>CM037786.1:25381922-25431922 GCA_021229015.1 Solen grandis
GCTAATGGGTCGCTAACGAGACTCATCACGCAGCTATGGAAACAGGTGTGCCCAAACGGCACTGATCTTTTTGCTTCGTAATATGGCGTTCAATTATAATAAATCTTAAGATAGTTAAATAATAATACCCTATGTCGGCTTTTTCATTTGAAACACTCGCGAATCGGCAAAAGGACAACAACCTGGACCAGAAGTGAAAGTACACTTTCGGAAAGATTCGGATTTTTACGTTCCGGCAATATCGCGATTCCAGGTTTTTGAATTAAAATGTTAAATATTTATTCAACTAAGAGATACTTAAGTTTTTTACCATAATTATGCATTAATGATTTATAATTATGTTATATACACATAATTCTATCTACTTGGTTTGTAAATTCACTGATGCTACTCCCGTGCTAGCAGTTATTTTAACTAATTTCCCAAATTTAAGCAATTCTTTCGCAATTTCACATAAAACATGACTATTCCCATTGCCAGGGAACCCAGTTATAATAAGGTTGTGTCCGTTCAAAGCATACTTTAGCGCTTTTGATTGTGTTTCATCCATTTTTTTTCTCCATCAAAAGTTAACAGTTGTCGGGAAAATAGTCGCAATATCGCCGACCATTACCGGAGCGCAAAAATCAAAATCGTTCCGAAAGTGTACTTTCACTTCTGGTCCAGGTTGTTGTCCTTTTTGCCGATTCGCAAGTATTTCAAATGAAAAAACAGACATAGGGAGATAAGTTTCACAATTTTTTGGTATATTTCAAAAGAGAAAAGTATATTTTATCGATTCCATATGTAAATTTTATTCATTTAATTTGAATGATTTGTAAAAATCGAATTGAAGCGAGTCGACCCCCAACTTTGTGTCTACCCTTGTTGATATCTATGTATCAGTAGGATTTTTTTGAAACATACGGGAGCAAGTCCCTGGGAGTAGGTAGATGTACATGCCACCATTCTTATCTTATGAAATTGTCAAGTACATTACTAACCTGAAATCAATTATTACCTTGATATCTAACAATATTTGTCAAGAAAGTATATTGGGCCTCCTTGGCCGAGAGGGTAAAGTAGCTGACTTTAACACTCACTCAGCCTCTCACCGCGTGGGTTCGAATCCCGGCAAGGTCATTCGGATTTTCATGTGAGGAAGCCTTCCAGCTGGCTTGCGGTAGGTCGATGGTTCTACCCGGATGCCTCCGTGCATTCGGGATCTTCGTCCACCTGTAATTAGTAGGACGTCGCTATATGACTGAAATACTGTCGAAGCAACGGTAAACTCAAATAGTCAAGTCAAGTTAATAAATGATATATCTGGGTATTTTATTAGAGAAACAAGACTGATGAAATTTGCCTTTGAGTATTTCTAAGCGCTAAGAATTGCTAATGGAATTCGACCCTGTTGACTTTAGTTTTATCAGTAGTAAACCATGCCCTTCGATTAAAGATCAAATTTAGTGGTTTTGTACGTGCGCCTTGTGCAGCACATGTCGATATCCGGTGGTAGTATCTGACTGCACCGATTGACCGGAAATAAATCACAAGCAAAATAAAATGAAACAAAAATACCAAGATTGAATAATGATCAATGAAACCAAGCTATCGGGATGCTAAATGCGGGTATGTTAGTAAATGCTGTATAACAGAGTTTTATCGAACCATTTGTCATTTTTGAAATCGAACCCAATGTCATATCGTTTAAATTGTTTCATTGAAAGAAATAACGCAACGTCTTTAAATATTCATATTATGTCAGAAAGGAAAGGTTCTTTGATCCAGATAAAACAAATAGTCAGAATAAATGATAATTTCAAGTATAAAGATAGAAATGTATGATGTGTACTTTCTTTTTTGGCTGAGTATACAATGTGTGTATTTGGGCTTATTATCGTAGTCTTCGATCGAGCACATGTCTAATACATGCATATGTGCGGTTTCTGATACTATACATGTATATATCCAATTATATATGCAATTAGACCATCATTAAAATATATTACTTTGCTCTTGCTCCTTCCAATAAGTTTTTAGGTGGGTAAATATAGGTAGATATTTTTTGTTTGCTATTTTTTAAACACTTACAATGGCAAAACTGAATGGCATTCAAGATGAAGGACTGAACATATTATTAAGCTTTCTTTAGTCTTTATTAGCTTCATTAACTATTGTTGTTTTATATGATTGAGTGAAAACTGCTGAGGATATCAGACTGAAAATGGCATGAAAACAGCGGAAAGAACGGAATAATGAGCGAAACTGACGGAAAGAGCGAACTTATCGGAGCAAGTCAGATAAACATATTATTAATGATTGCCTTTCTGTCAGAGAATATATAAAGTGAGAATTTTAAGGTAGTGGCACCCTATTGCATGAATTTTTAAATTCTGGTTTCTTTGGTGTTTTTCTATTCTATACATTTAAAGAAAGCATTTTGTGCTATATAAGAAATATTTAACCACAGGTTCTAAAAATTGTTTTTTAGCTCGACTATTTGGAGAATAGTATGTGCTATTGGAGTCACCTCGGCATCGGCTTCCACGTCGGCGTCCGCGTCCCAAGAAATGTTATGGTTTTTTTTATAACATTTCCATTATCTCCACTATTACTCCCCCAAACTTTACACATATGTTAATCATCATCAGACCAACCAGTAGAAACAGGAACGGTAACTCTTCCTCTTCCATTTTTTTTTGCATATTTATGGCCCTCTTTGGAATTAGAAAAAAAAGAGTTAAACTTTTGTTTAACATTGCCATTATCTCCAGTTTTACTCATTGAATGTTTCTCAAACTTCACACATGCCTTGATCATCATTAGACCAAGTAGTATAAACAAGGACAGTAACTCTTCCATTTATTTTTTGCATATTTATGGCCCTTCTTGAACAAAAAAAAATTTTTTTAACATTGATATTATCCATTTTTTCCCTCATAATACACACATGAAATTTCATACCTGTGTTGGGGGGTCAGGCTCTGTTATGAATTTTAAAATAGTTATGATTTATTATTTAGAATCTCGGTTAATGTTTTCACACCACCTCATTGTTTCACTAAATTGTTTGAGGTATGGCTTTGAAACTTTAAATATCTGCGTATAACGATCACTCTTACTTGAACATGGCAAGAGTGCATAACTCTGTCTTGGATTTTGACATAATTATTCCCCTTTTCTTACTTGATTAATCTTTTTGTATTCACTTTTTCACTGAAATCTTTGAGAAATCGCTTTAAACTTTGAGATCATGTTTATTGCTCTTGGGTATATTTTAATAATACAGAGATTCTTATTTTGCCTCTAATTGCAGTATTTATCTTTAATGACAAGTATTCGAGTAGTCGAGCATGCTGTCTTACGGACAGCTCTTGTTAGTTTATCTAACCAAGTATTGAAATGCTTTCGCAATTTGTGTGGTGGTATTCGTATAAAAACTGCTATAAAATCATCAAATTTCCCATTTCTTTTCTCGTGAATTGATTTTTTCATATACCTAAGGCATATATCAAATGGAAAACATATTAAAAACATAATAGCGAACTTCATAAAATGTATATATTTATACGTTTATATAGAAAATCTTCATATGACAGTTAAATATTTTTTCTCCATTTATAAAATAGCAACACTACAATTCCCTTTTTTTCATTTATTTATTATTTCCATTTCAATTACATAGTTCAATATATCTTGAAGATGTTACAAAACATATTTACAAAAGTTCAGTATACATGTAATACAATTTCATGGAAAATTTAGAGAGAAAGAAAGCAGAATGATAATAGGGAAAATAGGATAGGTTTACAATAATAGAAGAAGGATAGAAAAATAATAATAAGATGGATGAAATCAGAGAAAGTAAAATGGTGAAAAGTGATGCTGTTAATATCTTCAATATATTTTTCTCGGCATATATTTAAAAGAAAAATACAGTATGTGTTGTTTTTTTCTATTGAACAATAATATTTTTTTTATAGTTAAAAGAAATGAATATTAGAGAAAAAGTTTCCATTTATTATTAAACAGAGTTAAATTATTATGCGTCTGAGCTAAATGTTGTTCTACTGTCAATCTAGATTTTAAAGTTTCTTTAAACACGTTTGTATTAGTTTTTTTTTTTTAGTTTTTTTTTTTGGACTGAATTAAACACTTTATTACTTTTTATACCGCAAGATATTATTTTATAATTAAATACTACTTCTATGTGTTTAGTTTGTAAGAAGGAACTTAAAGTATTCTATAATTGTTGTGTCTGCTGACACTCCCAAACTATGTGATCCATTGTTTCTATGTGACTGTTGCAAAATTCACATAGACTATATTTTTTTATATTAATTTTTGGTAGACATTTATTAGTTGCTATCCTATGCATAATATATTTGTATGGGAAATTTCTAAGATAAGTCATTCGTTGTTTTTAGAAGTAATGTATATACCATTTCCCAATCAACGTTTTCATCATTTAATATAATAAACCATGTCTCTGACTTTAGAGAAATCTTATTGATACTTTCAAGTTGAATATTATAAAGACATTTGTTTGGACATTTCTTTTCTTCTACTATATCTTTTAAAGTTTTTTTTCTTTGTCCTGTCAATGTGCATTCTTTTATATTTTCCGTCATGCCTTTTGGAATACTTTTAATAGTGTAATATTTAAGATAATCAGATTTACCAATTTCAAAAATGTTTCTTTGTTCGAAAACTATTAGATGATGGATGTACATTATTCCTTTATCATACCATTTTTTATAAAAAAAAATAGTTCTGTAATTTACTTTTATTTTAGAATTATTCCAATATTTTGATTGATATCATACTTAGTTTCATTACATTCTTTTATGTTATTCCAAGAATATAAAATGTCTCTAAAATATATTCTCTTTACATATTCCATCAATGTCATAGCTTTTCTTTATTTATTATTATTTGAACCCAACATGATTTAATGGATTTTTAAACAAAAAGTTTATATTAGTAATTTTAATCCCCCTTTCTTATGTTGTAAATATAAAATATCCCTTTTTACTTTATCTTGTTTATTATCCCATATAAAGTTGAACATATATCTATTTATATCTTGAACTGTTTTACATGAAAGATTAGGTAAAACTGTAAAATGGTATATAAGTTTTGGAAGTGCAAACGTTTTCATTACAGTGATCTTACCTATTAATGTGAGTTGTCTGTGTTACCATTGTTTCAAAAACAATTTTTGAATTCTTCAATTTTTTTTGTTCTATTTATGTGTTTTTCATTAAAAAATGTTATCCCCAATGTTTTTGCGGATGTAGATGTGTAATTGATTTTTTTTTCTTTTCAATAGTTTAAATGTTATTTTTCAATGACCCCGATTTTAGTATTGTGCATTTCGAATTATTTAGAATTAGACCAGATAAATATCCGAAATTTTTTATATCATGAATAAGTAAGTCTTTTCAGATCCATTTTTAACCCTTTCCCTCATATAGACTCATTTTGACGCACTCAGTAGGTACCACATAAAGCCTGATCTGCAGAAAACCACAGTTAAACCTTACCAAATTTAATTACAAAATCCTCATTTCCAGACCACAGAGGAGCAGCGAACAGCATAAAACCTGATCAGCCTGCGAGTAACTCGCAGGCTGATCTGGTTTTATGTTGTTCGCATAGGTCTTTTCATGGTTTCCTCTATGAGGGAAAGGGTTAAAAAAAAGTTGCACTACTATACAATTCCTGGTAAAGTACACAATTTTTGTACAACATTCTCAAGACAAGCTGTTCAAAAATATTCATATACTATATCAAACATAAGAATGCATATTTTTATATAGATTAACCATAAACATATCAAGTTATAACAGTATGTATTACCCGACCCCCTATTTTTTAAGCTCAGAAAAAACAAAGAATATCAGGTATTGATTACGTCCTATGTTCTTTCCAGGTACAATGTGAGCTCATACTTGAAATAATAATCATAATTATCCTATTTATTGTCTTTTTCCATTCAATGATTTATGTAAAATCATTGTAAAGTGAAATAATGAGCAGATAATGACATTATTTCGAAGAAGAATCCCACATTTTATATGTGCAGCTTTCTCAGAGGCAAAATTACCACTTTGTATTGAAAATAAACATATGTACAACTGCAGATTTTTTTTTCTGAATAAAGCATTTTCTTTCCAAGTTATTTATTACTTGGTTTTAAGAATTACAGGCCTAAGTATTCAATGAAAATATTTGAAGAGATTTATACAAAAACTATTTGACCAAGTACGTTCAATCTAAGTACGAAAAAATCACTGCAACAATTGTCCGCTTTACATGAATTTCAAATATACGAACTTGTGTTACTGTATTTATTGTTGATTAAGATACCCTTTGCTATTTAAAATTGGCTTTTTTATGGAAAACTTTTCGAAATATCAATTATTATGCATTTTGACAGATCAAGGGGAATTGGGAATCCAAAAAAAAAATGACGTCACTGAAAGTAATTCGGTAAAGTGTTTTTCTCCTTTTTTTTCTAAAAAGGAACGATATTTTTACATTTGAATAGATAAATACCAGTCCAAGCTATTACATTTGATTAACAATGGTTTAAGATACAGTGAATTGAACTTCTTAATGAAAAAGAAACACCTTCCGAAGCATGGCTTGTTATGACGAATAATATCGGAAGTTGGGCGATCCTTGCCGACATTTGCCGTAATTTGCCGAGCCCATTAGGGTTCCTTTACCCTAAATGGAAACAAATTTTGATATCTTGTCCATTCTTTTCTTAATTTCTCCTAAATCCCGCCCCCCCCCCCCCCCGCTCATTTTCGCACTCGGGTAAATATATGATCTATAATAAAACCATTCACATTTACTTTTTATGCCATTATCATTTAAACTATAAGACAGAATTACTATGTGATAATTTATTTAAACACCATAATTATACACAAATTTGAAAAAGAGATATCTGAAATAAACAAAATCACAATATCTTATACAATATCACATGTCACGAAGATCAAGGCTGGAGAACAGTTGGTCCAGATCTCGATCATTTAAAACAAATTCAGCTTCATCATATGGCATGCTTCCTTTGGGAATTAATTAATTGTCAAATCATGCCATATGATAGGCAATAGACCAACTAGTCCGCCTTTTGAATATTATATATATATATATATATATATATATATATATATATATATATATATGGGAAATACATGTCGTATGAATATCTTAGAGTCTTTTTTCTCTTGTCTATACAATTTTAATTGTATCAGCGGTAACATGCATAAAGCGGTCAACCTTTTTGAGCGTTAATTTAAACTAGCATTTTGTTATATAATTTATATGTTTATATGTTATATAATTCAGGGGGCCGCCGTGGCCGAGCGGTTACAGTCGTGGACTATAAATCTCTCAGCCCCTCACCGCTGTGGGTTCGAATCCCGATAGGGACTTCGGATTTTTCATGTGAGGAAGCCTTCCAGCTGACTTGCGGTAGGTCGGTGGTTCTACCCGGGTACCTCTGTGTACTCGGGGTCTTCCTCCACCTGTAATTAGCTTGACGTCGCTATATGATTGAAATACTATCGCAGCGACAATATACTCCAATACAACATCAACAACATAAATATCGAGTTTTTGTTATTACCGATCTAGTTTTCGAGCTGCATTTCACAGAGGCAAAGCTTTTCACAGAAACATTGACGCATAGCATCTGTTTGTGTAAAGTCGATCGAAAATAGAAAAGAAGAAGTAAAAGAATCAACAATGGTAACATTACCGTCATTAGTTGATACAGCAAAGTAGCATCTGTTTATATCAAATCGATTGAAAATAGAAAAGAAGAAATAAAAGAATCAACAATGGTAACATTACCGTCATTAGTTGATACAGCAAAGTAGCATCTGTTTGTATCAAATCGATTGAAAATAGAAAAGAAGAAGTAAAAGAATCAACAATGGTAACATTACCGTCATTAGTTGATACAGCAAAATAGCATCTGTTTGTATCAAATCGATTGAAAATAGAAAAAAAATAAGTAAAAGAATCAACAATGGTAACATTACCGTCATTAGGTGATATAGCAAAGTTGTAAATTACTATATTTTAGTTTGGTGACCATGAGGAATAATGCTCTCAGGACTTACTCGATTTGTTCGCTTTGCTAATTCAGATGTAACAACATTAAATAATTCATACCTCAGTTTCTCGGCGTGAATAATCATCTTTTTATTACAAACTGAAAGAATTTTTAAACATTCCATCTGGCTTTCTCGGAACCAGAAAGCATATAAGAAAGGGTCTAGAAAGCAATTTGTAATCGCCACAATGTCAAGAGCAATCCTTCCTTCCAAAATTCCAAGTTGTAACGTCTTGATGAAGAAAACGATCACAATATACGCTGATGACGTGATTATTATGACGAACAGATATACAAGCGTCAACGACGTCGACTTGTACCCCTTTATGATGGATATGACAGAGAAAAACGATAGAGAAGTATTACCTGTTGTGTTCTTGGTTTGTACAATACGATAAATCTTTAAATAACTGAAAATGGATATCGTCAAAACCAAGACGAGTATGATAAGATAGTAGATGGTCATAATGTTGTTACAGAAACCGGTCTTGATGAAAACATTGATGCTGTCGGTCTGGATATAGCAAAATGCGTAGCGGAACCAGGCAGTGGTGACGGTCATGGTGATCCAAAGGGTGACAGAAACCCTCTGGACAATGTTCGGACAACAACGGCGGACGTAGAACTCTGGATAACTGAAGAGGATGTACCGCTCGAAAGACATCAGTCCTAGGAACATAAAAGCAATAGATAGATAAATGAATATATAAAAGAACATAACATATTTAAGTTTTATTATTTTATAACAAAATGTAAGTTTATTTACTTACTTTAAACTTTGCTTATTCGATAATGTATGTAAATATGATACAAAACAACTAATTATAAATAATACTTATGGATTGAAAAAACAAGTTTTTATCAAACTTATGTAATTTATTTATATCATGAATCATTACGTTTATTTTTCCTTTACCATATTAAGAGAGACATAGTCTTAAACACTGATATATTTAAAGCAGCTTGTTCTCAGATGGTCATTGACTAAGAATTTTATTTTTAACTCTATGTGTGAATTATGTCTATCAATACCGCACTACAGACACATGGTCTCACAATGCAACCATCCGTGATTGCGAAAATAAATAAAGGATGGTTTCCCCTTCACATCAGACGTTATTGAAACTACCCGTATATTTAGAATTATAAAACCTATATTTAAATTTCTATTTTTATTTACCGTCAGTTGGCTGATCACATTCAGTCTCCGTGAATGCGCTAACTTCACAGGCTGAACTTACGAAATCGCTATGGTAACCTTGAACTTATGAAGACGCCATGTTGCGGAACGTGTCACTTGATACCACATGCACTTAGTTCGGGGATACAGTAATTCTATATTTAACTGATTACGCCGAAGTTGCGTTTACGAAAATAGCATTTTCCAATATAATGCGGCCTAAACTTGAGTTTATTTGTCAGGAAATAATATCTTCACCAACATTAACGAGGGAGGGTCGAAGATTATTATTTTTTTAATTTCCACCGATCATCGGTGAACGATCTGCTCCGTGCATTCGGGGTCTTCCTCCACCTGTAATTAGCTGGACGTCGCTATATGACTGAAATACTGTCGAAACGACGGTAAACTCAAAGAGTCATAGTCAAACTTTAACGTTAATAGCTTAATTTAAAAGGATAGATCTACTTTTAGTTATAAATAATTCAATAAATTTACGCATAGTTGGATTATTATTATGATAAAATGGTTTATTATATATATAAATTTAATCTAATTTCTTGGTAAGTAGGACAGACCAATATAAAATGAAATTCGGTTTCTACTTCTCCCATAGAACAACACTGACATAACCTCTCTTCTCGTACTAATCTGTTTTTAGAATATCTGCCAGTCTGTTTTCTCAGAGAATGTGAACTCAATCTGACTTTTGTTAAGAAAAAAAAACCGAAGGAAGTGACGATGGAAGCATATCTTAATATGTTTCGTATGCAAAATTAAGTTTAACTGAGTTATACACTTCTAAAACACTGCTAGCTTCTTCTTCTTTTTTTTTTTTTTTTTTTTTTTTTTTTTTTTTTTGATAACCAATTTTGGAGAAAACAATCAATAAACCTTTGCTTGAACACAATTATAAAAATTTTAACATAAACACTTTCGGATGAATCCCATACATATTAAAACCTGTGTTCAAACAGTAATGATTTTACATTAACAACCTTTGAACAGCCATTTAAAGACATCAAATATATACATTTTGTACTTCTTAAAATAATATTGTCAGTGTCTAAGAGTTTAAACCAATATTTATTGGTATGTACATATCTATTGATGTACAAAGGATATCTTCAAAGCTTCCTATATTAGCCAATTAAACATGTCGATTTCTTTTCACTTTCAAAATACTTTTAAAATTTAAGATAAATTCTTTGTATCTCCTTTGTTTTTGAGTAACTCCATAAAACCGAAGAATAATTTATTATTGACCCTACAAAGGAATAAAAGAGTTGACATAATATTTTGGTTTTAGTTTATATTTTCCGCAGCTAATTAACAAAACGTTTAAATCTTTAAATGCTTTACCTGCAATATATTCTTAATTATATGAAAATTTTCCCGTATAACTAAATTTAATTAAAACTGTCAACCGACTCTAATTTCCCACCATCATAAAAACCAGTTTTCATTTTGTAACAAAGGACCCTGTCTCCTAAATACCATCATTTTTGTTTTATTTGTAATACATGTAATTAACTGAGTCCCATTTTTTTACAAACTTCATGACTCCAAAATTCATGACTCCAAATTATTCTGTAATTCCTGTGGTAACCATATCGTCAGCGAATAAAAGTATAAGTTATTGTACATCATCTATTGATATCTAAAATATGTGTCTTTTTGTAATTATAATTCCAAATCTTCCACAAAAAGAGAAAATGCCTAAATGGACACTTGAATGCAAAATCTAAATAAATTGACCGTCTGGTTTTGGACTTATGGACTTTTTTCCTTATCTAAAGCTTTAATATTAAAGGGTCTCTTTTTTGGAAATAGGAAACTCTAAAAAATATGTCATATCCTCTTTATGAAAAATGTTTTATCTTTGATTATTGTTAAGAAACAAAAATAGTTTTCTGAAAACAAACTATGACGTTTAATGATTGTTTCTTTTGAAATATTTGATATCTGTATTAAATGGTTACGCTATCCATTTTAACACCTGGTTTTTACCAATTTTCTGCTAGTTATCCCTAATTCAAAAATATAGCTAAAATCTAAATAATTGAGAGACTTATTTCAGAGTTTACCCAACATTTTAAAGAAGTATATTAGTTTGTTTTTTTTCAGATTGCTAATATACTACGTATCATATCTGCTATTTAATTTAGCAGGAAATTATCTAATAAATACCTATACAAAATATGAACTAAAAACACCCTTTTCTTTCTAAGTCTGATCCAAGTGATACATTAAAGTAATATAAATAAAAATTGACCCATCTGGGATTTAAACCCACAGCTGTCATTTCAAAGAAGTTGGCAGTATTTTAGACTATTTATGGCAGCTAATAAATAAGGATAGCACTACCTCAAAAGATGTATTCAGCCCACATTGGACATGAAAAATCTTCTCTTTTTCAAACATTAACACTATTAAAGGCGTTTGAGCGTTTTTTGTTGTTGTTTTTTTCTAACGGACGGTTTTTTTCTTAAAATTTGCATTTAAGTACTTTAGACTTTAACTAAAAGATATATGAATTAAAAATAGGGGGTCACCATGATTGTTTTAGAGATCAAGCTTATGGTAGACTATCACTATTTGCTAAAAAAAAAACAAAAAAACATGGCATTAAAAAAAAACGAAAAAAAAAAACGTTTCTAAATACTGTATCAGCATATTAAAATGATATATTTTTAAATATTTTTATTACCATTTCTAACTTATAATATATTCCATAAGTTACAGAAATACTGTCAAATATGCATTGAAAATACAAAACGGGAATGAAATCTCATTTGTGCCCGGATCAAAATGTATACAAAAACTATCCCAAAACTGTGAATATTTATATGTATTTTTCTAAATAAAAAAAATCAACGGACAGATTTCATTTTTTCAGAATCAGTTCTCTGATATAAATGCTTTCTGCAAATGTAAAAAAATACATACCTCACCAGATTTATTGTTTTAACTAAAACTGCTTTTTTATTGAAATTTTAGCCAAATTTGCATAAAAAACAAACTAAAATGTGACTTTTTGTACCTTCAAAATTTGGCAAAAAAATGAATCTTAAAATTTGGGCTTTCTTCTATCATTCTACTTAAAATAAGTGTGAGAATAAAAAATAAATTAAAAAAAATACCAATATCAAAATCAGCTGTAACCCGCTGAAACGTCCTTGAGCGAAATCTGCGTAAATATACGTTTATAAAACAGTCGGTGACACAAGTATATTCAAATAACACAACCTTGTTACGGGAGTGTACGAAATTGCGGCCGCTGTTATGGGAAAGGTTCGCCGGTAATTAATTATGTATACAGTACCGTAAGTTCGCGGGGGGAAAGGTCATCGATGCTAAAAAGCTGAACAACATTTTGACAGCGACGAAAATGAAAATTCTATGCAATGGAGAAATGCCGAAACAATGAAAAGACACATCGAAGCCCATAGGGACAAAATGTGTATTTCTATGAAATATTGAATAGTTTCAGGCGTTTTTCACACTTAAAAAAACTTTTTCCTTTTGTAGCAATATTTGAAATCACAAGAAAGGTATGAGGAACTGGAGTCATTCATGCTTTCCTTTGTTGAAGTAATAACCAAAGAAACTGAACTCTGAAACAGTTACTTAATGCAGGGTCTCTATATATAGTATTAAAGAGACCCTGCTTTATGTAAACAAGCGTGTCTAATGTCAGTCCTCTACAGCTAAATGTAAATGGGTGAGAAAAGACGTGCAGCCTGTTTGTTATCATATTAATATTCATGACGTTCCAAGCGTTTCCGAATGCGATCGGAATATTTCCGACTATGTTAGGTAATCTCCGTGTGTATTTTATAAGATTCTTATTAGAAGATCTTATTAGAAAACTAGACAAGATTGAATACTTAGAGTTCTTGGTAAAAAAGAAGGAAAGCGCTACTTTCAGCAAATTCTCTGCTTTATGTACGATGTTTTCAAAGAAAGAAAATCATCTAAGTGATGAACAACCTTCGGCCTATAAGCTTTTTTTGCTCATGGTTTTTTATGGTTCACAGACTTTGGCGGGCTTTCATTTTTTATGACACTTGTCTACGGCATGATATTGCAGGATGGCAGCGCTAATTTCGAATAGACAAAAGCTGCCAAATAACTGAAATACTTTTGGTGGGACATTAAACCCAATCAACAAATAAACATATAATACCATAGCAATATATTAGTTTTCCCTCACAATTTATTTATTTACATTTATATGATACACATATTCCTTTTATTAAAATTGTATTTTTTTTTCATAGAAAGGCATTGACTTTTTAGGGCGTATGCTACAGTTTAACATCGCAATGTTTCAGACATGTAAAGCGTAAGATATTTCGGGTATCCAAAATTTCGGTTATAAGCTGTCACAATTCCGACATTACGTTTAAAGCTTTGTTTCGCCAGTTAAGGACGTCTGATGGTGTTTATCACATTTCCTTTCAACATTGAAATGAATGAAGTATGTTTAACAGAAACTTTGTTTTCTTGTTTAGAATTAAACAGTTACTATAGAAAAAGCTGAGTAGCTCCTAAATGTCCTTGGTGACCTGTACATTTTTATTGCTTTGATCAAGCAACCATTAAAAATATCCACAAGAAAATTAAAGGAAATCCTCTGAATGAATTTGAGGTACATGTATATAATGTTATGTTTATGTTAAATCGCTCTGTGTTTATCATTTTGAGTTTGACAACAAAGTCGACGGTATTTTCAAACACCTTCACAGAGTTTGGATGAACTCTGCCAAACAATAAAGAGAGAATAAAAAAAAGAGAACAGTGAAGAAAAAAGAAAAGGAGAACCGAAAGATAAAAGGAAAGGAAGCAACAAAGCAAAGGCAAGGAGAGAAGATAAAAATGGTTGAATTTAGGAAAGGCAACACAGGCTGATAAATAAAGCTTACCGACGGTCGTGTAGGCCAGCGTGATGAAGATGACAGTGAGATGTTGCATCTGTATATTCAGGGTCTCATGCTGGACAAACATGCGTGACGTACTGACCACAATAAACAGGCAGTCGAATGTCAGCAGTCCTTTACACATGAACTTGGCCGCAAACGGTATCTTCTTCGTTTTGCTGATCGTGAAAATGGCTGTCACGCTTGACAGCAGAGATACTAGTCCTAAAAAACAGAAGAACACCAAGATCCCGATGGGATATTCCTCCTTCTCCGAATTTCGATGACCCACTGTTGTTGCGTTCTGCATTTGTAGAAAAGATGAACTATTTGTTGTATTAGAAAAAGACGCATTTGTAAAGTTTATGTTCATGCTTTACGCTAAGCACAACCAAAATTACTCTTTGCAATTCGATGGCAACTTTTCTAAGACATACGCGAGACTATGGTATCAGCCGCTGTGGTCTCCAATACATTACAGCAATTTGCGAGGTTTCTATGGAAATCCAGACTTTGCTGCTGCTGTCACCCATAGACATCAGTACCACTCACGTTACACTAAGTCGATCATGATGTGCTAGCGTTGGTACTTATAAAGTGTGCAGTTATATCAAAATCTGACCAATAATTGGTGAGAAATAAAATCATTTAAAATCAAGATGATCATGACATGCCAACAAGGCTTGGTACTTATTAATGATAAAGCCGATCATGACGTGCCAATGATATACGCCACTAACCAGTCTTGTAAAGTTAAATCAAAAGCCTAGAAATAGCCCGGGCAAATCTCGTCCACAGACGGTCCGACCGACGGACGTTACTTCTATATAGACCCCATATACATGTATTTCGTAAATAAGGTTATATAGAAATATGTCAAGGCACTAACTAGATGAAATCATTGAATTATACACTTACATATATTGAATTAATTTATGGTTGGCCAGGAGCTTAAAAACTACTACAAAATGCCATTCATATTTTACAATGACATGACGAATATACACGCACAATGATGCCATACCCAATTATTAGTTCTGCGACGTTGGCGAGGTGGGTGTAGGAGTGTCAACTTTCTGACCGGAAATAAACTGATTATACATAGAGATATCTTAAAATAAGTTGGCACAACTGTTCACCATAATCATTACAAGTGATACTGGTATATATCCTTTGTGCTTGGTGCTCATCATGTTTGGATAATTCAAGGACTGATTGCCCCGGATGTCATTATATATAATCACTTGGTGTGATATCAGTTAAATTTTCTTCATTGCTATACCAAAGCGAAGCAGCACAATGTTTTTCTCATGTAGATAAAATCATTCGAAATAATGCCAGTAGAGCATAACCAAACGCTGTCACAGAACACCATGCTCGACTATTCCTGTGCCTTGACAGTATTATTGAATCACTATTCAAAAAGAAAACGAATCTAGCTCTACAATTTGCAAAACATAAATGTATTACATAAGACCAACCGAAAACAAAGGTACTGATGCATTTACCATTCTCAATCTGCAAAAGTACTTAACCCTTTCCCTCAAAGAGGAAACCATGAAAAGACCTATGCGAACAGCATAAAACCAGATCAGCCTGCGAGTTGGCTGATCATGTTTTATGCTGTACGCTGCTCCTCAGTGGTCTGGAAATGAGGATTTTGTAATTAAATTTGGTAAGGTTTAACTGTGGTTTTCTGCAGATCAGGCTTTATGTGGTACCTATTGAGTGTGTCAAAATGAGTCTATATGAGGGAAAGGGTTAAGGCTACAGGGATGGTTTGCAAGCTGCTGACTATATTCGCCTCTAATGCCATTATTGTGAGCTTATCAGTTGCATCTTCTTGTGCACAATTCATATACACCAAATGTTCTTATGTAATTAAATAAAACTCAAATTATCAAATTACTGGTATGATTCTTGTTATCTTCACTCTTATTAATATCTATATACTAGTACATGTATACTTTCATAATTTTATCTTGAATAAATTAGAAGTTGTACTCCGGAAAAGAAATTGCTAATGCAAAGTAACACAGAGGAATAACCTAAAATTATAGCAAAGTAACACAGAGGAATATCTTACAATTAGAACAAAGTAACACAGAGGAATATCTTACAATTAGAGCAAAGTAACACAGAGGAATATCTTACAATCAGAGCAAAGTAACACAGAGGAATATCTTACAATCAGAGCAAAGTAACACAGAGGAATATCTTACAATTGTAGCAAAGTAACACAGAGGAATATCTTACAATTGTAGCAAAGTAACACAGAGGAATAACTTACAATTGTAGCAAAGTAACACAGGGGAATATCTTACAATTAAAGTTACAGCTCCTGTTGACTGCACTACTTCTATCTTTTTTGTCTGCAATACTTTAGAAGCTCCGGACAAAGAATTGTTATGCTCTAAAAAAGAAATTGCTTATTCAAGTAATAAAGAGAAGTTACTCCCTCAAACAAACAATAAGAGTCACAGCTCTTCTTGACTCAACCTCAATTCACGAATGAAGTTTCGCAGTTGTACCTACAATACTTTAAAAGTTATGCCCCGGCCAAGAAACTGTTCACGAAAAAATTAATACATCGGACAAGTAATTGTTAACGCGGACTGGGTTGCCGCAGAAGAAAATCTTGCTCCAAACGGAAACCCACAAACTTGGAATATGTAACCTCTGAATCATGGCGCCTGGAAGTATCTATATCCACGTAAAGAATTCAAAATATTTCCTGAAAGAAATGTCGTGTATCAGTTGAAAAGGGAATTTACATTTTCTGCAGATTAAAATTTATGCAATTTTTTATGATGTGATATTATATACATATCGGTATTAATCGTAATCAAGTCCCACGATCACATATCGATTTTCTTTTTAACATTCAAAAAATCGATATATTACAACCTTATCCCTTAACAAGTTTACAATTTATAAGATAAATGATAAAGCTAAATTTTATCTTTTATAAATGATATTTAACTACCTGTCGTAGAGCTAGATCTGCCATGTATTGTGTTATTTATCTATTGGTGTTTTGTAGTCTTTTGTCTTGTCCCAATTTGTTCGTCAATTCAGTTATTTGTTTTTTCGTTAATAGTCCAATTCTTATAAGTATTACTAATTTGATAAATGGGTCCTGCAATATAAACATTAATTTACCTGCAAAGGCACAATAATCATAATTTTACATCAGATAGAGTAAATAATAAACGACAGTATGCAGTCAGTACGTATTGCGGGGAAATCAAGTTAATGATTATATTTCGGGAGAAATTAGTTTTGTTCATATTCTGAGTGACCAATGAATTAACCTGAATGAAACCGGATATAGCCAGTCCCAGCAGTTTTCATACTCGATTTGAACCAGGAAAAACTCGATATTATCACTATAAGAGAAATCTCAATGACATTTAGGCTTTTTTTTTATATTTCTTATTCTTATGCTTTTAACACAAACTGGCCCATTCATAATGACTAGATATGTAAACCGCCATTTCCCTTTGTTGGTAAAAAAAACAGTGTCATCACTTCCCTAATTAAATGTTACCATTAAACGAAAGCATTCACCCTATTCAACTATGGACCCTTGTGCCTTATCCTGGAGTTAGTTCATTTTTATGCTCCCTAAAGGGTGAACCTATAGTCGCCTTGTCTGTCCGGTGTCCATCCGTCAGTCAGTCCGTCCGTGACACTTTTTGTCCGGAACATAACTCAATAAGAATTAAAGCTATTTAACTTGAAACTTAGCATGTGGGTAGCTTTAAAGGAGGAAAAGTGCAGTGTACAGGAACCATAACTCTGCGGATCCTATTTTTGTAGTTATTGTCTTTTGTTAAATTCCATACTTATTTTTTTTTCCAGAGCATAACCCATACACTATGTGACATATAATAGAAGAACTTATCTTGTATCCTATAACCTAATTATGAACAACATATATTTACATTTCCTCTCCGAATGGAAAATTCTAAATGTTCAGTTCATTAAAAAAAATAAACACACACACTTGTAACAATATAAATGGAATTTAATTAATGTTTAGATGATTTAAAGCAGCTAGTTCACAGATGGTCAATGACTACGAATTTGATTTAAAACTGAGTGTATTACCTCTATCGACAAATAACCCAATGCAACATAAAATAGGTTGTTTCTCCATCAAAGGCTATATAGCGTTTCGAAAGGTATGAAACCTATATCAAAAATTACAAAAAACTGTATTTAAAATTTCTATTTCCATATGTCATCACACGACTGATCACATTTATTCTTCGCGAATGCGCTCACTTCACAGGCTGAAAACTTTGATAACAATTACGAATTACCTTAATGGGAGAAGACGCCTCACATGATACAGCAATCCTTCGGGAATTCTGTATTCTCTATTTAATAGGACTTCTCCAAAGATAGCGTTTTTTTTTTCTTTCTTTTTTCGTGTATTAGCTAGTTTATTTGCCAGGTGACATAGATGATTTAACCACATAATTGAGGAAAGAAAAATCTTCTTTTCTTATTTTACCCCTAGAGTGTGAACTTCTTTAAAACAAACATCTGGAGTGCATCTATGATTAAGAGTTTCTGGGATACCATATATTATTTATACATTTGGTAATTTACCAAATTAGATCAGAAATTTACTGAATATGATTTTTTACTTTAATCATTGACAAAAGTCATGAATAAAACAACAATGCGAGAAGAAATATATGATATTATAAAAACCAATCGCGTTTTTAGACTGTCAATTGGGTTGTGAAAGTGAAAGATATATTGGATGATTATGGATTTTCATATGTTTGGAATAATCCTGGCTGTGTAGATCTTAAGAATTTTCATGTTATATTCAAAGCTAGAGTATTAGATGTTTTTAAGCAAAATTGGTGTAACAGTATAGATACTTGTCAGTCATTATGTACCTATAAATACTTTAAGGTTTGTTTTGGATTTGAACAATATTTAGATTTGTTACCTTATAAATTTAGGATTGCTTTAGCTCGAATGAGGCTCTCTTCCCATAAACTGAGAATAGAAACCGGTAGGTATGGTCAAAACAGGACAGAAAGATCCCAGAGATATTGTAATATTTGCAACAGTTTTGATATTGAAGATGAGTATCACTTTGTAATAGTATGTCCAGAATATCAAATCATCAGACAAAAATACATAAAATCGTTTTATTATAAGCACCCAAGTATGATGAAATTTATTCAGTTAATGTCTTCAGATAATAGAAATGTTATTCTAAATCTTGGTAAATTCATAAAAGAAGCTATGTTACATAGGCATTCCATTATAACATGATAGTTCATACCATAATTCATTTGTATATGCTACAATGTATTTTAAATGTTCTCCTTTTTATTCTGATTCAAGATGATTTTGTTGTTGTATCTCAACTTCCACCATTTCTTTAGCTTAGACATTCTAATAATATGAATTTTGGAAATATGTTACAGATAATGAAGGATGATTAATACGTGTATGTCCATCCTCCATATCTGGCATTCTGTTCTTAAACATTCCAATATTTACATTTGTTTATCTACTTATATTTTTTTCTATATACTTCTTGATGAGCATGTGATGTCATTACATTGAAATTATACTGTTTATATGACAAGAAACTGTAAAGTTTACGTCAATAAAGTATACTGTCTGTCTGTCTGTCTGTCACGAAAGAAATTTCATTTCTTTCTTCTTTCGATTCATGTAGAAATAAATTTCAAATTAACTATTTTTAAATTTGCAAATTTATTAGTTGGCTTCTCCGCCACACACACACGCGCGCGCGAGAGAGAATTGAACACGTTATTTTTCCCACATATTATCTCAAAGTTTAATTAAACTTTTATCTGTAAATTAATCCAATGTATTGTAAAACTGTAAACATTTCTATTCAGCAGACGACACAATGGTAAATATTTATTTAAACTGCGACACTAATCAAACCCTTTTACTAATAGACCGACAAGTTTCAGAAAAGCAAACAAATATAAGCGATACAAGAGGTTTCTTACTGAAACTATTGTCAGCTGACCCCTTGTGTAATGAGAACACACCTGGAATGAATATCCCACCTATTAACCCCTATGGTCAATCGACAAAATATCTTAAATCGCCTTTGACGTGCATAGTAGTGGCCTAAAGTCGTGGGTCATTTATCCAATCTCCGTGTTCCTGGAGTGGACAACCAAAGAAGTTTTAAATAAATAAAAAAGATATCGGAAATTTTCGAGATAAACTGATCGACGAAACACTTTGAATTGCATCTCAGCCATGAAGAATTTTGTCTATGTGGATGAATGTCTCTGTACTATACTGCTTTATATCTATCAGACCACCTTATGTTATATGCGATGCAATAAAGACCATCACGACATTAAGACCACTGCACCATTCAGACCACAAATCACTACTTGCTCATATATCAGACCAACATGATATGTGATGCGATAAAGATTCGTTTGTTCAGACAATCAATTACTGTTTACATATCTATCAGACCACTTTATGTGCAATAAAGACCAACTTGGCATTGGGACTTACTTTTCAGAGTACTAATCACTGTTTACTACTTTATTTGACCATCTAATGTGATGCAAAAAAAATCTCTTGTCGTTAAGACCACCTTACTTTCACTTATCACAGTGAACTTAACTATCAGACCACCTTATGTTTCGGGCCCAGAATTTGATCACAGATCGATCACAAAAAAGTAGTCCTTGATATATTATCTGCCTTGTGTGCAACATGAACATTTTATTCACTGCAGTCTAATCTAATCCTTAATTCTGTCACTCCTTACCTGTGTTTATTAATTAAGACCATGCAAAACGTAGCAGATCAAACACCGCAGATAACAGCCTATCGTCCTGATCAAACGGTCGTTGTGATTTAATTATATGTTTATAATTAAGTCACGTGTTTTAGATTGCACACTTCCTTGGGCTGTAATTACACATTATGTACACACGTGGTGTAACTTTTGTAGCACAGTTAACACGCTGTTTTCTAAATAAAGTAAGGCGATATTTTTGTATATTGAGATTAAAGCAGCTCATACAAAGATGATCTAAAATTTAAGACTATTTGTGTTTATTACCTCTTTCAATACCCATTCTCAGGCGCATGGTCACCCAATTCAACATTCCGTAATCGTTTTAAAAAAAGTGGTTTCTCCACCACAGACAATAGCGTTACGAACGGTACTAAAACTATGTTTAGAATTATATAAAATGTATATTTAGAATTTCTGTTTCCATGTTCCGTCACATGAATGATCACATCACTCTTCGCGCATGCGCTCATTTCACAAGCTGAAAATTTTAGTAACAACGAATTTGTTACCCGGCACTAGTGAAGAGGTTATGCAGCGAAGTGTATCAGTGGAATGGCAAAGACCTGCTTCGGGATTTAACCGGAGTTCCCCGGAGTGCGGTTACGAAAAATAGCGTTTTCCGTGCAATGTGAGCTACACTTGCCATGTCTATTTGTCAGGAAGCAAATACTTTACCAACATTGACGAGGGAGATTAGATAACCCGATCAACTGTGAAAGATCTGATTTAATTAACGTCCCGTCGGTCGTATTTCATTCATTTTGAGACTATGTCTACTTAGGACAGGTATAGTGCTACAGTATTACGCCATAGAAATGTGGCATTTTATCACACCCAGTCACATAATCCTGACACAGGGCCAACCGGTCATGAAATAATGCTGAGGGACATGCAAGGGAGATATACCAGTAACATATTTATATATATTGCGGCTGGGGATTGAAAACACGACTTCCTGATTCCAATATTCAGGTCCAAACCAGAACAACACGTTCTGCACACAGCCATGCAGTTTATGCCAATGAAGTGAATTTGTTGATATAAATGGTAAATTATTCGCTTGCTTGCTTGATTGGTTGGTTGGTTTGAAGACTGGTGGATAGTGTTAGAATACTGGTATGTTTATACTAGTAGATATTTACTACTGCTTGTCTGTAGGAATACGTTTCTGTATTAGAGATACGCTTTAAATATCTACTGAATAATTAAATGATTTTTCAATGAATTGAAAAACTGGTTCACGTGTACGTGAGAACTTATTATCACCAAGATGTGAAACATATATCAATGAATTTACGATGTGAATCGGTGTCAATATAGACTATCACTATCGCGAATAAGTATTTGCACGAAGTGTCTTGTTAATATCGCGATAACTATCGAAAGAGGTTTATCGAAAGCTGGTCATAAACCCCTGACATTGTGGCGTATATCGATGGAATAACGAGTATATTCCATGTTTGGACATGCATGAGTATACCTTATTAATGACTGTCACGTCAGAGGCATTGTGAGTGCGAGTAAAATTTGAAATTTCAGTATCGTTATATAGGTGAGATATATCAACGATATATCGATTTATCGATTACTTAATACATACGTAAGGAATGGAAAAAGAGATCATTCTAACATGTTGACATTAGCGTATCCAGTCATAAAATAATGTGAACAATGACAGAAGTTCAGTTGAAAAATAATCTAAAGCTGGAAGATAAAGATTAGTTATACTTTTTATATCTATAAAAAATGCATTTTTGTAAACTCCATAGACTACGGAAGCGTATTAGTGACATGCAAAATTTGATAAAATGACTGGTGTTCGCTCACGTGCAAAATGTTTGCATATGGACGAACGCTAGTTGATTTCGCAGCGAAATTATTGATAAAATATTATGAACTCAAAGTATAAAAACTGAAAATAATATTAATAATTTGAGAGAAACGAATAAAAGAGCTTATATTGAATTAACCACTAGGTCGGCTTGACTTTAAAACATTAAACATAAATATCTTTAAAGATATATTAAATAGAATATGCAAGAAAGTGTGTCATGGAAAGTGTGTCATGGATTTGCCATATGGCAAGCTTTATTCGTATTTTGGGTATCAGTTTAAATGCGATTGAGAGGCAGAGTCAGTGGCAGGGTTCCCTTTTCACAATACGTCGTATGACAAATAAGCAAATACATGTACCATATTTGCACAATAACATAAAAAAGGCTGACCAATTTTATTGCAATAAAGCCATTATAATTAAAACCCCGCGACTTTCGCACAATACGATCATAGCACGTGGCAAGACGACGTTAAGGGCATATGTCGCAATGATTCGGACATGTAAAATGTAACACATTTCGGATACTCAAAATGTTCACTAAGCTATTTAAAGAGCTATTTCGTCAGTATGAGGCGTCTGTTTGTATTTGTAATATTTCCTTTTCAAATAGTTCATTATTTTTAAATCAATCAAATATGATTAATAGATTTTAGACTTTGTTTTCTTTCTTAGCATTAGACAGTTACCATAGAAACAACCCAGTAGCTCGAAAATGAACTCGGTGACCTATATTATTTTTTCTTCATTATTTTGATCCAGCAACCATTAAAATATTGACAAGAAAATATTGAAGGATTTTCCTTAAAAGCTAAAAAGATGTTTGTAAATTTGGCTATTTCTCATCTCGCTTTTCAAAAAAAGTATATGGGTTGTTATCCATTTCTGTTAAAATGAAGTACATGAGAATACTTAAACCATTAATTTAGAGAATTGAATTATAATGAATGAACTGTTAGTTTGTCTGTCATCTAAATGTTTGAATTTTACTTCTTTTTTCTTTTTAACGAGAGATGTATATTTCAGCAGTTTATTAGAAACAGTTACCATGGATACACAAACGTAGCATAAAACGAGCACGGTGACCTATCAATTTCTTTACATTTTCGTATTCAGCGCATATTTACATGACATACATGTATGTGGAAATCAGAAAATTCTATTGAAGAAAGGAATGTAACATAGGCCCTTAATATAGAAACTAAAATATTGGTTTCATTCACTGCAAAGAAAAAGCTTCGCACAGTCGAGAAAACATCGTGGTTCTTGGGACTGACTTAAAAGGATAAGATTTTTTAAATTCGTGCAAATAAATAAATAATAAATAAATAAACACACAACACAGTACCTACTATATGACGTAAGTGTGTCCCCCACACATACTAGTGCCAGTGAAATAAACATGTTAATGATAGGAAGAAATGAAAATCGGTCATATTGTATGATTCTAGTACCAGTGGTCTATTTAATATGTCCATCCTCTGAAACTGTAATCCAATAAATATTTGACATTATTGTATTTTTACGCTATAAAACGATTATGTTATACTTTTCAATTTTTATCACGGTTTTTATGAAGTGACTAAAATAATAATGTATGTCCGCACAAAGTTTTTTTGAAAGAAGGTCCGGTCCAGCGTGCATTGACTTCTTACTTCCTTGACACGGCGGACACAATCTCTCTATCTCTCTCTCTCTCTCTCTCAACACACATTCACACATACCATTAGTCGCTGCTATTTTTTGTACTGGTTATCACTATAGCGTCAAACCGAAAGTAGAACGATATTATCACAAATTAAAGGTATACAAATGAGGACTAAAAACACCACGGATACATATTAAATAGCATAACCACACACAAAAAGAAATTCGACAACGGTTGTTTTTTCCCGAAATATGTAGGCTTCGAATCGAGCCAATTACTATAGACACTTGAAGTGTGTGGGTAAATGTCTTCTTATTCAACCTAGCGAGGCGTACAGACCTTGTGGTTGTATTTTTGGTAACGTGCTTGTTTGTATGGATTACAAAGATCTCCCGCTAGGACAGACCACGGGAACTGGTCAGTTGTTGATCAAGGGATTAAAATACAGCAATGACCAGGTAAAGAAGTTGTAGCGAAGTTAAGTTTTTACGACCTTCAAGGGTTTTAATATTTACAAAAAGTGAGTAATACGCCAGAGGGACGTGTAAGATTGGTGAGTTTTGATACCCTAAAGGGATATCACCGGAGATCGCGGTATTTCATCGCCTCGTTTGGTTTACCAGTGAAACAGTGAATCAGATCAGTTTACAGGGTACGTTTAATTTAAACGATCAAATAGTACAGCCATTTGAGAATAATAGAGTACAAATTTGAGACGGCGTGTTACGGCGGTGCAGCAAGGCGGATATGACAGTCGTGTGTATACTGCGGGTTATACCGTGACTGCACGGGATTCTCGGCCGTGGCTCGTGACAGTTGTTTTATTATTGCACGCTAGTTGACGTCCTCACATACCGGCCGGGACACGACGGGACGACAGGAGACACATTCTGACTGTCATTATTTAAAAGGCAACGGATTATAACAATATATTGGACGTATCTGAATGTCATTTAAACGACACTCATGTGCACTGATTTGGTAAGTGCTACTTCGATTTTTTTCATCTTATTATTATTTTTTCTTTTCATAGGACCAGTAACACTAACTAGTATACGCTATGTCCCTATAGTTACGCTGGTCTGGTCTAGCGTTTGTTTTCGAGCAGAACATTACGCGAGATAAGTTCGATGGGAACGTTTAGCCGTTTATGTGTTGGTGTAGTTGACATATCAAAGCACAACAAATAGAGAGAGAGAGAGAGAGAGAGAGAGAGGGGGGGGGAATAGAGAGAGACAGAGGGAGTAGAGAAGGGGAGGGAGGGAGAGATAGCTGATTATTTCGGCCATAAATGATGATAATCTAAATAGTCATTGCTTTTTTCTTTCGAGAACACCAACGCGTCTAGATCTAAAATTATGGCAGACTTTAACAGATTATTTATAAAAGAAAGATTTAGTATTCTACCAAAAATGTGGACAATATGTACTCTTTATACAATGAGCATGATCGCCAATCCAGGGCTATAATTACACCAGATTTAACCTGTGTTACTGGCAACTAGGATTGTTTTCTTTTTCACCTGCCTTATTCAGCTTCACCGTCACTCTATCATTTGCATGAGAGATCATTGTCCCCCGACCCATCTATTTTACATATCACGTGACAATGTTAATTTCTCCATGGTCTCACCTTTAACCCTCCAAGAAACTGTCACGTTAATAGGGCCATACCATCTTTCTACATAATGATAAGTATCACACCGAGACCATTGCTTTTAACAGTGATGTAGGGCGTGTCGTGATACTAGGGGCATTTAATGACTCTTTTGACAGAAATAGTTCTAATCGTATTTGTAACCACAATGTATTATAGCAATGTGATGTTGTTGTTGTTGTTGTAACTTGTTTCATTAAGGTCCGTCTGCTAATGACTCTTGCTTTGTGAGCAGACCCTTATTACAGCAATGTGTTATAATTATTATAATATATACTAATGATATGTGTGCTTGAGCGGCTACTCTATATAAATTAGACGTTGCTCAAGTTTCTTAGCCAATGAGATTTCTTTATTTTCTTAAATAAGAAACTGCATAATAAGTCATTAGTTTGCAAGTTTTCACATCATGTCAACACCTAAGCCGGTAGAAATGCTCTACTGACGTATTACATTTCTATATGAGTTTAAATATAAATGTGTGTGGCACAGGGTGCAGCCTGACCAGAACTCGAACCCGGGACCCTTTGCTTACAGGGGGAGAATGCTCTACCGACTGAGCTACCTGACCGCATACACATCTATCTTTCTTATTGTGAGTAATCGGTACTGTGACATTATCCTCCCCCCATTTTATAAGCCGTCCCTGAAATTTTTGAGTTATGTTGTTGTTGTTGTTGTTGTTTTGGGGTTTACCGTCGCTGCGATAGTATTTCAATCATATGGCGACGTCCAGCTAATTGCAGGTTGAGGAAGACCCCGAGTACACAGAGGTACCCGGGAAGAACCACCGACCTACCGCAAGCCAGCTGGAAGGCTTCCTCACATGAAAAATCCGAAGACCCTATCGGGATTCGAATCCACAGCGGTGAGGGGCTGAGAGATTTGTAGTCCACGACTGTAACCGCTCGGCCACGGCGGCCCCTTGGAGTTATGGGGTAAATATAACAATGCGCAGGTGTCGTTAGACAGACCTATCACCTATGCCACAGTTCCACATTGGGCGCCAAATGACACAGAATGAGAAAAATGTGCAGCCTGGCTGGGAATCGAACCCTGGCGAACGTTCTACCGACTGAGCTTCCTGGTCGAATACACATCTCTTCTATTGTGAGTAATCGAAACAGTACCGTGATATGTGCATAATTGGAGCTATGACGTTATGAGTTTGCATCTTCTACGGATGTAAACTTCTGATTTCATTGCACGATAGGCACCTTTTTTCAATTTTTGTTACATTTTAGCAGCTTTTGAAAGATGTAATCTCTTAAACTCCTTATTTGTTTATAACATTGCATGGGTCTCGTAGGCCAGTTATCTTCATTGTACTTTGCGAACTTTATATGAGAATCATTACCTTAATTTAGGCTTTTTAATATTGATTCTGTTGAAATAACAATTACAAAATGCGGTGAGGCCAAAAGGGCTATAACATATTACATATTACATAACATATTGGAAAGATAACTCAGAAAAGTAATATTGATAATTGTTTACAATTTTCTACACATCTTGAGGACAAAGTTGATATCGCAATGTATCATGATAAACTGACAAAATAGACCCTAGAGAAGTGTGTGTTTGTGAGAAACAACATATGGCCGATGGCAAGATAGCCGGTGTATCGTCAGAGGTTATGTAATGTTGCATGTTAGCGCCACTACTTGACATACGACGTGGGGTTATGGCGATCTCTTTAATCCCAATATTGGCCTAATGTATGGTTGTGTGGTGGTGTTTACCGGGGTATGAAGTGTAATAGTATTTGATTAGGGTGATGGGGCGGAACGTAAATGTTTCTGACACAATTTGATAGTTTTAAGGATCAGATATATACGTACTTCGGTAACGGTCGGTTGTTTCCGTCAAATCATTAGACGCGGTCATGTGGATTTGGTTTGAAAATTAGAGTGTCTGTCTCTAGCGATGGGAGGCCGTAGATTCGATCCCCTACCGAGACATCATTAGCGGTGGAACTGATAGCTCCAATCTATAGACAGGTTAGTCTGAGAACTGATTAGCCCGGTGTCAGGATAATGTGCCTGGGTGTGGCACCATGCAGCATATCTACCGATATGATACTGCAGAATTGTACACTTTCCTGGATCACGCAGACATGATAGTTGTCTCTTACATATGTATTTTATGAAATCCTGTTAGGATTACCGTCAGAAATTTATTTTAATTTAGTCGTTATAATGCGAAATAAAGGTGTTTTCATGTTTTCTTAATTATTTTGATTTACATCGGAACTTGTTTAGAACACAAATACATGAGCACGTGCAGCTTCGTTATCATAAACACAAACGTCATGTATTCGATTTAGCTTCATTTTGTATAAATTTAACTAGCGGTGTTTTTCAATATGCACCACGTGATGTTTGTATAATGGTCCCGTAGTTTATCATTTTTTGGCAGACTGGCAGTGACTTTAAGTACAATTTCCAGTTCAAACCCTTAAAATTCCCAACTTTTTCTCAATACCATCTTTAAACACTACATATCTTATCAAAACCATGTTAAGTACAGCTGAATTACGTGTCTATACCCCGTGTACAGGAACCCATGTCAATCTTTATTGCTTGCCTCGCCATTTCAAGTGATTATTAATCTAGCTGTAAAACACATTAAGACCAATTGGTCATTACACTTTGTATACAGATCTGGCAAACTGGGCGGGTTCAGCCGTCAAGGTGACATATTTTATGGCCTTAATGTAACGAAACTTAATCGAAACTCGTAAAATTAATGCACTTGATAGATCTGGCTTCATTACTTTGATAAGCAACCCGGGAGCCTCTCGACTTTTTCCCACTATTTAGCAAGATAAATTGTTTTCTTTGGCCACACCACGAAGGAAGCAGGCAAAGTTGGAGAAGTGTATACATAAAGAGGAACACACAGACACAGTAAAACAATCTCGAACAGCAATAAAAAGGTTTGAATTAATAAAATACACAAACTAATTGTTCGTCTATTTCGAAATACAGTTGAAACTGTCTTAGAGGCCACCTGTACCAAGCGGTCAACCTGAATTTAACGGTCAACTTTAATATTACCAAACTGTAGCATTTTGTTATATATTTAAACTTCATTTTGCGGTCATCTCTGTTAAGCGGTCACTTTATTTTGTTTCATATTCTGACCGCTTAAGGCAGGTTTGACTGTACGTACATTTACTAATGACTAAAATTAGGTGTTACGTTCAACCACTATAAATCCGTTTCAATATCACAAAACAAATAAGGATTAGATGGCTTCTGCAGCACAGGTCGATATCCGTTGGTAGTATCTGACTGAGCCGACTGAGAATTGAATAAAATCACGCAAAATTAATTCAAACTGAATTATCAACGACACCAAGCTGTCGGGATGCTAAATGCAGGTACGTTAGTAAATGCTATATATATATATATATATATATATATATATATATAACCGAGTCTTATCGAAGCAAGTGTTATTTTTTGAAATCGACCCCTATGCCATATCGCTAATTGTTTCAATGTCAGATACATCGTAGCATTTTTTGGCTGAGTGTAGTTTTTTTCTTGATTTTTTTCCTCCTATAAGATCATTTCTCTTTTTTCACTTTGAGGTCTTAGAAAATACTTGTTTTTTCACTCGTGGCTTCGACACTCGAGGAAATATTTCTATAGCCATGTGTCAAAGAAATGAAAAAAAAAAGAAAAGAAAAAAAAAACACCTGCTTTCTTCAGCAGGTACACGTGGTAGATTTTTTTTCTAGATTATGGTACATTTGTAGAACACAAAACATGTTTATTGTAACAAACACGAACACGCCCTTTCGAGTCGGATTTTGGTTACGTTCTGCTGCACGTGTTGAAATCAATACCCTCTTTAAACCAGGGTTTATTCATATCTTTCTCATTATCACACACAATAAACCCGGATAACAGACACGCCTCACGCCACTCTGACTTTTTACTTTTGACTACAACTAAACTAAAAATACAAGTTCATTTGTCTAGAGTGTGAAATTGATATTGCTATATACGTCAGAATTAAAGCAAATAGAATATTCCGTAGATTTCCAGATTTTTCTATTTACCGGATTTGACCAGACATTCCCGTGTAGATACGACAGGCCCTTAAATTTCGAACTCTGTTACATGGTTTATATTTAATTGTTTCCATTTATATTCGTGACAATGGAAGACAGGCATTATTAAATACTGTGTCATTGTAGAGATATTTGTGTATAGTCATAAATATCTAATATACTTCATTATTGCCAGCATGTCAGACAGTACGTTCCGTGAATTGTGGACATACGAAGTTGGCAAACAGAAGAAATCTATTTCATTTTTTTTTTGGTAAATACACCTTAGGTAGGGAATGCCTCATTCTCATTAAAATCATATCCTTATTTGCACTCCTCTACTATCCACGATTAGGATCTGACAACATCGCATTAAGGTTCACGTCAGATTGACCTTAAAGTAATTTATATGCATAAACAAGTGCTTGATTTTAAACCAATTAAATAACGCATTTCTGACTGACTTCGGTAAAACATTTGTCACAGAGTGAGAAAAATGTACAGCTTGACCGGGACTCGAACCCGGGGCCTTTTGTGTACAGAGCGAATGCTCTACCGAGCTAACCGGCCGCTTACACATCTTTTTATCCTATTGTGAAATGAATGCGGTTATTTCCCCTGGTTATACCGAACGATTCTGTAGCCGCCGATTTGATTGGCTCTTACAAAGGTCAATCTGAGACGACCCTCTATACGATGTGGTCAGATCCAGTTAGCATACTGAATCTGATTTCAATATGATTGGCAATGCAAGTATGATTATATGATAAACATATGACGTAATATAGGTATTCTGAATTAACGCCCCGCCATCTAAATTTCAGTAATTTGTAAGTTTGTCTCCAGGAGACAGATATAGCCTTCCTACGGTATTACGCCATAAACATGTGGCATGATACCACACCCAGCCGCATTATCCTGGTACCGAGTAAGTTCTATAATCAAACATTTGTATTCTGAGAGCTTTGAACAAAGGATAGATGAAAGTACCGTTTTATCGATATATACGAGCATATATACTGTCTCAGTGCAGAAAAATGGCATAATACCACACACAATCACGTGTCCCAGACACCAACCAGTTCTTGAACCATCCACCAAGCAAAGGTACTATATACCCAGGGCTTGTTTACCTCAAATTCGTACTAACACATTTGATCTGCTCGTATGAATGTTGTCCGGCAACTACATGTACAGCGCAACGAAGACGAAACTTTTTTTTCTCGAATCTAACTCAAAACTCACTACTAAAAAAAGAAACCCTCGTTCAATGAATTATTCAAACTTATCTTTTTTTTGTTCAGCAGATAAAATCCTAGGAATAGTTCTATTTTTCATCTGTTCATGGTGCGTAAACATGTTCATGCTAAGATGTTAATTATTTTGTCGTACGAAGCTTAGTGAAACGGGTCCCTGTACAATTTTGTTGGGTTTAATACTATTAGTATTTCGGTCATTTCGAGACTATGTCTACTTGAGACAGATACTTCAGTATCACGCCGTGACATGATACCACACCCAGTTGCATTATTCTGACAACGGGACAAACAGTTCTGGAACTACCCTTATATGCTCAGCGGCAAGCAAGGGAGCTATACCAGTGTCATTTTTAAACCGATGGTATGTCGCGGCCGGGGATCGATCCCACGACCTCCCGCTCCCGAAGCGGACACTCTAACCACTCGGCCAGGTTGTAGCTACTATGATACATGTACATTTAACAGACTGGCAATGTTTACTGTTCATTTACTCGTGAAATCATAGGATATATCATAACTGACACTGACATGACCTATATAGTGTAATTTAGTGGTAACCTTATTCCGAACACAATTGAATCCGCTTTTAATACCTCTCACGTATACGGTACGTAACGTAAGACAAACAGAGCACTCTCTCTCTCTCTCTCTCTCTCTCTCTCTCTCTCTCTCTCTCTGTGTGTGTGTGTGTGTAATTAAAAATACTATAAAAAATACAGTATTTTATTTTATTCCTTTCAGTGGATTACTGCGGAATAAATATAATAATATCTGATTATTTCACAGAGACAATCATAAAAAGATAATTTGAATAGATAAAAATGTTTTATTCAACAGCAACTCGTTGACATTTTTTTTTAAATTTACTCAATGAAATGAATTGGATCTTCCACAAAAACTCATATGTTTGCATATACAAAGATAATTTGAGGAGTAACATGTGAGCGGGATAAAGACGGGCCGAGAGTGCAGACCCGACAGTGATACTGTGATATCATAGCCTGTCACATGACACTCGCGTGAAACGACATGTCAGCTTTTAAGGAGAAATGTGACGATATTAAATGCTAGATGCAACTGATAACTAAGGAATGTAAAAATGATGGAATAAAGTAAGAAATTATCTGTACGGCTTTATTGAATTACACCATTCGCTCGCACAAAGATTGTATCGCCCTGTCGTATTTTACTGCGTTTTGGATGACCGCGCCCGGTTGTATTTATTAAAAATGAAAAGTTGGTAATATATTGCAAAAATGAATTATTTTGCCATGTGTGTGTAAGATGCTTTTTATTGCACACTGAAAGTCCAATTTGTCTGAGTTTAAACACATTTTGGCGATCGAATGCAAACAAAAAAGCTTTCAAACATTTGATTCAAAGCCTATCTGTTACATATATAAATTATGTATGTCCTCCGATTGTATTGGAGTGTTATTTTTATTTTTGATCTATTTTTCTTTTTAAATTATCATTAGTATTTTATTATTAAATAATGATAATAATAATAAGAATATTAATTACCATCATAATGGTCATTAATAGTAAGTACTAGTAGGAGTGTGTTTGATGGGTTTAACGTCCAACCGACAGTATTTCAGTCATTTGAAGACGATGTCTACTTGAGACAGATATAGTGCTGCCACACTGCAGTATCACGACATAGACATGTGGCATGATACCACACTCAGTCTCATTATCCTGACACCGGGCCAACCAGTCCTGCAACTACCCTTATATGACTAGTAGAAGTATACAAAATAATGATTTAATGATAAGTCTATTCATCATTATTATTTTATTTTCATTTTTTATGCGCCGTGAAAGTGGCTAACTACACCTGAAGTATATTCTTTATTAGCGATATTGGTCGAGCACCGCTCTTCACTACTGCTACATAGAACAGACAGAACGGAACAGAACATGTACTTATTTACACTTAAGGTAATCCATCATTAAATCATAATCATGGTCCTTCAGATGCTTAAAAAGACATGTACATCATGTGCAAGCATCCATTGATCTGGAGTTGAACACCATGAACAGCCTATGGTCATATATACAAATGTATATACATGTACACAGATACCAGGTATACATGCATGCATGGCATGAGCATATACATCACAAAGGACTAAATGTTTTCTATTATTGATTATGAAGTTGCATCTTATTATCGTTCTATTTCTTTTTATTTCTCTATAATAAAAGCTAAATTACAAAATTTTGCTACTCGTATTAACACAGAGTTCTTATTTGAGTTCAATAGAACTATAAAATACAAAGGTATGGAGTGTATAGTAACTAGGAATATATATCTGACGTATATCGCTATATAGAGGACAAACTGTAGCACAGTAAGCGAGGAGTCTATCTCGTCATAAATAAAGTGACACTAATAAGAAATGAATGTTGTCAGTATCAAACGTATGGCGACTCTTTATGACTTGTCTTTGAGGCGAGAATGGGGCAATAATTCTCAATTTTACCAGCCACTGGTCACCTGAATGGTCGATATACAAACTGTGTTAAAAGATAACTGGGAGCATCAATGGACATTTGTTTTATATTAAATGTTGTACCGATCCTACACGTATGTTGGTCAGAAACATCTCAAAAGAAACAACCTCGGCCGAGACATACCAAAATCGTTCAAAAAATTGTACTGGTAGCTGCTGTACTGGTAGGTTGGCCCTGTTTTAGGATAATGTGACTGAGTGTGATATCATTTTTTCTCCCCCCATAGTTTTATGGGAGAGACATATTGTTTTGTCGGAGTTGTCTGTCTGTCCGTCTGTCTGTCAAACCTTTTTTCCGGAGCACAACTCAAAAAGTATCAAAGCTATTAACTTGAAACTTCACAGGTGGATAGATCTCAAGGAGTAGAAGTGTCATGCACAAGAACCAAAAGTTAAATTTGTTAATTTCATACTTATTTTTTGTCCGGAGCGTAACTCACAAAGTATCAAAGCTATTAACTTCACAGGTATATAAACCTTATTGAGGAGTGTCATGCACGAGAACCGTAACTCTATGCATGCTAGTTTTAGAATTACTGCTTTTTTTTAAATCAAAATTCAGATTTATTTATGTCTGGACCGTAACTAAAAAATTATAAAAGCTATTAACTTGAAATTTCACAGGTGGATAGACCTCATGATGGAAAAGTATCATGCACAAGAACCATAACTCATCACAACGTATTTTTAGAGTTATTGCTGTTTGTTAAATTTCATACTTATTTTTTTTTTGTCAAGAGCATTTCTCGCGCACTATAAGACATAACCTTGAAACTTCACAGATGGATAGATCACACGGAGGAGAAGTACAGAGCGCAAGAACCGTAACTCTGCACATAATATTTTGGGAGTTACTTCCCTTTGTTCCATTTCATTTTTTTTTTTTGAAGGCATTGCTCATGCACATATAACCTTAAAACTTCATAGGTGAATAGAACTCACTAAGTAGAATTGCAGTGCACAAGAACCTTAATTCTGCAAATCATATTTTATATTTAATTAAGTTTTGTCCGTAGCATTACTCATGCACTATGAGACATAGCACTTTTATAATACTTAAATGAATTAATTCGAATTAACAATATATATGCGAATTATATTGATTATCGATAAAGGATTAATATCAGTTCATAGTATGTATCCACTGACATATCGTGTTAGTTACCAGATCATCTGCTTGTTTTTTGTATTGAATGTATAATATAACGTTTTAACCACGGTTTTCCTCGGACGTATCCAAATTTGTCCACCCGTTAGAAACGACAATAACTCAGAATGTCGCATGCAGACATGAATTGTAGAAGATAACATGTCCTTACCACGGTGATACACTATCATTTAAAACTTGTACATCCGTAGGAAACGACACAACACCCAAATATCACTAACAGACACGAATGGGCTGAAATCGAGAAGCTTGTAGTCGGTTGTATACTGTGTTTAATTGTTAAATAAAAGCCATAATGTTACACGGACCAGCAAACATGTAGGCATCTATTTCAGTAGGGGATGATATTAAACACCGGCTTGTGGAATGGTATGATCCCTAGTACTGCGTGTCTCGTCACTATATCTTCATTTCTTACACATTGAAGGAAACAAAGATTAAGAAAAAATATTATACATTTATGATTGTATAGATATATCAATAGATGGATGCATGGATAGTTTTGACCTTTTATAATTGAAAATTACGTATGGCATTAAATCATTCATTTTTATACATTGCGAGGGTTGCCGCGTGTATTAAGATATCAAAGAATGCCTTGTTAATTTACAGCATATTTCCCAGGAACACCTGCGTGTGTCTATTACCTCCCAGCACCCTCCTCATCTTCCTACCTAGGGTATACTGTCGGATATCGGCCCGGATTTACCATTATAGTTGTCAGGAAGGAGAAGAGAAAGAACAGGAAAAACTACATTGATAAAATCGTGCATTCTTCTAACAGGATTTTTCCCCCCACAGTTTCTGCGATAAAGAAGTGGTATGGTTTGTTAATTAATGACGTAAATATTCTTGGAGCGGAAACGAAATGGAGAAAATAGATGAAATGAATAAAAAAATAAAATAATATATATAAGAAAATATATAAATAATGAAGAAAAAAGGGAGGGAAAAACGTGAAGGACATTTTTGTTTTCCTGTCAATGACGCAATATAATATCAAATACAGGACAAAGGTTTTGCAGCTTTAATATTAAGTATTGTCGTAGCCAATCTCATTAAAACCTGGTTCATTATATTCGCCATATTTCGCAAGCTGATCGCGTATACTATAGGAGAGCAAATTAAGATAAAAGATTGTGTCGTAGCAATTTTCCTCGGCGCTCTGCGTATTAGCTTAATTTCAAGACTTATGAACCCCCCCCCCCCCTCTCTCTCTCTTTCTCTCTCTCTCTCTATCTGTAGGGAGAGGAAGGTTCAAGCAAATATGTGAAAATTGCCGTACGGGATGGTTCATCGGTATTACATGGGGAATGTGGGGGTTCCAACTGTTTCTCCAGGTGGGCTTGAGGTTCCTTTCTTCTTCTTTACTCGTAATGCTCGTAGAATAGTCAAATCCAAGAGCGGATACCCCCCTACCCCCTGGATACGCGCATGAAATATAGATTATGTTCCTAGATGGCTTAAATACATAAACCATCATTTGGAAGGATAAGCAGTGCTGAGATAGACTGAAGTCGCTGATGTTAAAATCTCGTTTTGTATCAATGATTTATATTTATTTCATACTGACGTTGTTTTGTTGTTTTTTTCAGGTGAGATGAAAAATGAACCATTCTAGTGTTACCAGGTGCTCCGTCCATCACTTTTTCCTCCCCCTCCTCTGCCTGTCGGTATTGTCGGTACTGCTGAGTTATGAACACAGTCCTGTACACATTGCTGTAGCCAAAGACGCACTTCACCGGCAACCGGAAGCAGGGGACGGTGACTTCACTGAGTCAACCGGAAGTGACATTATAACTCTTGGACGGTCACTCACGCAACATTTGCCCGAACAGAAAATAGAGAATTTGACAAGTTCCAGAGACAAGTTGCTAGCCAGACTTAAACAGGTGAGACTTGACAGTTCAGGTGAACAAAACACAAAAAGAATTATTAGCCGTACCGATATACTGAATCTGCCAATCCGGTTAGAGCGACCGCCTCGGGAGCGGGTTGTCGTGGGTTCCGTCCTCGGCCACGTAAAGTCGTAAAAATGATACTGTTAGACTATGTCTACTTAAAACAGATATAGCGCTGTCATACTGCATTACCACGCCGTAGACTTGTGGCATGATACCACACCCAGTCACATTATCCTGACACCGGGCCAACCAGTCCTGGAACTACCCTCATATGCTGAGCGCCAAGCAAGGGAGCTATACCAGTACCATTTTAAAACTTTTGTATATCTCCGCCGGGCATCGAACCCACGACCTCCCGCTGCCGTGGCGGACGCTCTAACCACTTTCAAGAATGTCAACAGTTTGTACATCCATAAAGGTCTGCATCAGTTTATCAGTTTATTTCATTTTTGACTTATACATATAGTACATCGTCAATCAGTATAATATTACAATATGAACACGTGACAAACAACTTATCTAATACGAACTGCACTCACTCACTCACTCACTCACTCACCCACTCACCCACTCACTCACTCACTCACATCATTCATCACCACTTCACCAGACACCTCACCCATCTATATCATATCTAATTCAACGGCATACCTGAAAAAAGAAAACATAAACTACAATAAGAAGGATGGACTTTCAAACTTGATAGACTATATCAATCACATGTGATTATTGTTAAAACTCCTGTAATATATAAATTTGATTTTCTCATTTTAAATGCCAGTTCAATATACTTTCCTAACTTCAATAATTGTTTTTTATTACAACACCTTAATAACTCCAAAAATTTAGCCATTGAAGGTTTTACAAAATAATATTTTTTTAATATATTTTACTCTTAAGTCATTGTCATTGTATAATGTACACTTCAATACAAAATGATACTCATCTTCCACATCATTCAGGTTACAATACACACACTTCCTTTCAGCTCTCTCCAATCTATCTCTCCCATATCTTCCCGATTCAACTCTTAACATATGTGATGACACTCTAAGTTTAGCTATTGCTATCCTAATATTTCTAGAATATATATTATATAAATATGATTCCATTTCAAACCCAGTTTTGATATGCTTATATAAAAAATCCAATACAACACTTTTATCTAAATTACAAAACCAGTTTTGTAAAAAGCTATCTGTTATTCTTTGTTTAAACAAAGAAATAAACTCAGTGTGACATAAACTATATGGATTATTCCAAGCATAGGAGAACCCGTATTCATTAAGAACTGTTTTGACATTAGTTACCCAATTTTTATATCCTTTATTTCTATCTTCAATTACTATACCATATAATGTTTTTAATAAAATGTAGATGTTAATTATAACCAATACTTAACTATTGCTACAAGTCTATTAATAAAAAGCGGGAGTCTCCCTAATTCGCCGTATACCGCTATAGTACTTGTAGCCATTTTCACTCCTAGTATTGATTTGCAAAATTTTAACTGTACTCTCTCTATATCCTTACACTTAGTAAACCCCAGACCGGGCAACAATATGATAATATTGACCCTACGAAGGCATCGAAAAGTTGAAGCGACATTTTAGGATTTAATTCATATTTAATAACGTTGTTTAAAAGAATACCAGAGGCCCTTAAAGCTTTTCCTATTATATACTGATTATGTAACACAAACGAGCCTGTGAAATTAAATATTACACCTAAATAATTGAAGTCATTAACTACTTCTAATAGTTCATTATTATATAGCCAAAATTCAGATGTTTTCACAGCACCTCTTTTACGGAATACAACAATCTTGGTTTTAGCAACATTTATCTCTAGTCCCCACCTATCGCAATACTCTTTCAGTAAATTCAAACTACCTTGTAGATCTTCCGTAGAATTTCCAATAATGACCATGTCATCCGCATACAATAATAAAATAATACATATATCATGAAATGATACTCCACTATCAGCTCCTTTTTGAAGAAATAATTTTAAATCATTCAAAAATAATGCAAAAAGTGCTGGCGAACTGGTTTGGCCATGCCTGAAGCCAACAGCTATTTCAAAGAAATCTGAATACTTATTATTACCATGCTGCACACAAGATTTAACAGTAGTATACATCGATCTGAATATATTCAAAAACTTGCCATCAATTCCAATATTGAATAATTTAAACCAAAGGGCATCCCTATACACAGAATCAAATGCCTTTTTAAGGTCAACGAATGCACATGGTAATCTTTTATTATTATTAATGAAGTGTAAGACTATATTATATAAGACAAATACTGCATCAACGGTGCTACATTTGAGCATCTGATAATATATTATTGTTTTCATCCCATTTAGTAACTCTTTTATTCAACACCCTAACACATATTTTCCCAAAGTTACTCATTAATGTTATTCCACGATAATTATTTGTATCATTTTTGTCCCCCTTTTTATGCAAAGGCACGGTATAGCCTTCTGACCAACATTGTGGAAAATGTCCACTAGTGAACACCGTATTAAAAACATCAGTTATATGTCGAGACAATATATCCATAGACTCAATAAAATAATCATTTAATAAATCATCACTTGGGCAAGAACTCTTATTACGTTTTAATTGCTTAATGGCATTTTCAACTTCATTAATACATATTGGCTTATTTAACTCATCAAAAGTTGGGTTTTCCATATTCATTTTATGATTTTCACAAAAAACTTCGACTTCATCTAATTTTGTAATTTTTATATCATTATAAATATTACTGAAGTACTGTTTAAATTCTTCAGGTGAAATGTCGTTCTGCGTTTTATAAGTTTTTGATTTAAAGAAACTCCAGAATTCTCTTGGACATTTATTCTTCAAGTTACTTAACTCGACCGCACGATTTCTTTTATAAATATTCTTTTTCTTATGAATTAATTGTTTATAATGTTTTCTATGATTACAAAGCTCGTTTCTATTATGTATAGACTTACATAAATTAAATTTCTTAAGCGCACATTTATAGACCCGTAACGCATTTGCACATTCATCATCGAACCATTTATTATTTATTTTATTATTACTACTACTACCACAACCTGACTGTTCATGACTGCAGAACTGCATCAAAATCAATTTATGATTTGTATGAAATTTGACTGTCTACTGGTATTTAAATTTTTAAAAATCCACTGCTTTGCCGCAATACTGTGAAATAATTAATTTTCGTGGGACACTAATTTCCGTCGATTTAGTGGAGGGTTTTATCCATGAATATTGATCCCCATGAAATTCTATGATTTTACAGTAGGTCATTTAGCCCAGTAGTTATTGTTGTTGTATTGGGGTTTACCGTCGCTGCGATAGTATTTCAATCATATAGCGACGTCCAGCTTATTACAGGTGGAGGAAAACCCCGAGTACACAGAGGTACCCGGGTAGAGCCATCGACCTACCGCAAGCCAGCTGGAAGGCTTCCTCACATGAAAAATCCGAAGTCCCTACCGGGATTCGAACCCACAGCGGTGAGGGGCTGAGAGATTTGTAGTCCACGACTGTAACCGCTCGGCCACGGCGGCCCCCAGTAGTTATTAGTCTAGCTTGCAATTCCAACGGCCTTAATTTAAACCATCTGCAAGATATATATAGGAGAAGAGGAAGGTCACTTCGCTATGTGGTTTATGCGTATCCTATTCTATAGTAATGACTAACAAACATTTACTGATTATTATGGCCATATTCAGACCATGCGGTCAAGGATAACCCACGAGTGGGGTCCGTTTTTTTTGAAGAGATCACAGATGGAGACTTGCTGGATACAAGGTTTTCGGATGAACCCCTTGCTTCTTTTACATGCCCGGTGTAAAGCTCCGATACACGAATGCTAGGTTCCTTAGTAGAACCAGTAATGAGTACTCCAAGTTCTCATAGCAATCCCGTTTGCGAGGGTACATCTGTCTTTGGTTTAACGCGTTCAACGAAGTAAATTTCTTGGTCGAGATTTGAACCCAAAACCTTTCGCTCGCAAAGAGGACCCTCTATCACTGAACTTTGGGCAGGTTAAGCGGCTAGAAGTGAAACTAATGAAATTCGGCCCTACATGGTCAAATTATGTGCTTCTATTTCAGTTCCCTCCGCCTGAGTCAGTATGAAATGACCGCCATACAAAATAATAATGTCGGCTAATTTCATTTACACGGTTTGGATATCTTCTTTGTGTCATAAATAAGTACAATGTATTAGCACTGACCAATTCTGTTTTAATTAGCAACTGCTTTATAAAATCACTGTCCTTTATGTACAAACAATATAATGTGTCTACGCACGTCATGTTTTGAATTGCAAACTCCCACACGTTCTCACCAGATGTAACATTCATATATCACTACATCTTCGCAGATTTCACAGATTATGTTATCATGATTCACGCGAGTTCTAACCAACCCTGTAACTGAGGTCAACTCATTCAAACTACATCACGTATCCATGTTTCTAAAGCAACGGATTTTGTCGTGGTAGACCCATAGAATATTTGTCGTGGCCTGATCTTGCAATATGCTTGATATCTGAATGAAACGTTCCATCTCAAGAAATAGGACATTCTCTTTTAATTTAAAAAAAAAAACATCTTACCAAAAAAAGGAAAAAAAATTAAAACTTTTGATTTCTTACTGAAAAAGTACATGATATTTATTATTTTATTGACCTCAACGCTAGAAAACTCTTCTTTAAAGCTTGTATACTGCGGAAGCACATAGGGAACATGGTGTTTTTCTTTTTTCTTATCTCGTTGCCACGAAAAAGTTACTAAGAAGAAAAAAAATCTTGCTAACTCGTGGAAAAAAAAAATCGCTATCTCGTGGCCACGAGCTAATCTAGCGATTTGATTGGTCAGCTAACTTGTGGTCACGAGTTAGCTATCTCGTGACCACGAGTTAGCTGACCAATCAAATCGCTAGATTATCTCGTGCCACAGGATAGCGATTTTGTTTTGCTTATATCTCGTGGCCACGAGTTAGCATTTTTTTTTCTTAGTAACTCGTGATCACGAGTTAGCGAGATTTGTTGTTGTTGTTTTTTTTTTTGTTTGTTTTTTTTTCTCCTTAACTCGGTGCCACAGATAATAAGAAAAAGAAAGAAATACACCATGTCCCGTCCGTGCTTCCGTACTGTTTCACTGCGTATATCACACCGGATGTCAACCAGTATTATTATTCTGACACTTGGTCCTGGAACTACACTTATGTGCTTAGCGCAAAGCATGCAGTTCAGTTTTTCATGACTTGGTATGTCGCGCGTAAGTAATTTTTGTTCTTTTTTGTTTTTTGTTTTTGTTTGTTTGAGATGCACGACAAAGAGTACTGCTGTGTAAATGCTGCATGTGAATTATCTTTGGATCAATAAGTGATCTAATATTATTTCTTACATTTAATCGTATTTTTTACAATTCTAAAAATATTTGCAGCCACCTTAAATATGTAGCCAATTAAAAACTCTGAATCTTTCAAAATATAACAGCGATTAATTAAAATAGAAAATCTTTCTAGTATATATATATATATATATATATATATATATATATATATATATATATATATGCTAATATGGTAATTTGAAATTGACACTAAATAAAGGCAAACCGCTTAGTACAGATGGCCGCTAAAACAGGTTCAACTGTTATCATATACTTAGAATATAAAAATGAGTAAAAAATGAAAAGATCTAAAATAAATAAATTAATAAATACATAAAGATAGATAGATGTAAATAAAGTTCTGCATACATTGTACAGACTGTCAGTATATCTATAGAGCGTGTTTGCCAATTTCACGTAGTGCAATCATACCTGAAATTAAATTTGCCCTTCAAGCATAACATAAATTACATACTCATGTGTTGTATTTTTTTTAATTACAAATTTCAGATCGAGGCTCGCCTCCTGAAACACAGACTGGGCGCTGTTGTTCTATTGACAAATGACACACATGACTCCTCTGACGTCATCAGTGCCATTTCCGGATCCGATGTTCCAGTTGTCAGCGTCAAAAGTAAATTAGAGTTTGCCCGCAATTTCTATCCAACAAGTGAGCCCGAAAGTTCAAATTCCTGGTCGATTTAATTGTTAAGAGTTCGGGATTTTGCGAGACTTGTCTACTTTACTGAGATTTAGCTGTTAAGAGTTTACGGTGATCTGCGCATGTCATTATTTCAAATTATGCTCCGCCCTATTCACGTGATAGTCACATATGGCAGTGTTTACTACACCGATCCCTACACACGAGGTGTGCTTATCATTTAATTCCACACTGGCGCATGTTGACGTCATTTGTAATCCTTGAGTAAAGTTGCTTAAATAATCATGTTTATATACACATTAACATAAGAATGAAGAGCTTCGGAAATATTTTCGCAAAATGATGATTTCCAGTTCAATCCAAACGGACTCCTATGCTAAATTAAATATTAAAATACAAGAATGATTTATTATTATTATGTTTAACGTCCCACCGATGTCTACATGAGACGGATGTAGTGCTGTCACACTGCACATTATCACGCCGTATACCACACCAAATCACATTATCCTGACACCGGGCCAACCAGTCCTGGAACTACTCTTATTGTGCTGAGCGCCAAGCAAGGGAGCTATAACCAGTACCTATGTTTAGTTACGACTTTGGTTAATACAAGAATTGAAATTCCTTTGCTTGTCGCTCAGCATAATAAGGGTAGTTCCAGGAATGGTTGGCCCGGTGTCAGGATAATGTGATTGGGTGTGGTATCATGCCAACTGTCTACGACGTGATACTGTGCAATGTGACAGCACTACATCCGTCTCAAGTAGACAGACTTAAATACTGTCGGTGGGACGTTAAACATAATAAACAAACAAACAATATCTTTGTATTTTAATATTTATTTTAGCACAGGAGTCCGTTTGGACTGAGCTGGTAATCATCATTTTGCGAAAATATTTCCGAAGCTCTTCATTCTTATGTTAATGTGTATATAAACATGATTATTTAAGCAACTTTACTCAATGTTTACAAATGACGTCAACATGCGCCAGTGTAGAATCAAATGATAAGCACACCTCGTGTGTAGGGATCGGTGTAGCAAACAATGCCATATTTGGCTATCACGTAAATAGGGCGGAGCATAATTTGAAATAATGACATGCGCAGATCACCGTAAACTGTTAACAGTTAAGTCTCAATTAAGTAGACAAGTCTCGCAAAATTCCGAACTCTTAACAAATTAAATCGAACAGGAATTTGGAATTTCGGGCTCACCGATTGGATAAAAATTGCGGGCAAACTCTAAACATTCATTACACGACAGGGAATCACGTGACTTTTGTGGTGACGCATACAGGCAATATGGCAGACTGAAACTTTCCATTTAGACCCATTTTCAGGTAATTGTATGTTATATAATTCATACGTACGTCCGCAGCCTACGAGGAAAGGAATTTTGTTGATGGTTATACCTTATTTTTAATCTTTATGCTTACAGTTTTCTCAAACACTCAAATTTTTAGTTTTGACAATTATGTTTACGCAAAATTTGTATTTTGTTATGAGGTTCAATAAGCCAAGAAAAAAGTTATACTGTTTCTTTATTTAAAAATGTAACGTTTCTGCATGTTGAATTTTGACTGGCCATTTTCTTTTCCGTAACAAACTTTGATAACTCCCTCGGTACCGTGGGCGTTACCCAATTCACATTCCATGTTTACTTTATAAAAGGAAGTAGACAGTTAAAATTCAACGAGCAGAAATATTACCTGTTCAAATAGAGTAATTATGACATTTTTCCTGTATTATTTAGCCCTTTTATCACCATTTTCAAAAAAAAAAATACAGTTTGTTCGAGGAAGTTACACAAAAAATTATTGTCAAAATTTAAATTGCAGGTCGAACTTTTGAGTATTTTAGCAAACGTTAAGCATAAAGATACTACAAAAAGTAAGATATAGCCATTAACAATATTCCATTCCGCGTAGGCTGCAGCAGGTCCTTTACTTAAGTATGAATGATATAATATAAAATTACCCCCCCCCCCCCCCCCCGCCCCAAAAAAGGGTCGGAATCGAAGGTTTCAGTCCGCCATATTGTCTGTACGCATTACAAAAAAAAAAAAAAAAAGTCACGTGATTCCTTGCCGTGTTATTATTGTTATATGATAATTATTCCAGCATGTAAACAAAAGGTTATTGCAAGGTTCTTGTAATGCTTTTCCGAACAATATTTCAATATTATTTCAATCTGTAAATGCTTTAATATTTGTATATGCTTTGTCACAGGTGGATTCAAGGAAGGGGGTGGGGATCCCCTGCCCCCAAACACCCTTCACACAGCTCGGGGGCAAAGCGCCAATCAGTTTGCATTGTCACTGCCGCGGCAAGCCTCTTGCATTGTTACTGCCTACATTTATTCGCCCATCGAAGACGGGACGTATTAATATATACGTGGGCGGCGTCCAGTGATGTTGCCCGCTCTCTAACTCAAACAAACGTGAACCGATCTTTACCAAACTTGGTCACAATGTATATTAGCACAATATCTCGGTTCATTTTGATAACCATCCTGATAACCCCAAACATTCCGGAGTTATGGCCCTTGAGTTGATGAAAAATGGTCAAATTAAAACTGTCCGCACTCTAACTCGTACGAACGTGAACCGATCTTTACAAAACTTTGTCACAATGTATATGGGCACACTATCTTGATTCCTTTCGGACATCCATGGAAATAAGATATTGTAACCAGCTTTGATAACCTGCAAAAATATCTTGAACTCTCTAAGAGTTATGACCATTTAACTGATGAAAAAATGCAAAGTTAACAGTGTCTGATCTCTCACACTGACAAACGTTAACCGATCTCTACAAAACTTTGGCACAATGTGTATTGGCACAGTATCTCCAACGAGTTTGAAGACCAGTCAGAATATCCCACTTAAGAGTTATGACCCTTGATTTGATAAAATGACAGGACGGGCGTATTTTGCAATAAAAAGGGCTCTTGTTTTTAACATAGCGCCCCCACCCCACCCCCTGAATTCCTGGGGCCGGCACTGATTGTTGCTATAGTATATACATATGTTAGATGCTGTTGGAATATAAATACATACTATATTAATGTAACCTTTCTTGCTGTAATATACCTCCATGTTATTTTGCTCTAACATATATACATGTGTTGCTATACATGTTTGCTGCTATTCTCAGAGAGCTCGTAAATAATTTGTTAATATGAACTATGAATATGTACAGTTTATGTTGTTATAACATTGTTATATCATATGTCCATGTATTGTTGTTATTACTTTTTTTAACATGAACTATAAAACTAGATGTGATTTTTAGCTCACCTGAGCACAAAGTGCTCAAGGTGAGCTTTTGTGATCGCCCTTCGTCCGGCGTCCGTCGTCGTCCGTCGTGCGTCGTCCGTCGTCAACAATTTGCTTTAAATGACATCTCCTCTGAAACCACTGGACAGAATTTGATTAAACTTGGCAGGGATGATCCTTGGGTCAACCTTCACAAAAGTTGCTAAAATAAACTTGATCCATGTAGAACTCTGGTTGCCATGGCAACAAAAAGGAAAAAAAAAATGAAAACTTTAAAAATCATCTTCTTCAAAACTACTGGCCAGATTTTAAAATAAATTGTACAGATGTTCCTTGGGTCAACCTCTACCAAAGTTGCTAAAATTATTCCGATCCGTAAAAAAACATGGCCGCCAGGGGCGGGGCTTATTTGCCTTATATGTATAAAGAGAAACCTTTAAACAACATCTCCTCTGAAACCACTGGAAAGAATTTGATTAAACTTGGCAGGGATGATCCTTGGGTCAACCTTCACAAAGGTTGCTAAAATAAACTTGATCCATGTAGAACTCTGGTTGCCATGGCAACAAAAAAAAAAGAAAAGAAAACTTTACAAATCATCTTCTTCAAAACTACTGGCCAGATTTTAAAATAAATTGGTACAGATGTTCCTTGGGTCAACCTCTACCAAAGTTGCTAAAATTATTCCGATCCGTAAAAAAACATGGCCGCCAGGGGCGGGGCTTATTTGCCTTATATGTATATAGGGAAAACTTTAAACAACATCTCCTCTGAAACCACTGGACAGAATTTGATTAAACTTGGCAGGGATGATCCTTGGGTCAACCTTCACAAAAGTTGCTAAAATAAACTTGATCCATGTAGAACTCTGGTTGCCATGGCAACAAAAAAGAAGAAAAAAAAGAAAACTTTAAAAATCATCTTCTTCAAAACTACTGGCCAGATTTTAAAATAAATCGGTACAGATGTTCCTTGGGTCAACCTCTACCAAAGTTGCTAAAATTATTCCGATCCGTAAAAAAACATGGCCGCCAGGGGCGGGGCTTATTTGCCTTATATGTATAAAGAGAAACCTTTAAACAAAATCTCCTCTGAAACCACTGGACAGATTTTGATTTAACTTGGCAGGGATGATCCTTGGGTCAACCTTCACAAAAGTTGCTAAAATAAACTTGATCCATGTAGAACTCTGGTTGCCATGGCAACAAAAAGAAAAAAAAATGAAAACTTTAAAAATCATCTTCTTCAAAACTACTGGCCAGATTTTAAAATAAATTGGTACAGATGTTCCTTGGGTCAACCTCTACTAAAGTTGCTAAAAATTTTCCGATCCGTAAAAAACATGGCCGCCAGGGGCGGGGCTTATTTGCCTTGTATGTATATAGGGAAAACTTTAATCAACATTTCCTCTAAAACCACTGGACAGAATTTGATTAAATTTGGCAGGAATGATCCTTGGGTCAACCTTCACAAAAGTTCCTAAAATAAACTTGATCCATATAGAACTCTGGTTGCCATGGCAACAAATAAAAAAATATGAAAACTTTAAAAATCATCTTCTTCAAAACTACTGGCCAGATTTTAAAATAAATTGGTACAGATGTTCCTTGGGTCAACCTATTTATCTCAGGTGAGCGATTTAGGGCCATCATGGGCCTCTTGTTTAATATTTGAATATATCCTTGTGCAAAATTTGCTGTTATAACGTGTACACATTTTGCTGTTATAACTGCATGTCTTCTTATGTGTTATTTGAACGGGGAGTAGTGGTCCAGTGGTAGGACACACACTTCGGGATAAAGTGGTCCCGGGTTTGAGTCCAATCAGGGACACTACTAATTTCCTCACACAAGGAATGTAACCTATGGGTCTGAGAGAACGATAAAATTCTGTGGCGCCATGATGTGGGCTGCCATTACTGGAGTGAAAGGCTCCCTAGGGAGATCGATAGATAATTACTAGCAGCCTGATCACTAGGGATAAAAGCTTCAAAGTCGATCATGGCCTACATGTGAACGTTCCCACGTCATAAAACTTAGACTATAAACACTTACACCCTTATACTTACTTAACCTATGTATTATTTCTGATATTACAACCTATTGACATGTTTTATTGCAGAGCATAATTCCTCTCTGACTGAAATGAAATGGTCGGTTTTGTTTAATTTGGGAACCGACAACCATCCGGAGTCTTATGACAAAGTTGTTCAAAAGGTAAACAATGCTTTGCCTCCATAAAGTAAGGAATAGTTTCAGAAAATTCACCACGAACGATAAACAATATATATATAATAGATATAACAAAAGAAAAATGGAAAAAGAAAACTCCTTAAAATATTATTTGGTATGGTTTTCTCTAGGCTATATTGACTTGGGCTCGGAAAATGAAACATTAACGAGATGCCAGTATTACAAAATGACATTTATCTTGAGAAAAAAAGATATATAATTGATTACGTTTTTTTGTTAAAAGTTTTTATTAAATAGAAACAGTATGCTTAAGAAATATGTTATTGCTAACTTCACCATCCCTTGTTTTAATTAGTATCATATATAAAACACTCTAACATAAAGCCTCCTAAGATAAACTAAATAAGGAAAAGACCTGGCATGAATTCCACCAACAATACTTAATTATTATACCCCCGAAACAAAGTTTGGGGGGGGGGGGGTATATAGGAGTCACCCGGTGGTCGGTCGGTCGGTTGGTCGGTCTGTCGGTCGGTCGGTCGGTCCAGCGGCCCGTTGCATTTTCCTTGTCCGGGGCATAACTTGAAAACCACAAGTTGGAATTCAATACAACTTCATGCAATGATCAAGCACATGGAGAGGAAGTGCAGTGCACAAGAACCATAACTCCATCTTGACTTATTACAGAGTTATTGCCCTTTGTTACTTTTCCTTGTCCGGAGCATAACTTGAAAAGTACAAGTTGGATTTCAAAACAATTCATCAATGTCAACACATAGAGGAAGTGCAGTGCACAAGAACCATAACTCTATCTAGAGTAATTACAGAGTTATTGCCCTTTGTATTTTTTCCTTGTCCGGAGTATAACTTGTAAAGTACTGATTGGATTTCAAAACAATTTCATACAATGGTCAAGCACAATGAGAGGAAGTGCAGTGCACAAGAACCATAACTCTATCTATAGGAATTACAGGGTTTTTTGCCCTTTGTATTTTTTCCTTGTCCAGAGTATAACTTGTAAACTACTGGTTGGATTTCAAAACAATTTCATACAATGGTCAACCACAATATGAGGAAGTGCAGTGCACAAGAACCATAACTCTATCTAGAGTAATTACAGAGTTATTTCCCTTTGTTACTTTTCCTTGTTTTTCTTGTCCTGAACATAACTCGAATATTATACATGGTATATACTTGAAACTTAAAATGTAAACAGATGGCGACTAGGACAAGCGCAGTGTCCAAGAACTGTAACCTTATATTTTTAAACTACTGTGACAAACAACCATTATTGACTCTCTATCAACTTTAAATAAAAACTTTACTTACTTATTACTATC
>CM037786.1:25432022-25482022 GCA_021229015.1 Solen grandis
CTTCATGGATATATTATTCAGGACATGAACTTGCGCACCTGGGTATTTTTTATCATACCGCCATTAAAGATGACAGAGTTATGGGCCTTGGTATTTTTATCAAACCTTTGTTAAAGTTGACAGAATTATGGGCCTTTGTTTTTGAAAAATATGTAATTACTAATTATATGCTTGTGGGGCACATAACTCTTAAAATGTTTGTACTACAGACTTAAAACTTCATGAATATATTAATTCAAGACATGAACTTGTGCACCTGGGTATTTTTATGCCCCCTACAAAAAAGTGAAGCATATAGATTTGCCTTTGTGCGTCTGTCCATCCCAAAACTGTGACACAGGTAACTCTGAGGGTATTTGTGCTACAGATATTTAACTTCTTTGATATATTATTCAGGACATGACTTGCGTTTCTGGGTGTTGGCCTTTGTTTTGGAAAAAATCAACAGTTTTGGGCATCTGTGTCCTCTGGACACGTTTCTAGTTTGGCACCGAAATTCCCAGGGTTTGACACTAACTTTTTAGCCAGGTATGCCAACGAAACACCTGCTTTAAAATTCAAGAGTCCCTTCTGAATCTAAGGAGTCCCTGTCATGTCTTTCAGATATATGATGGCTTTATTCACATTACAGTTGATTAAAAAGTTATGATTCATCAAGGAGGGTTACTAAAAAGAAAGTTTTATGAAGATGATTACATAGGTTTTCAACAAATGTGGCTGTTCAATTTAGTTTTAATTGGAAAAGTAAGTGTCCCAACTGAACATCTGCCATATCAATTCTTGAGTCCCTTCACAATTTTTGGTGTCCTCGGGATCCAAGGACACTGTTAGTGTTGACCCCTGGCTCCATGGGTCACTCTCTACCAAGAATGATCAAATTATTTGGATTGGTAAAAAAACATGGCCGCCAGGGGGCAAAGCCATTTTCCTTATATGTATATAGTACAAATTTGACAATTCTTCTTGTCCAAAAGTATGCATTGAAAAACTGGCTAGCAGGGGTAGAGCCCATTTTCCATAATATCATAAGATATTCGCTGTTTTTTTTCCTCCCACTAATACCTGGTTCTCAGGTGAGGGATCCCAGGGCCATCATAGCCCTCTTGTATTTATAACTCTACACTCCTAATTTGATGTACAGTGTTTGTATCGATTATGCTCTTTATTTATGCATAAAGAAAACTGATATGCAACACCAATTGGTATTTCATATACATTTCCATATTAGCATGAATTTAATTTGTTGGGCTTCAAGAAATATAAAGGCGGATTGGGTTACATTCTTGCCTAAAAAACCAACAGGAATTTTGACTTTCATAATTCAAGCATGTGCCTTATTCGAAATAGAATCTCCCAGGCATTTCAAATAACTAAGGTTGAACTGTAATTGCAATAAGCTTTGGTTGTCGGTAGTTGCCAAAATTAATGATTCAAGTACCTGTTCAAAAATGACACTTAATCAGGGCTCAAAATTAACACTCATATTTCGGCAAAATGCGAGTAGAAAATGTAGTTTGCGAGGTATGTTTTAAACCACTAGCATTTTTTTGCGAGTGAAAATTTTGGCTTTAACATTTTCTTAAACATGTCTAAATGAGATAATTTCAATAAGATAATTAATAGCATCATCAAAACTAAACAATCCTAGCTTGTTTTCAATATCACAGCTAAATTTACACCAGAAAATTGTTGTATGACTAGTATAAAACACAGGTCTTGTCTGTCAACTACAGTACACAACACACGGACACATATATGTTAAAACATCTGCTGTTTTCAAGTAAAATTTCCCCATATGAATATTAATACCGCTTCATTGCTTTATTTTCTAATTATGATTCTAATTATTAAAGTTTTACATTACAATATCAATTCGATTTTCAATCAATAAAAGTTACCCACACCCTCGTATTGACCTTGGAAGCCTGATTATGCCCTTACCAAAAATTGGGGGGGGGGGGGGGGGGGGGGGGGGATAGAGATTTGCTTTCGTATGTACGTCCATCCGTCTGTCCCGAAACTTGGTGACATGCATTACTCTGAAAGTATTTGTACTACAGACTTGATACTTCATGGATATATTATTCAGGACATGAACTTGCGCACAAGGTAAACACTTTTTTTTCATCCAACGCCATTGAAGATGACAGAGTTATGGGCCTTTGTTTTTGAAAAAAAGAATTTTATGCTTGTGATGGACGAAACTCTAAAAGTATTTGTCCTACAGACTTGAAAATTCATGGATAAATCATTCAGGACATGAACTTGTGCACCTGGGTATTTTTATTGAGTTATGGGCCTTTGTTTTTGAAAAATATTCTCCCCCCCCCCCCCAAAAAAAAGTGAGACATATAGATTTGCCTTTGTCCGTCCGTCCATCCCAAACTGTGACACAGGTAACTCTGAAGGTATTTGTGCTACAGACTTTAAACTTCATGGATATATTACTCAGGACATGACTTGCGCTCCTGGGTGTTGGCCTTTGTTTTGGAAAACGTGACTGGTGGGGGCATCTGTATCCTCAGGACACATTTCTAGTTTTACATTAGTTCCGGTTTCCAATGGAAACGCATCTGATGCTGATTTCAATCATCAATTGAACAATTCCAAAATGAAAGATATCCAGTTTGTTTATTACATCTTGTGATGTCAATGAACTTTGCACAGAATCTGAAATCGACAAAACAAAGAAAGAACATAGATCTAAGGCACTGCAATAAAAACTGAAGAAATGGGAGAAGGAGTTGGTTGTCAAACTTAAAATAGAATCCGGGCTCAAAATTAACACTCACTTTTTTTGGCAAAATTTGAGTAGAAAATGAAATTTGCCAGTTATATTTTAAACTATTCACATTTTGTGGGAACAAATATTAAATTTGAACCCTCAGTGTAGGTTTTATGCAAATCACTCCTGTTACATTCTGTTATGGCCCATCCTTCACAAATTTGCATGAAGGCAATGTGGGATGTGAGGTATTCATTACCATTAGTGATAGTTTTTGTGTCACCTGCTGTAAGCAAAGGTCTGTCTCACTTTTTCCGTAATGCTTCAGCAGGTGACACAATCATGTGTTTCAAGGAATACTCTTGTTAGTTCATGATGTGTTGTCTTCAGGAACCTGTCCATCTCATTGGCCTTTTTTCTGTTGGAGTGTATACCGGTACACCATGACTGTAGGTTTGTAAGTTTAATCCCCAAATTTTGACATTCCAAATTTGCAATAATGAAATGGGCATAGTTTGGTGATAAGCAAGTAAAGGTAGTTCTTGTAACAGGGTGTGGTATCCTGTTGCTTGTCTATCATGTGATACTGCAGTTTGGCAGCACTGCTTCTCATGTAGACAAATAATCCTAGATGATGGAGATACTGTTGGTGGGATGTGAAAATGAAGCAAATCCACTTCAGGGACCTGTTTCACCAGCCCTCCTCACAGGACTGTAAGGAGATCACTCTGCGCAGCCATCTGAAGGAGGAGGCGGTACGGCAGCTGGTTGACTTCTGTTACTCCAGCGACATCACGGTGGACTCCCAGTCAGCCGATAAGATCCTCACCGCAGCAAACTTTCTCCAGATAAAGGAGGTGGAGAAACTATGCATCACCTTCCTGGCAGCACAACAGGCCCTGAAACCAGAGGTGAGCTCTGTCTGTCTGTGTGACATTCTGATCTTGATTTTCTGACTGTTGATAAATATGAGATGAATTAAATCTGTGTCTCTTTGTGTACAAAACAACACTGTAAGATATGTGACAGATGTTTCAATGAGTTGACATAGTTTAATGGTTATGGACTGCTGATCTAAGTTATTTGGATAGTGCCACTTTTGCAACAACCAAAACAAATTTATGGTCTCAACCAGGGATTACAATTGAGCCTGTCTTAGCAGTGGTCTGTTTTTAGTGATGGTCATCTGAATTCCCTTGAAATTCAATTTCCTATATAGTAAGACTGATGAAAGCAACTCCTTGTTTGAAGTGACCAAGGACCATGAATGCTTGCTTCCAAACATGCCTTTATTCTAGCTCTCTCTTATCACACTTTATTGACACTGGTTATCTCCCTGGAAGTGACATAGTGCACACACTGTAATATTTATAGATCTAAAGATTTGTGTTTACATCAGTATCTTAGGAATTTTGTTTACATCTGTAGATCTTTGGAATTGTGTTTACATTAGTATCTTAGGAATTGTGTTTACATCAGTAGATCTTAGGAATTGTGTTTACATCAGTATCTTAGGATTTGTGTTTACATCAGTAGATATTAGGAATTGTGTTTACATCAGTAGATCTTAGGAATTGTGTGTACATCAGTAGATCTTAGGAATTGTGTTTACATCAGTATCTTAGGAATTGTGTTTACATCAGTAGATGTTAGGAATTGTGTTTACATCTGTATATCTTAGGAATTTTGTTTACATCAGTAGATATTAGGAATTGTGTTTACATCTGTAGATCTTAGGAATTGTGTTTACATCAATAGATCTTAGGAATTGTGTTTATTTTTCTACATATATTTTCATTCATTCATTTTATTGTGATGATTATAGAAAAATACATGTTCACCTTTGCACAGTATATTTTCTTTAACTTGAGGGGCCTCCGTGGCCGTGAGGGTAAAGTCATTGAATTTAACACTCACTCAGACCCTCACTGTGTGGGTTCGAGTCATAATAGAGTCATTCGGAATTCCATGTGAGGAAGCCTTCCAGCTGGCTTATGGTAGGTCGGTGGTTCTACAGGTTCTATAGTGCTACCTCAGTGCATTCAGGGTCTTCCTCCTCCTGTAATTGGCTGGACGTTGCTATATGACTGAAATACTGTCGCAACGACAGTAAACTCAATTAATCAGTCTTAACCCTTTTCCTCATAGAGGAAACCATGAAAAGACCTATACGAACAACATAAAACCAGATCAGCCTGCGAGTACTCGCAGGCTGATCAGGTTTTATGCTTGTCTCTGTTCTGGAAATAAAAGAGGGAAAGGGTTAAAAGTCATTGTCTTATATTAGTCCTTGTGTTATGCAATCTTTTAAGCTTACTCTGATGGAAGTTCTTAAATGACAATCTAGATTGGAGTTTGTATGTAACTTTTTATTAAACCTAATGTGATTCTTTTTTTTATGAACTTTGGCCATCGTAATTTTTCTCTGGCTAACTGTCACCTTGCAACCTGGTACAAATCCATAAATGATTGCTCCACACAGGAAATCAGATATCGACTTGAAGACAGGGTGTGCAGTTAACAGTAATATCATGACACCGTTGTCCAGGGTGAAACCTTCAGACTTCTCCATGATGTTTATAAGGATATATATATGTATTGTTTACTGGTTACTATTTTTTGCATATGAATGTCATATTTGGTCAAAATATATAGCAGCCTATTTTCTGTGTACAAGTTTAAGTAGTAATACTACCCAATATCAATGCAATAAATACAGAAAATAAGTTGAATATATGAAAATTCAATCTTTCTTTTGATCATATTTAAATATTACCTGTGTAGGTGAAACAATTAGCCTGATTGATGTCAGTTGAATCACCAATATTCTGGAATCGATCAAGCTTTGTCACATGGTTACCGTAGATTGGCCCTTGTAGGTCATGCATAATAAGGTGTCTGGCAAGTGTCCCCATGTCTAACCCAGTCCTTGCATGGAAGTACAATTCCCTTGTGAAAGTTGAGGTGTGTGTTTATACTTTATGTGTCGGGCACCTGTTGGTCAAGCAGTACCATCTCAAAAGCCACAAAAAATTAATTATGTATTCTCTAGACTAGTTGCCTAACTTTTTTTTTTCATCAGAGAAATATTTCAATAAAGTGGAGGACTATACTGCCGTATGAAACAGTGCATGCACTTCTATTTTCAGTTTCTGCTTTTGTTAGAAATAGCCAAATTTGTAGCCTTGAAATTTTGTACTTGTTGATACGATTACGGTATTATAAATAATTTGTAGGTAATGTAAGGCATCAGGCGAGTTTTTATAAACATTTTCTCTTACTGAAGGTCAGTCATAGATTATAAATTCCATGATTTGTTACAAACTGAGAGTTTCAAAATATTTGAAAATTATTTGTTCCTAATTATATTAATTATAAAATCCAAGAGGGGTATCATTTAAAGGTCCCATATATTGGTTTTATCAAGTAAACAAATATCACACGAGAACAACCAGTTGTGGTGACTGGTGGTGTTACTGCGAAAGTTTGTTGCTTATTCACCTGCTGGTGAGCCATAATGCACCAACTTTTCTACACCTGTATGGAAAAAGGCGGAAATACTTCTGGAAAGAAACGAACATCTGTCTCAAGGTTGTGACACCACTATAGGGACTCAATTGATGGGGTATAATGAAGGCTATATGAGGGAAGAAATTATCTTCATTCGATTTTGACATTGACTGTTCTGTGAGGTTACGTCCGATTTCATCTACACCCATTTCATCTACTATATAAATTTTGGTTTGTAGACAAAAAAACAACAACATTTCTTCTGCAGGCTATTTCACACCTTTCCAGACAGATTCCCAGTCTGTCTAGCACATGAGATGCCATAGGATATGATACTTATTGACACTAATTGAGTAGGGTCAGATATGTATTGAGCTTCTTATACATTGTAATTGTTTGCATGTTATTGACCATACATTATTATTAGGGCCGCCGTGGCCGAGCGGTTACAGTCATGGACTACAAATCTCTCAGCCTCTCACCGCTGTAGGTTCGAATCCTGGTAGGGACTTCGGATTTTTCATGTGAGGAAGCCTTCCAGCTGGCTTGCGATAGGTCGGTGGTTCTACCCGGGTACCTCTGTGTTATCGGGGTCTTCCTCCACCTGTAATATGATGTAATATGTCGCTATATGATTGAAATACTATCGCAGTGACGGTAAACCACAATACAACAACAACAACATTATTATTAATTTTATTTTAATATAAAATATTGCATAATTTAATTAATATCTGTATGATATAGCAGATATACTATGTGTATATTTAAGAAAAAAAAATTAGTGAAATTGACAATCAATACATATCAAATAATATCAATATTATGCCACCTTTTGTAATTTATATCAAATGTTTATTCCTATTTCTTGAAATTATGATCATTTATAAGTATTTAATTTTGATTTGTAGACAAAATGGAAATTTTTCAAATTTATGACTGTAGATGAAATGGGATTTTGATTTGTAGAGGAAGTGGGTGTAGACAAAATAGGACGTCCCCATTCTGTGACAGTATGAAATGTTAGTAAGGGGGGTTGATAATGTGAAACTAAATGACGGCGATAATCAGCATGAAAATGAAAGGTTTGGGAGTTTTCAAAACTAACTAGACAAAAAAAGGAGGAATGTAAAAATCCCCTTGAAGAAAATGTCAAAATTCCCACAGACAAAACATCCCTTAGTAAAAACATATAATAATCATTTATATTATTATAATAATAAAATTTTGAATTAATTTAGATGTAGAAAATAACATTTGATAAATTTGTGGTCATGGACATTCAAATTAGAATACCAAATGAAAATAAATAGCTTGTAACTCAATTGACTGTTGTATAAGGTTTGACAGTAAGATGTCTGGTGCAATTTTTCCTCCTTTGTACAATGGTCACTTATTTTACTCTGGTAATTGGCATAAAGCAGTTTGCTCTTGGTCTTTTGCATCTCCCTGGGTGAAGAAAATTGAATTGCATTGGTAATCTTTTGTGTCTGACAGACAAACAGTTAATTACTTCCATGTAAACATACATAACATATACCTATATGGGGATTTAAGATAGTGGACTACTTCTAATTGCTAATAAATAAAACCCCTCTTACAATACAAAATTCATTTCTTTTATTCGTCATTAATTAATATGACCATCTCGTGGCTTAATATGAAACTTTTTTTTTTTTTATTCCATATTCAGTTGATAACTTCATATAGAAATCATGTACAAAGTAAGAAAGTTTCTCCACTGATGTCCGCTCATAATTATACAGGTTATGTATAAGCAAAGTGTAAACTTGAGTTTTCAGTATTCAAGCATAATGGCTGTTGTCATGGTGACATATTGTCACTTACTAGTATTTCATGCTGTGTGACCATCTGATAGTGTAAGCCAGGTGCATCTAGGAAAGGCTGGTTTATGACCCTGTGTAATGTTAGGTAACCAGTTTTGCTAAATGACTATGTCACATGTTTGCCTTGCTTTGATTGTATGTTTTAACAGCTTAAAAATTATTAATACTGGCATGACCAACAAAATTATTCCCTGCATTAGCTGAATGACTTTTAATTAGAGATATAAACTAATAATAATAATAATAATACTAATGGGATAAAAAAAATCAAATGTGAATAAATCAGCCCTTTCTCTGAAATTCAGGATCCCAAAGTCAATTTTATTGTTACCCTTTTCTATCAACATGTACTGTTAAAAGTTAAATGCCATATATTATGTTGAACTTTTATGGCTGACCAACACTATCAGTGATATGCACCTAATAAAAAATATCAATATATAAATGGAACCAGGGTCTCTAAATATACAGTATTAAGAGATCCTGATGGAACAAGTCTTAGAAAGTTTCAAATTATTATTTTGGTTTTAAAATATGATCACAAATTTTAAGAAAATTACAGGATTTTTTCTATTCATTTATTTATTAAGAAAAAAAAAAAACAACACTAGAATTTTAAGAGAGAGAAAATGGTGTCTGTAAGAGTAGGTAGGGAAATTAACAGCTTATATATTCCAGAGGTAAATTCACATACACATACATGTGCTCTTTTGTATAGACATATCAGGTCAAAGGTGATTATCATGCATTTAGTACATTACTAAATTAACATGATGACATTAAATATATATTTTAATTACAAGAACACTTTTGATTATATCCGTATCATGTATCTACCACATTAGGTGTAGTAAGTGGAGTCCCTATAATGACGTCATCAAACAGAGTGTGGCGGAAATGTCTGAGACTATCGATAACCCCTGCCGGGGGAGAATCAGTGCAATACATGCTTGTGATTAATGGTGAATAACGTTATTTTTTGAGATTTAAAGATTTTTTTTTTTATTCAGTGTTCATCAATTGACCCAGAAAATGTAACTTAGTTATATCAGTATATGGGACCTTTAATATTATAACATATAATATGTGAAAATCATTTGTCAATTTATTTATTGTAAGAAAGGCTGGTAATTAAACTGAAGGTTTCTGTTGTTCTACAGGGAGGGGTACACCAGTCTCCCCCGGCCTTCGTCTCGGTCACAGGCACAACACAGTCACCAACCCAGGAGAAACAGAAGGGGGACAACTCTCGCGAGCTTGCCTGTGCTGACACATCAGGTATTGGAAGTAACAACACGAGTCCCCGTCAGTCATCCAGGCCAAGTTCTGTACCCAGCGGGAATGGCTCGGTCATCGTGCAACCCATGGAAGATACAGATCTGGAAGTGATAGAAGTGAAAAAGGAACAGGATGAACAGTGCTCAGGTGGGCCCCGAAATCTTGTCAGCCTCTCTCGTGTAATGCAGGATATTGTTACATGTGTATTTATTACATCCCCTTTCACAGAAGTGGGGGCTATTCATATTGTCCTGACCTGTCCCATACTGCACTTGTATTTCTTGAGGATCAGACAGGGGAGTAAAGATTCCTAAAATTATCACTTGTCCAAAATTTAGAAAACTGTGAAATCATTAATTTTCATAGGACATTAATTTTCATCAATTTCATTGAGGGTTTTAGCCACGAATATTAATCCCCATGAAATCTTGTCTCTTATATAGATCTCAGGTTCTCTAGAACATAGATCCACTTATGAATGTACCTACGAAATTCCCTTAGGTATAAAATTAATGAAATTTAATGTCAACGAAAATTAATGATTTTACAGTAGTTCTTATTTTTCACTCACCCTGTATTATTTCAAACTGTCCAGGGCAAGCGGCCGAGTTGAATTTTACATCCCTGCAAGGCATCAGTTGTCACCTTTGCCATTTATAAATAGCTGTTTTTGTTTATTCTTCATAAAATTGTATTTACAGACTCATATTTAAACTAAAATTAAATCTGTGTTCATACACTGAGATGTTATTTATATAGAGTCTTATTCCATTTGTGTAACAGTTGGTTTTTATAACTAGTGCAATCTAGAAAAATGTTGAAGTCTTGTTTAAGCTTTATTGTGCAATCTTGAAAAATGTTGAAGTCTTGTTTAAGCTCAAATGTGCAATCGTGAAAAATGTTGAAGGCTTGTTTAAGCTTTATTGTGCTGTGCTATCTGGAAAAAAAATGTTGAAGGCTTGTTTAAGCTTTCTTGTACGATCTTGGAAAATGTCTAAAGGCTTGTTAAGTTTCCTAAACGAGAGACTTGTTTTTACTTTGTTTCTTCTTATTATTATTCTTCCTTCTTCTTTCTTCTGCCGACAACATTGTAGGGGCCATATCTCAGAGGCCACTCAACCTATCTTTACAAAACTTCACACACTTATAGTCCCCAATGATTTGTGGCGCCCCTCTGATTTTTAGCTCACCTGAGCATGAAGTGCTCAGGTGAGGTATTGTGATCAGTCTTTGTCTGGCGTCCATCGTGCATCAAATTTTAAAGTTCTCCAAAGGAATTTTAAATTCGTCCCAACAAGTGGCCCCAGAGCTAAAAAAAAAATCTTTAAACATCCTCTAAACCTAAGCCGATTTTAATGACACCTAATAAGAATGATCATTGGGTGATACTGCACAAAAATAGCTAAAATCTTTCCGGTCTGCCAATCAAGGTGGCCGCCAGAGCTAAAAATAGAAAATATTCAAATGACATCTCCTTCTTAACGGCTGAGCAGATTTTGATGAAACTTTACAGGAATGATCCGTAGGTGGTACTGAGCAAGTTAGCTAAAATTGTCGGCCTACCAAGATGGCCACCAGAACTAAAAATTAATAAAATTTAAATACTATATAATTAAGTGTAAATATTTTTCCTAACTTAAGCATTTTTTCTCTAGCAGCTGAATTCAGGTGAGTGATTTAGGGCCATCATGGCCCTCTTGTTGTAAATGTTGGGTCTCTAGGGTCAGGCCCCACCCCCTCAAAGATGGAATTTGCATAAAAAATGTATTTTGGTTAGATATTTTAAATTTCCAACCCTGATTCATATATTTTTTGTTCCTCATAATGAGAAGAATTGAATAGTTCTACTTTGATGGCCCCTGAGGTCACCCAGGGGTCAGGCACCACCCCCTCAATTTTACTTATGACCTTGTATCACAAAAACTGTTCAGATCCCCACCCCTAAAACATATATATTCTTGTTCCTAATGATGAGACGAATTGAATGGTACTTCTTTAGTGTCCCCGGGAGGTCATAAAGGGGTCTGGCCTCACCCTGTCAGTTTTACTTCAGACCTTTTTTTAAAAAACATTGAGATCCTCACCCATAAACAATATATATTTTTCTTCATTATCAAATGGATTGAATGGTACTACTTTTCTTTGATGTTCACATGAGTCACCAAGGGGTCAGGCCCCGCCCCCTCAATTTTACTTATGACCTTTTTTCTGAAACTTCGTTTGGGAGACTTAGTAACAGTTCACTGTTACAATTATTACTTGGTTAAGCTTTATTGTGCAATCATGAAAAATTTCTAGCATTATTGAACAGTATCTATACAATAGTTAGAACTTAAGTTTTCCATCTGTCATGGAACTTTCCAGTGATCAACAATGTCGTCAAATTGATTGATGCAGGGATAATATCTTTGACCTGGTATATGATCTTTTTCTTCCAGATCAGTCATATTTCAACACACCAACAAGTCGCCCCTGGACGCGGCCTGATTACGACAGTCTGCGATCATCCTTGTCCACTTACCCAGGATTCTTCTTCCCTCCAGTATCCGGTGCCTTAGCCTTGCCAACAAGCCCTGCCCATCATCAGCTGCTGATGAAGGCTTTATCCCAGGGTTCTCCAGGGCACACAGAGCTGCGCGACCTTGAACTTTACCCTGGAAAGTTTGCCAGCTCGTCTAGCCAGGTAAAAGCGGAAGATTTGACCGGAGACGAAAGCAACATGGCTGAGATGACACAATCTCACCAGTGCCACATTTGCCTTAAGTTTTTCCAGAGTCTAACAAGCTTAAAGACACACATGTCAGAACATCGAGAAATTCTCACGGTCCCGACAGCATCTCCGTACAAAATGATGTCGCCAGTGAGGAAGCTGTCCAGTCAGAGCAGTTTGAATCAGTCAGTCTCTCAGGTCCAGAAGGACGAAGACTTTGGTGGGAGCAACATGTGTGGCACATGTGGGAAGTCGTTTCGCGACCCTCAGTCTTTGAAGTTCCACAGGTATAACCATGTACTGAGATATCAGTGTAACTACTGCGGTAAGCGATTTTCTAGGAGCTGGAATCTTCACCGTCACAGAAAAACTCACTACCGGCAGATGCACGAGACTTCGCTCGGCGGGGACGAAGTGGCAGTTATCGATGTAGATAATGAAAAATTGGAGGGAGCCTCTTATAGCATGGATAAAACAGCTACTGCATACAACATTGAAAAAACGGCAACTGGTAGCATGGACAAGGACAAAATACTCACTTCTCCGTATGCTGATTACCGGAATCATAGGCACGATATGATGCCATTTGCTTTTGATATTATGCGAATGAGTGGTACGAGCACCTATAGTATTGACGAGGAGAAATCTGAGATTGATAAGGAAGGAGAAAGACTTGAGGTTGATAATTCAGAAGACAATGAAGATAAGAGATTTTCAGTGAAACCGGGGGGGAGAGAGAGAGAGGATTCTATACCATGATTAACACAGCCAGACAGATGGGGTATGTGAAAGGGAAGCAGAATCTATCTGATTATATTTTTATTGCCATATTTATTTTAATTTTTTTTTCAAAGATGGCAAGTCAGTAATATATGCATATCTAGTCTTCAGTGATCCCATTATTTTGGTATCATGAGAGAAAAATATGCAAAAGAAAACAACAAAAAAGCAATCAACCTATGATTATATGTTTAAATCTTAATTCAACCATGCTGTAATTAAGACTTTTCATTCTTGTCTCTGATAGGAATTTATCTTTTTTTTTTAAATTCACAAATTGCTACAGTGTCTGAATACAATGTACAGCAGTATTTTTGTGATGGTGATTTCTGAATATATGAACAGCAAAAGTATTACATTTGAAATTATGTATTTTGTTGTTTGTTATTTTGTTGATTCAAGAACAAACTACTTTTGATAAATTAATTATTTTTAATTTCTGACTTAAACAATTTAAAGAAGGAAGAAATGACACAAGAATTTCACACATAGATCTATAAGGCATACCTTGTTTCTTATTTCCATAAAAATGGTTTTGTTAACTGATCAAGAGATATGTTGTTATGATTAGGATCTTTTTTAAAAGAAGATAAAAAATAGATAAAAAACAATATCTTTTTACAAACATGAAAACATTAAGCAGAGTATGAATTCTATAATGTGATTATATTTACTGAATTATTTTTTTTTTATTTATTAAATTCATGAAATTAAATACAAATGTTAGATGTAAAAGTCTTTTGACGCCTACAGTACCTTTTGTAGACCATGAACCAATCTCCATGGTAGCTTCACATTTAATTATGTTATGGAATACTTCAGACCTGACTGAAATACTGTTGGTGGGATGTTAAACCGCTAATTTATCAAACAAGCAAACTTCAGACATGACTTCTGTCTTTCACATACCTCAGTACGAGTGATACTAGTTTTAAATAAAACACTGAATTGTTTTTCAGTTTGGTATGACATGTTCACTCCGTAGTTTAGCATTCAAGTGCTTTTATATTGTTAGACCTGTAGGAGAAATGTTAATAATCTCATTTTTATAAAAAGTTATTTTTGAGTGTCCACAAATCACTAAGCTCTATGTTAGCAATAGGGCAGGAAGTGTTTTCAAGACAATTTAACTGCTTTTTGTAAGTACATATAATTATGTCTTGAAAAAATTTGTTGTTATTTGTTAATTATTTTTTTGTGAATTATATTTGTTAACAGACAGGGGAATGCAATATTTCTTTCATATTGAAATGTGAAATATGCTGATGGTAGCACAGTTCCAGTGTTGAGAGAGAACTCGTGATGGAAGCGTGAGGTATTAAGAATTAACATTTTGCTACTCAAAAACAAACCAGGAAATTGCCGAAACAGCCACCATAAAACTAGATCAGCTGGAAAACTGCTCACAGACTTGTCGGACTTTATGTTTGATACTTAAAGTAACGTTTTAAAACATACTGTAAAATCATTAATTTGAATTTTGTTGAATATATACCTAAAGATATTTAGTGGGTATATTTATTCATAGATCTATGTTGTAGAAAACATTAGGTCTATATCAGAGACAAGTTTTTGTGGGGATAAGTATTCGTGGATATAACCCTCCACGAAAGCAATGAAAATAATTGTCCCACAAAAATTAATGATTTCACAGTATTCAAAATGAAAGAGGCTTGCAGTCTGATCTGGGTTTGTGGTGGTCTACCATGTTTCAATGTGATGTTATTGAGTGGTAAAAGTATTAAGATAAATGTTATCCATAATGTATAGATAGGAACAGTGTTGCTCTAGTGTCTCCAACATGGGGAGGGGGTGGGTGGGGTTCTGTTGTTATGGTAACTTGCCTGTTGTCCATCTTGCAAAATCAGGACATATTCTTTACTGTAGATGGTAGAATATGATTTATTGAAATGACTTTGAACAGATATACACTTATTATTTTGCAAAGTAATAACTTAACCTATTAATAACCATACATTATTTGTTAAAAATGAAGAAAACATGATTGGATTGGTCACATAGAGACACAATGAAATGGCACTAGAGTGACTCCCTTGCTTGGCACTCATCATATAGGCATAGTTCCAGCACTGGTTGGCCCGGTGTCAGGATAATGTGACTGGATGTGGTATCATGCCACATGTCTACAGCTCGATATCTGTCTCAAATAGACATAGTCTCCAAATGACTAAAATACTGTTGGTGAGATGTTAAACCCAGTAAACACTTGGGAGCACTGTTTCTCTGTACATTTTGGATTTTTGAGACGGGTATGCTGACTTGGTGATATTTTATTTATTGCATGAAGCAGTGTGATACAGTTATATGTTGTACACAGGTCAGCCGTCATGGCACCTTACATGTACACATACACCTCTGTACAACATTGAAGCACAAACTGGTGATAGCGTATAGTGATGTTATGTAGATTGTTTTTAATTTTGTTTTAATTTTTGTGATACATAGTTATTTATTGTAATATTCGATGTATGGTGAATTTTTAATAAGAAAAGGGTTTTTATTAATATTGTTAACTTATATTTAGCCTTGTTCATTAGTTAAGTTTGAGAATTGTATTTGTACAGTTAGATGTTTAGAATTGTTGTTTAGAGTACATAAACATTGCCCTGTCAGGGGGCATCTCACATCCCTGGCCAAGCATCTTACCAATAATATTGGTGGAAGTTTTTCCACAAATATCCCCACTGCATTAGCTAATTATCTTGTGGATTAATTAACTTATCGCAAATGATATTGTTAATTGTTGTTCTTTATGCTGAATTTCAGTAAAAATAATTTAAGTGATGACATGTTTTAATGAAATAATTTAACATTTTTGGTTATCAAAGGAATCAATAATATGTACAGATAATTAGAGATGGAATTTCATGTTTTTGCCATTTTATTGTACCTGCTTTTATTTAAATCTGTACATTTATATCATGTTCTAATACTTTTGAACATGTGATCTTTAAAATTAGCAAATCTGTATACAGACATGATAGGTGATTATCAGGAAAGTGTTATGATATAGAATCATCAGTTTTAGAATTTATTGCAAGATATTACCCTTTATTTACATATTTTATCAGGAGCTTTCTTTGTTCTCATCAGTTTCATGGTGTGAAGTTTAGAGAAGGATAACTTTCGTCAACTTTCGATAGGTGTGACAAGTTGTGACTGCAGGTGGAATAAATGAACATAAACAGGTGGCTCTCGAGGCTTGGTTACTTTGAGTTTAGGGTTGGATACATGAACTCACCTTGGTTACTTTGAGTTTAGGGTTGGATACATGAACTCACCTTGGTAACTTTGAGTTTAGGGTTGGATACATGAACTCACCTTGGTTACTTTGAGTTTAGGGTTGGATACATGAACTCACCTTGGTTACTTTGAGTTTAGGGTGGGATACATGAACTTACCTTGGTTACTTTGAGTTTAGGGTGGGATACATGAACTCACCTTGACATGAACTCACCTTGGTTACTTTGAGTTTAGGGTGGGATACATGAACTCACCTTGGTTACTTTGAGTTTAGGGTGGGATACATGAACTCACCTTGGTTACTTTGAGTTTAGGGTGGGATACATGAACTCACCTTGGTTACTTTCTAAGGGTTTTCCTTAAGAATCAGAGTAGAAGGCTAATTTTAAATTGTAGGAGGCAGGGGGGTCTGGGGGTCCTACATTTTGTGATTTCTTAAATATTTTCTTTGAATTATACCCCCTTTTTTTACACCTTGTCAAATTTTAGCTGGCCAGGAAAGGATTTGAGGCAGTCAAGTCTGCCACTAGCCGCCTCCGAAGGAAAACCCTGCTTTCTGCAAAAAAGTACATTTTTTCCTTCAGTCTTAAGCACCCTTTTTAGCTCACCTGAGCACGAAGTGCTCAAGGTGAGCTATTGTGATCACCTTTTGTCCGTCGTCCGTGCGTGCGTGCGTGCGTCCGTCCGTCGTCAACAATTTGCTTTAAAGAACATCTCCTCCTGAACCGCTGAAGGGATTTTGACCAAACTTCACAGGAATCATCCTTATGATGCCCTCTATCAAAGTTGTACAAATTATTCAGATTGGTTGAAAAAGTAGGTCACAGGAGCTAAAAATAGATTTTAAAAACTCAAACTTTGAAAATCTTCTTCTGCAAAACTGCAAGGCCTAGAGCTTAGATATTTGGTATCTAGCATCATCTTATGGGCCATTACCAAGATTGTGCAAATCATAGCCCTATGGTGATAAATGCCCCCGCACCAGGGGTCACTTGTTTTACATAGAGTTATATAGGAAAATCTTAAAAAATCTTCTTCTGTAAATCCATAAGGCCCAGAGCTTAGATATTTGGTATGTAGCATCATCTAATGGTTCATTACCAAGATTGTTCAAATCATAGCCCTATGGTGTGATAAATGCCCCCGCACCAGGGGTCACTTGTTTTACATAGAGTTAATAGGAAAATCTTAAAAAATCTTCTTCTGTAAATCCATAAGGCCCAGAGCTTAGATATTTGGTATGTAGCATCATCTAATGGTTCATTACCAAGATTGTTCAAATCATAGCCCTATGGTGATAAATGCCCCCGCACCAGGGTCACTTGTTTTACATAGAGTTACATAGGAAAATCTTAAAAAATCTTCTTCTGTAAATCCATAAGGCCCAGAGCTTAGATATTTGGTATGTAGCATCATCTAATGGTTCATTACCAAGATTGTTCAAATCATAGCCTTACGGTGATAAATGCCCCCACACCAGTGGTCACTTGTTTCACATAGAGTTACATGAAAATCTTAAAAAATCTTCTTCTGTAAATCCATAAGGCCCAGAGCTTAGATATTTGGTATGTAGCATCATCTAATGGTTCATTACCAAGATTGTTCAAATCATAGCCTTACGGTGATAAATGCCCCCACACCAGTGGTCACTTGTTTCACATAGAGTTACATAGGAAAAGACCTAGAGCTTAATCTATAGATTTGATGTGAAATATTGTCTAGACCATACTGTTAAAGAGAATAAAAAAAAGGTTAAAATTTGGCCCTTGATTGAATCACTTTTTACTTTAAATTACATACTTGATATATGTTTTATATTAAAATCAGTATCTACGATTAAATAAAATGATAAAAAGACTAAGAGAATATATTGTGTCAATTGTATATTAAATAAAGGTTTTCTTTAAGAAAGATATGAAAGTACAGATAATCGTATTGTTGGTAATAAAAACACATTCGGTCGTTTTAGGTTATAATATTATTAACCAATGAAAAATTAGGAAACTATTCAGCCCTCCATTTCCGGTTTCAGTTTGGTTGGTTTACGATTCTCTTCAGAAATTTCAACGAATTATCGAAGATCATTAATCTAACAGACCTAAAAAGCGATTGAAAAGTAGGCTAGTAGGTCAAATCTTAGAAAAACCTTGTTTACACACTGGAGGCCACAATTTTGATTCAATCTTCCTCAAACTTGGTCAGCACAAATGTCCTCAGGTGAGCGTCTTTAGGGCCATCTTGGCCCTCTTGTTTCTGAATCAGCATTCCCATTTATCTTCCTAGGAGGTTTTTTTTTTACCCCCAGAATTGGCCATGCACCACAAAAGTTGTAGGGACTCCCTTTATGAAGCGGTACAAAGTAAAGGAAAAACTGCAATTGTACCCACTGTTTCAAAACTCAGTGGCAACCCTGCTGAGAGGAAATATGCCCAGCTGTCAATGAAAGATGTGACAGTAGTCTCTAGGCACAGTTGGCCGTTAAATGGAGGTCTAAGATAATAATTCCAGGATTCTGGAAATTGGCTGCTTAAAGCAGGTTGATCGTTTAATATAGGGACTAGTGGTGGGCTGATTAATCATAAAGTCAACAATTAAGTGATGAGCTCCTGGTTGACGTGATGACAAAAACAATTTGTTGACAAATTATTGACAAAAAAAAACAACAAAGGGTTGTCATTTTTGACATCAAGAATGACAATTTGTTTTTTTAATGTAAAATATGTTCTGATTGGGTAATTCCATTAGTTAAACAAATTAATACTTCCAAAGTTGCACTTTGCACATCTTTAGCCTCTGGTTGTCAGCTCATATACTTTATTTCCATTCAAAATTTATAAATGTATTTGAATAGTTGAGAAATTGAAATCTATACCTTTATTTCAGAATACTTGTTTTCATGATGTACAATAAAAATAGAGGATTTAATAGGCATTTGCTCCAAAATTGCTATATTTTGTATTTAATCATGATTAATGGATTAATCAGTGAATTAATTAACTAAATTTTTTCGACTGATTACAATCTCTGGGGACCAGCAAAAGGAGTAATTAGGGACAACTGATTAGTGGGGATAAGGTGATCAGGACTTTCTAATAAACCCAAACACCCTGGCTCTTTAACCCTTTACCTCATGAATATTCATATACAAATTTTAGATGCGACAAATATTAATTTCAAATGGTATAAGAATCGATAGATTTTTTTTGGCTGTGTAAAGTAGGTAAAACCTACAATAATATATGAGGAGATCAGACGGATCTGGGTCTGCTCTGTTTGCCTTTGAGTCAAAACAATTCTATATGAGGTATAAAAATAAGTAGAAAGGTATAACAAACAATCTAAAGACAATGGATGGATGACAGAATTTTTGGCCAACGTTTTGACCATACATAGGTCTTCATCTGGGATAAAACAGTATAAAAACAGTAACTGATGTATAAAAAATTAGGTACCCAAAATGACGTAATTGTGTCTAAAAATAGATATTATCATGGTGATTCTATATGAGGCAAAGGATGATCACTTTATATATAAACCTTATATTTCCTACCTAATTTCAATAGATATTTGCATATAGCAATTTTAATTGCATACACTTTATGTGCAATGATTAAATTTTATCTGTTTGATCTTTTCTTTTAACCCTTTCCCTCATAGAGGAAACCATGAAAAGACCTATGCGAGCAGCATAAAACCAGATCAGCCTGCGAGTAACTCGCAGGCTGATCAGGTTTTATGCTGTTCGCTGCTCCTCAGTGGTCTGGAAATGAGGACTTTATAATTATAATTAAATTTGGTAAGGTTTAACTGTGGTTTTCTGCAGATCAGGCTTTATGTGGTACCTATTGAGTGCGTCAAAATGAGTCTATATGAGGGAAAGGGTTAATCAGTGTACAAGTCAGAACCTGTTATATTTATTATTGTTATGCTATTACTTTGTTGCTTTTAATTTCTTAAATCTGACCAGAGTCTTCTTAGATAGTGCTACTTGATGCTGTTATAAACTTGACCACCACATTGCTATTTTTTTATACTTTTTATTGGTTTGGTTTCAGTAATTTAGATTTATGGAGATTGTGGTGAATGATGGCCTCTGTTAGTGATTGATTCTTGAGGTTAACATTTCTGGCTTGAAAAAAAAAATAGTCCTGTTTTTGTATCAAATTGAACAGTGAGAAATATCAGGGGTCTTCCTGTACAACTCCAACTGTACGAATATATGAAGATGTTTTCACATCTAGGTATTTTAGACAAGTCTAGTTGTTGTCAAATGTTGAACAATTCAAGTTTTACACTAGATGAATGATAAATGCTTGATGAAGTTGCTATTAATCTGTTAATATTTTTTTTCAATATTGTGCTTTTCAAACAAACCTTTAATGTCTGATAGCCGAACAAACTTTTCATTTTTGTGCAATCATGGTTAAATTGTTGAGACACATGGTACCCCAGGTACTGTGTATGTCATTTGTTACTTCGTTGATAATTTTTACATTGCATGTTTTTCCGATGTTGACCGTCACTGGTATTAAGGTGAATACATTTGGGAAGAGATGCATGAGAGAGACACTGTATAGACTCTCACCTAGTTGTTATATCTTGAATTATAGATATTGTCATGTTGTGGTTAAATAATTTTACATTTTTCAAGCCCCAATTACCTGTTACTTTCTTGTTAATAATGTTTAAGATATTAGATAATGTAGTTAATCTAGAAGTATAGGGCGTTGATGATAGAGATTATGAAATAATGTTGGAATGTATTTGAATGTAGGATGAAATGGTAGAACTATTTATTATTTATTATCATGTTAGTAAGTATTGGTATTTATCTGAAGACCTGATAAGTAATCTTTTTGAATGAGGACATATACAAATATAAGTTATCACAGAGTATCAAGCTTATAAAACTATTTGATTAATACTTTTAGGATGAAATTTGAGCCTGGTAGGATGGTATTGTCACGTACCTATAGCTGGATGGATGTCGGGTCACTTGATCTCCCATCAGTGAAACACATATCTCAGTTTAGCGGTCACTTTCTGACCTGAAGGGTCATTTCAAGGGTCATAGGTTATTGATGAAAGTCTTGTTGGAATTAGAGTAGACTATATCAATCCAGTGAACAGAATGACATCAAAAAGATTTGGGAAAATTACCTATAATGTTCATTGTTGTTTTCTTTGAATAAGGTTATCACATAAGAACTAGTTATACTGTTAAAGGGTAACGACACCAAATTTATCTATGTATAATTATGCAAATCAGGTAGCCTCATGCAAGAATTCCTAAACAAGATGGGCTGCCCTCATCATCTGTGGAAGTGAAGAAAAAAATATGATTATCTATTGAAAAAGAATCATGTGGGTGATGGAATACACCAAAAGGGGAGGAAACTTATATATCATTAACAACAACAAACCAAAAAAAAAAAAACTGAATGGGGAAGTTTAAATTTGTTAATAAATAATGTTGATAATAATTTCCAAGCTAAAAGCCTCTACTGTGAGTTGAGAGTTCTTTGAAGACAGACAGAAAGTAACTGAATCTTTTAAATTACAAACTGCATTTGTTTTTTCAAGCCATTTGCTCGTCTTACATGACGTAATACAATTGCACATTGTTGTTGTTGAAGTTTCCAAGATGCGTTTACACATGATTGTTATGTTAATGTTAATGTGTATGACAAATGATTCATTGTTAAAGTTTTGGTTTTTGGTTTACACGCAATGCAGGTCATGCTTTTGTTTATGCAAAGAAATTTTGCCCGTTAGCCCAAACATGTACATTGTATTAGTATAACTAATACTGTTTAACCCTTTCCCTCATAGAGGACACCATGAAAAAACCTATGCGAACAGCATAAAACCAGATCAGCCTGTGAGTAACTCGCAGGCTGATCAGGTTTTATGCTGTTCGCTGCTCCTCAGTGGTCTGGAAATGAGGATTTTATAATTAAATTTGGTAAGGTTTAACTGTGGTTTTCTGCAGATCAGGCTTTATGTGGTACCTATTGAGTGCGTCAAAATGAGTCTATATGAGGGAAAGGGTTAATACTGACTGCAGTCACTGAATTTAAGGTTAGATTTACTACTGCTTTGTTCTACTGTTTTCTTAATTCAAAGGCTTGGTGAAAAAACTATGGTAACTACATATCAGTAATGAAGCTGTTACATTAGTTTTGCACCTATTCCCCATTATATTTTCAAGAACATCTTTATAAGTCTATAATTTTTTTAATTTTTTTTATATATAATTATGTTGATTTTTTACATGGAATATTGCAATTTTTTTGTACTTTGTACACAATTTTTAAATCCAATAATGGGATTTTAAATCTCAAGTCTTTTGTTATGTACATTGCTATATCCATGTGGTATTGCAAAGAAATTGGAAATGGACTCAGAATAATTTATTAACAACTTAAATTAATAAATTAACACACTTAACAAGATGACTTGATAATGTAGTGATTTATATAACTAGAGTGAATCTAAATCAGTCTGTTGATAAGTTGTGGGTCAGGTTTTATGTTGTTCTCCACCTGTCGTAAGTGAGTGGATAGTAGTGCAGAATTCTGATCTGGGTTATCCATGACCGCAGTATGGTTCTGTACAAATGATTGATCAAGCATTAACTAGTTAAGGTTTTAGAATCCTAATAGCGATCAATTCCATCAAAGCCATGCATATAACTTCACAATTTAAGCTTTTACAATGTCAAACAAAGGTAATCTAGGGGCAAAATAACATGTTATTACATGTGACAGAAGTTCTTTTATTACCTCCCCTTGATAATTTTGTTATTATGAGTTATTTCCCCTGAAAACTTATTTAAAAAATGACTTTCTCCATTTTCCTATGGTAAAGTTAAGATATATTTCATGAAAGTTGAAACAGAATCATATAATGCATCTTTCTACCATGAGTTTTTCTTAAAAGTCAAATTCAGTTTTTCATATTCACAGAAAATGTATATTTCTCATAAGCTTCCATGTTTACTTAAATATGCAGATAATCTCCCCCAAATTAGATAAAACTTGAAAAAACTCATGGTGAAATATTTTTATTTTTGAATGTCTTCAAATTGACAAAGTTTCATAGAAATATTACCATCCAGTGGCAAGATATGGAATATGGCTATTAGGATGGGAAGACCTTAATTGGTCAGTCACACCAGACAGCAGGTACTTGTCTTTCACATGATATTTGGAAAACATTGCAATGAAATATAGTATATTTAGATGATTATAGAAAGGTATAATCAAAAGATAAAAAAAAAAAAAAAAAAAAAAAAAACCAACAAAAAACAAATATCTGATAATTATTATTGTTATATATTTGGTATTATTTGACAAATAAGTTTATGTTGTTGATAAAAAATACTTGGTGTTTTAAGTTCCATATATTATAAATGATATTTTTATGTTTTTAACTTTAATATCAGTAGAGAAATTTATGGTAAGAAAAGAAGTTTTGCATACACCTGTTTCTTTTCCAGTTTGAATCCTATAGGTGAAACCTGAACTGTCTAGCCCTTTTAACTAATCTTACTGAAAAATAAGGGCAACGTTTAATTGTACGATTTCCTAAAATACCAGAAACTTTATGGTATCTAACCATCCTTGCATATTTATCCCTCTACTACTTAAAAAGTTATCTAGGAGGTGATGGAAGCGAAGAGTATAACACTTTATCAGCAGGCAGGTAACTTGCAAGCTGATCAGGTTGGTACAGGTTATTATGTCTCACAGCCATAGGGATGAAGATGAAAGACGTTAATTCTCTTTTGAGTGAAGGTAGCTTTTCAGTTTGATCTGGATTTTGTATATCAAACCATTTTTGAAATTATTAATTTTTGAGGGTTATAATATTTGGTGATTATCCCTACAAAAAAAAAAGTACATTTGATAGACCTTGCACTTTTTAGAACATGGATCCACCAATAAATGTACCCCCAAAATTCTTGTATGAAAATATTCAATGAAATTTAATGTCAGCCAAATATATTGATTCTACAATATTTGAGTGGTAAATGGAGGAAATATTGCTGTTTTTCATAAAACTCAATTTTTATTAATTTCTTCATATTTATCAGAAACTATAGAACAATTCAGTCATGTTTTTCTCACATTGTTTGACAAAGCTAGACAGATGGACAAAAACTGGTCATTGAGAGTGACATACATTAATCAATCAGTCAACACTCGTGAGGTCGACACACGAGACACCTTCCTGTAAGATATCATACCTAGTGTTTGTCTTCTTATTATAACATCATCAGGCTTTGAGTAAAATAAATGTTGAGCTGGGAACGAGAAACTATTGAATACTGTTGAACAGGAAAAGTGCTATAGTCGCAACTGTTCTCAACATGAAAATTTTTCTACCACTTACACAACTTAATTTTCTTCATTTTCTGTAAAAAAATAAATAAGCTGAAATTTTCCTCAACACAAGAAAGTGATATTTGTTCAACACATTTTTTTTTATTTTTGAAAATCATACAAATTTTTCAAACAATAAAAAATAAAGCTTATCGTTGATATTTTGATTGAAAAAAAAATCTCAATAAAAATTCTCAGGTTGTGAACAGGATGCGACTGTATTTATGCATCCAGGACAGGATTATTTGGTTGATGCATCATTTATTGTGTATAATCTCACATGTATAGCCAGGATTTACATTACACTTTACCACTTGGGAGATATCATGGAGACTGAAACTTCATGGTGACTCAGTTGTCATGGAGACTCAGTTGAATGTCATGGAGACTCAGTGAGAATTTCATGAAGCTCATGGAATGTGGGTCAGGGAGACGTCATGGAGTCTCATGTTATAGAAGTTGGAGTTCAGAGGAGAGTCTGAGACGTCATGGAGTCTCATTGAAATGTCATGGAGTCTGAGATGTCATGGAGTCTCATGAGATGTCATGGAGAGTCTGTGAGATGTCATGGAGTCTCATTGAAATGTCATGGAGAGTCTGTGAGATGTCATGGAGTCTCATGAGATGTCATGGAGACTAATGGGCTTAATAGCAACTGAGTGTGAGCAGTTCAAGGAACCAGCAAGTGCATTATCCCTGACTGATGAGGTTTTATACGATTCCCTGCTCATCAGCACTTTGGAGATGAGAATGTACCACTTTTAAACCTGTTCAGACTGAACATCATATTAGTCTTCATTGAATTCCCAGTGGTCTTGCATGGTACATCCAAGTGGTCAAGTGTTGAGAGACATTTGTTGAGCAGTAATGATGATTTTTCTAATAACTAGGATAGTGTTAAGATAGCAGATGGACGTGTTGGTAGGGCGAGAGTGGTCCAGGATGGGACGGAGGTCGGGCGAGGTGTACATGTTGTATTTTTATATATTCAGTCATTGTTGGTTTATATAAAAGTTTATCTGGTGTTATGGGATGAAAATATTAAACAAATGTTACTTTAAGCCGTGTCTGTTGTACTTTTTCCAGTTGTTTGTGTAATATGACCCTGTTTCACAGAAGTGGGGGCTCTCGTCACATCCTGTCTTCTCACATCGCATTACGTCACTTCACATACTGTCCTACGCTAAACTCACCTCACATCAAGACAAGGTGTGATGTAGAGGTACTAATCACCTCTTTTCTTAACCTTCAATTAGCGGCCACCTCTGTAAAGTGGTTACTTAATCTTGTTCCCCTGACTGACCACTTAATACAGGAATGATTCTATTTTCAAATCCACACCAACATATGAACTTTCAAGAGTTTTTTTTTTTTTTTCACATTTGATACCAGTAGAAGTTGTTTACAAGAAAAAGTGGTAAAAGTCATCACCATCATCACCTGTATCAATATCACCAGTATCAGTACTTCAGTGTTTGCTGCAGCTACAGCTGCACATATATATAAATAGTTGAAATTTGCTGTACCAAAACTGGATTGATTTGTTTGGCCAAATATTCATGAAGACATGCAACGGGCATAAAAGAAATCTGAATCTATGAATACATAAACCCAACATTGTTACAGAAGGCCAGACAGGGCATGAGCATGCCTAATCTTATTCTATACCTCAAACTAAAAAGTACAAATTTCAAATGTTAAGATAATCTTAATTGTTTTATATATCAGTGACAAATCTAGTATTTCCAGCTACTTAAAGGAATGATTATTACATTTTAAAGTGACATTATTTTTAGACAAAAGGCATGATTATGTTGACAACATGTATTTGAAAATAGAACTCTAGAATAAAGACTCAAACTACTAATGCTTTATAAAAACGCTGTCCTTCATGTGACGGCCGCAATATTTCCATTTTTAAAATATCTCCGAATAAAGATGAAAGACAAAGGAGAACAGAACAGATACAATGTAGTTTCTTTTTTATTACATTAAATAAATATAATTACGGTAAATGATTGATATATAAGGCACAGTATTTATTATGTTATCCCAGGACAGATCTGGTTCAACAGTATCTGGGAGTACGAAGCGTTGATATCTCCTTCCACAGTGTAACCTATCTTGTTCTTGTTGCTGTTTGTATCTAGTCTGGTTACCTGCAATAAATAATCAGTAAATTTATGAATAAAACATGGGTACAGGTGGGTGCACAGACACGGACCTTAAGAGAGACCATTCCCAGTGGCCGTGTGGTTAGTGCGTTGCCCTCTGGAATCGGGAGGTTGTGGGTTCGATCGCTTACCATAACCTAGCAAATCATAAAAAATGGTACTGGTATAGCTCCCTTGCTTGGCGCTCAGCATATAAGGGTAGTTCCAGGACTGGTTGTCAAGGTGTCAGGATAATGTGACACATGTCTATGGCGTGATACAGCAGTGTTGCAGCACTATATCTGTCTCATGTAGACATAGTCTCCAAATGACTGAAAATACTTTTGGTGGGTCATTAAACCCAATTCACAAACAAACCTTTTTAAGGAGGACAGTTTTATTATTCATCATTTTTTTATATCAATTCTGAGTTAGTTTTGGAAATAAATAGAAAAGGTTAAGATTGAATAAATACTATTTTGGAAATGGGGAAACATGGCTTCATAGTGAAATGCAGTGTTAACTATCATACATATACATTTTTTTTCATCATTTCGTTCTTATTTTTTCTGATAAAAATCTCAGGATTTTCTCTTATTTTCTTTTCTCTTTTTAACGAGAAACGTAAAATGTGGGTTTTAGTGTAAACCTTTACCATGGAAATATATCATCGTAACACAAAAACGAGCACAATGATCAATTCTGTTTGTAATCAGTATATAACTAGAGATTTGTTTTCGTAGAAAACTAATGTCTCCCCCCACACCCTCCCCCTCACGCACACATATACACTATGGCACACAGTGACATATGCAAATAGTTAAAGTTAAAGGGCTGATTATATTGATAAAGCTCCGCCAAGAGTTATGGACCTTGTGTGTGAGACTTCCCCTCATCAATTTCTTTCTATAACTGAATTTTTTTTTCAACAGCATGAGTAGAACAAGTCTTCTTTCAGTCAAGAAATTATGAAAAGGGGAAATAACTCCAAAATACTGAGGCCAGAGTTATGAACCTTGTGCATTAGTTTCTCTCCATAAATGAAATCTAATTTCAAACAGGAGTCTTAAGGACTCGTAATTGTATTAAAGGGGAAAAACTCTAACAAGAAACCTTGGAAATGGATTATGCTCTTGTGTACTGCAATTCTCATTCATAATGTCTACCCACATATGAAGCTTCAAGGTTATCTGTCTTATAGTTATGCTTCGGACAAAACTTAAATATGAAATAAAACAACGGGCAATAACTCCAAAAATATGTTCTTGTTCATGACACTTCTCCTCAATGAGATCTATCCACCCGTGAAGTTACAAGTTAATAGCTTTGATACTTTCTGAGTTATGCTCCGGACAAAAAGTGTGACTGACAGACGGACAGACTGAACTTCGACAAAAACAAGATGTCTCCCCCATATAAATATGGGGGGAGACATAATTATCTTTTTTATGCAAGCTATGGTGAAAAACCTGAAGACTGTAATGAAAACAAGAAACCAATGGAACGGAAGGACAATACGACATCTATGTACATGTATTAAACGCCCTACATCATACCTTATGGAAGTGACAGGCACATTTACCCTCCCGAAAGTCTTTATATCGAGCCATTGTCATCTCAAATGTCCCCAGTGGTTTGATGCCATGCTTACTGGCATACTGAAGAAGTTCTTGCTCTTTAGACCTTAACTCTGCTTGTTCTGACGATCTGACAAACTTGACATCTGCAACAGGCTGGTGGAAGCCTGCCCCGAGACCCTTCATGATGACAGTGACATTTTCCAATCCCTTTCTGCAATGTCAACAATGGCATGGATAACCAAAGACCTATAATAATATGTTAAATAGGTCTTTGGGATAACGTACAATGCGCATGTGTGTATCAAAAGTTGATTGCATAGTTAGGAGACTTTACATTTGTGACCAAATGCGGCGTTATCAGCCATAATCAAACTTGCCAAAAAGATTATGACCAGAAACACTAAGTTTGAAGAAGATTGCTCCCTAAAATGAACATGCTAAAGTGTAAACAAACTATTCGAGGACAACATATTTTTTTTAACCCTGGTGGCCATCCTGTCAGCGGACTTGAACCACTTTAGAAGTACCACCCAATGATCATTCCTAGTCAGTTTCGTCAAAATCCAAACAGCAGTTACGGAGAAGATGTTGTTTAAAGATTTTTCAATTTTTGGCACTGGCGGCCATCTTGTTCAGCAGACTGAAACCATTGTAGCTTTTTTTGTACAGACTACCACCCGATATTCATGTAAAGTTTCATCAAAATATGCTCTGTTTTAATGTTTCGGAGCAGACGTCATTTTAAAGATAATTTGACAATGGACGACAGACAAAGGCTGATCACCATACCACATGCTCAGGTGAACTAACATGATAAAACAAAAACAATAGGTTAATTATTTATTAATATAAATATGGTTAGTATTTCTTTTTATTCAGGTGTCAACTCTAAAATATCTTGAAAAGACAATTCTGCAATAATCTTCATGTACATATTTTAGAGAGACCTACATGATATACTGTCGCAACTTACTATCATTTAGCTTGAATTGAGTCCCAACAGGGTATTTAATAAGGATTGGAGTTAGTTGTGGTATCTTGACATCAGTGTGATACCTCAATAGTCTTGTGCGATGCAATAGCGTATTTTCAAAAGTGACATTAAATGTCAGATTACGGTACATCAAACCGAGTAATCAAACAAACGAACGAACGACAGATGTCTTTCTCTGATGATGGATCTGATATGTTAGACACTCCTTAACAACCACGTACCTTCTCAGAGCCTCCAGTGTTTGGTTGATATGACTTAGTGCCAGCCAGTGTACCCCTCCCACTACAAGAACTGTGTTGGCGTTGTTTTCTAGTGGCAGCGACCTGAATGCATACCAATGCATATAAGTATACCGTGTAGCGGGTTTTTCTGTGGTTTTGCCGTAAAAATGGATTTTTTTATTCTGCAGATTATTTTTCTGCGATTTCTGACCAAGAAATGTATTTCTGCGCTTGCTTACCTTGCTATTTAAAGCAAACATATCAAAATCTCTAATTCTAAGTATAAAAAATGGTAAACACTGAGTGACGAGAATTCGGGGAAAACTCGATCATCTAGATGCAATCCATTAATTTGTTTTGTGCTGACAAGTTCTTCATTTCATATGTACAAAACATACATGTAAATCCATACAAAACATATGGTAATTATCTTATTTGTTTATTTTTAGTCGATAAAGGTTGACAGAACTTATAACGGCTGTCTTTGTCAGTATAGTAGGTCTGTTTAATGAACAATAGACTATATTTCAATACAAGAAGCGTTCATTGGAACACGTGTGTCACCTGCTGAAAGAAGTGTGAGTGAAAAATTGTGACAGACAAAGTGTGATTGACAGACGGACTGACAGACGAAAACAATGCAGTGGATTGATGCTGCAGATGGACAGATAGACGACAGCAGGTGGCACAAAAACTCCATGTGCAATTTGGTCCTTGATTGATAATCCTGTAAAAAACATCTTTAACCATTTTCACAAAGGCTGTTTTATTAACAAAGCCAAACTTTTCATTTTCTAGATATTACTTCCTAGATTGCATGTGTACCAATTTAGCTGGAACATAAAATGTGTCTTCCAGGAAAAACAAAAGATCTCCAATTCAAATCTGGTTGATAAACTACAAGGTTTTAACATAAATATAAAAATTAAGAAACACTACCTTTTGATGAGTTGGTACAGGACCTTCTGGAATGTTGGCCGGTGGTTGGCTGGCAACCAGAAATGTGGAAAGTAGGAAAATGAGAACATGGTTGCATTGTTATTCAAGTTAGAGTAGACTCTGGTGGTGTGAGTTTTGTCAGATTCAGACAGAGAGCCATTCACTTGGTCTACGAGATAATTTAGTATGCCTCTGTTGGTAGAATCGCCTAGGAACAGCAATCGTTTTCCGTCCAGACATGCGCGAAGTTTACTTCCGGTGATGTCATGGTATGTGCAACCCTCTGGCTCCCATGTGCTGTTTCCCCAGAGACACGTTGATTCGTCATTGCACCTCGAACACAGAACTATCCAGTGGCCTGTATGGAATACACATGTTATTCTATTAAAAATGGGTTGGGATTTTAAAATACATTTGACAATTATATAAATCTCACATGTTCAATAAATATGATATATCTAGCATGCCATGATGTTGCAAAGTCATTGGAAAGGCAACAAAGCAACCTTACAACATACTGAGAACGATAAGTTCTTACGCTGACAACATATTGTACATACACTAGATACCCTCTGACTGCATGCAGAAAGTCAACACCTTATAGTATCTAAGCTACATATTACTTAGTATGTGTTAAACATGAATTTCATGAGTGCTTTATCAATAACAACTTTCTTTAATAATGACCCGCCAAAAGTGTTGCCTGTAAGTCTGCATATATTTCAAAATCAACAATTTCAACATTGAAAAGATTTCCACTGAAAATGGGAGCCTTCATATTCTAATGTATTGATACTCCAGTGAAAGAGAGACACTAATGTACCCATTCTGGATTGTTGTTGTAACAAGTTTAATGAGGGTCTGTCTACAGATTACAGTTATATTACTGTTTACTGGGCAGACCCCAGTGTGGAACCCAGCACTCTTAAAAATATAATATGGCTGTCTAAATGGGGTTAAAAATTTGAAATAAACTGTGGTTTACAAGTTTGTATTAGTTTAGACCAGAAGGTTGTAGATTTTGATGCCAGATAAGAAATAGAAATTGTGAATTTCCCGTATTTGATTAGTCTGGACATGGCAGGGATTTACATGTTGCTCATGTGTCTGTACAACAGTCAGCACCTGGGAGTGGGTGGGTAACTATTCCTTCCATCTTCTCGCTGGGTGAGACCGGGAATGTGAGGTGTCTCGGTTCAGCCCCTTGAAACCAGAGTACCGTCTCATCTGTGCTGATAGTGTATGACCTTGTTCATAAGTGTAGCCAGGCTAGTGGTCCAATTTGACCAGATTTATGGTTGAAAAATAGTTTACCGGACACTCGATCAAGCACAAAAAAAGGCCACTTTTTAGATCTGAATTTGGATAGCTAATTCAGCTAGCAAGGATGTTTACCTTGTAAAAATGGTGCCAAAGAAATAATGAATAAGAATAATTTAATTTGGAAATTATATTACAAAAAATAATTGTTCATAGCCAAAATTTAAATTTGTGCTTTAATTTTGAAAGTTGATATTTATATGCCAAAGTTTGTTAAAAAAAAAAAAAAAAGAGGGTGGGGGTGGGGGGGTACCGGATGTACATGTTTATCAGTTTATTACTATTTTTGACTTATACAATAAGTACATTGTCAACCATTATAATTATACAACATATACTACGTGACAAATGTTAAGGTTCATAACAGAATTCATTCACTCTAACAAACACTAACCCATACAATCACTCACTAACTCATTCTCTCCCTCACTCATTTGCACATACATTCATAATTATCCCATTATCAAGACCTTTCATGCATTTAAATAAACTCTTTCACAATCTACATACAAAACAGAATACTATAATAAGGAGGATGGATTTCTTATACTAATAAAAACATTTCCAGCAAAAATGGTTTGTGTAAAAAAGACTTCTTTTATATGAAAAAGACTTCTTTTAAATGCCAATTAACCCTTTCCCTCATAGAGGACTCCATGAAAAGACCTATGCGAACAGCATAAAACCAGATCAGCCTGCGAGTAACTCGCAGGCTGATCAGATTTTATGCTGTTTGCTGCTCCTCAGTGGTCTGGAAATGAGGATTTTGTAATTAGATTTGGTAAAGTTTAATTGTGTTTTTCTGCAGATCAGGCTTTATGTGATACCTATTGAGTGCGTCAAAATGAGTCTATATGAGGGAAAGGGTTAAAATTAAATGAACTTTCCTAGCATCATTAACTGTTTTTTATTACCAAACCTAATTCCAAATATTTAGCCATATAAGGCTTAAAAAAAATAGTATTTTTTGATATATTTTAATCTGAGGTCACTATATAATGTACACTTTAATACAAAATGATACTCGCCTTCTAAATCATTTAAGTTGCAATACACAAACTTCCTTTCAGCTCTCTCCCATATCTACCAGATTCAACTTTTAACATGTGAGATGAAACTCTAAGTTTAGTTATTGCTACCCTTATATTTCTAGAAAAGATATTACATAAATATGATTTCATTTCAAAATTAATTTTTTGTACTACTTTCTAAATTACAATACCAGTTTTGTAAGAAGCTATCTGTGATTCTTTGTTTAAACAAAGAAAAAAACTGATTATGACAAACTATATGAATTATTCCAAGCAAAAGATAATTCATATTTATTAAGAAGTCTTTCTACGTCAAATACCCAGTTTTTATATCCTTTTTTGCCATCTTCAACAGCTATATCATATAATGTTTTCAACAAAATGTTACCTGAACGGTTGTGCCAAAGATAAAGATAGCTAGAAAAGGTAGGCCATTGGAATATATATATTTTTTTTACATATATATTTTTAAATCCAGGTAAGGTATGTCAGAGTATCCCTTTGTGTCTCCTGCAGTATTTTAAATCTGTCAGAGATCCTATTCTATTTTTTTTTTTGGGGGGGGGGGGGGGGTATTTGGGAGAGACTGGGCTTTTGATTGGGGACTGTCCTCCTTGTGAGGCTCATATTTGGTATGTCCCCATTTTTAGGGCTCATATTTATGGTGTCCTCCTTTGAGGCTAATATAGGGGTGTGTGGGGGGTTGACTGAATTTAGAATCAAGGCTATTTATGTATATGTCACTTCACCATTGGTACTTAGTCATTCAAACAAACAAAAAATGTCCAAAAATAACATTTTAATAAATTCTAAATCATATTTCCAGATATACATTAAATGCATAGGTACATATTTGTATGCATGAAAAAAAAACTAGGATGACGACAAATCAGATGCCAATAACAACGAAAAAGAAGAAAAAGAAAACAAGAAGACCAAGATGGCCTTGAAGTCGCTAAACTGAGAAAATTTGCCTTCATTGCATGAACTGCTTAATATCATGATGCTAGAGTGTAAAAACGGCAAATCTGTGTGATATTTTCTGATATTTCAAGAACCAAAACTGTAGATTATCAGTCCAATATCAATTATAATAATAACCCGCTGAGATACTGTTGCTATTAACATTGTTTATGAGTTTAATGACGTTTGCTAAATAATTGCAGGTGCTTGAGTGTAAAACAATGTAAATCTGGCAGTTTTTTATATTCCAAGGGTTATAACTCCTGAAAAACTCGGCAGATATCAGTCATAATCGAACTTGTCTGAGAAATTATGGCCATAAACATTGTCATGAACCAAAATTCAAAATGACTGGTTAAGAAATGAAGATACTAGAGTGTAAACAAAATGAAATCCTTGATTTCATATATACACGATTGGCCGAAAACAGCCATAATCTAACTTGGCTGATAAATTATAACTATAAACATTGCCATAAAGTTTGAAAATAATTGCTAAAAATGAAGATGCTAGAGTGTAAACAAAGTGAAATCTGGCATTTTTTATTTTTAAAAGGGCTGTAACTCCTGACCAAATTGGTAGATACTAGCCATAATCCAACTTGGCCGAAAGATTATGGCTATAAGCATTGTCATAAAATTTGAAAATGATTACTTAAGAAAAGAGTCCAAACAAACTAATTGTGGAAGGTTGACGGACGCCGGACATTTATCGATCCTAATAGCTCATCCTGAGCACACGGAAGGAGAAGAAATCTTACCCGGATGATAGCCCGATGGACAGGTTTTTCTGCTGTCCCTAGTGTAACCTAGGTACTGCTGGTTGGTGTCTTGGAGGCCACAGGGAAGGTTGTAGTCAAACGGTAACGAACAGTCCTGTTATAAAAATAGACACACTGTCATTTTTTTCTTAAGGCTCAACGGTGCTAATATCCTTATTTCATATCTGGTCACTGGATGGTAATATTTCTTTGACTCTTCATCACTTTAAAGGCACTTAAAACTAACGAGAGGTAAGATTTTGGGGAGATAACCCATATTTTAGTTTATGTTTAAACCTATAATAAATATACAATTTCTTTATACATGTATATGAAAACTTGAGAAAAAATCATTTGATATATGTGATTGTTTGTTAATTGGGTTTAACGTCTAGCCAAAATTTGGATGCTTGAGACTGCACACTGCAGTATCATGCTGTAAACATGTGGCAAGATACCACACCTAGTCACATTATCCTGACACCGGGCCAACCAGTCCTGGAAATAACCTTAAATGCTGAGTGCCATGCAAGGGAGTTACATGTATACCATTACTATTTTTTACGGCCCATGACCTCTCTGGGCCGTAAAAATCATTCATTGGTCTCTCTAATCATTCAGTCACTGGGACCAGTGATGTATGTGACGATCAAATTATTTTGTGTCCTTTGCCATTATCATATTGTACTACCTCCCGATGAAATCACGCATGTTGTATTATATACCAAAACACAGTCCAGAATTCTCCCCCAAACGCTGAATGCTGAGCCAGGAAGCTTACATGTTTCTATTCTATTCACAAAGAGCACAAAAGGACATTGACAGAGGCGGTAATCAAGATTTTTATTGCAGACTATCGAACATGACTACATTTATGCTTCAATGATGCAGACATTAATTGTTGTTTTATTTATACAGGATCAAATTAAGACAGTATTTATTGTAGAGGGTCAACATAATACAGTTGATAGTAATACCTTATTAGAGGCAAATCATTTCTCATATATCATAAATATATTAATTACCAGACATGTTGTAAAGTTACCTAAATGGTACATGTACTTAATTACCACATATCCGTCTGCACTGCCTTTGCATCTAATGAAATGCAACACATATAAATAGTTGTTTACATTTTGTAAATGACGAGCATTTCCAATGTGAGAAATGAAAGCGTGTGCGAACGGAAAGTTTAGAGAAATCCGAATACCTAGAGGGACAGCTAAATTTGTTCTGTATTTGAAGCTTGGAGGAGAGAGAGGGTTTTTTCCTAAACTTTCCATGCATGCATGCTTTCCACACTTCAGCCTGTCTCTTAAAATTATATGGCACTCCAGTCGGATTCTTTCATACAAGAAATGATGAAAGTCTAATTTTCATATGAGTTACAGAAATGTGAAACCAATATCAACCCCAGAATAATAGCTCAACCTTCATTTCTGATCTAGTATGATTTTATAATAAGTGCATTACTTGTTTTAATTTGCATATCCGAAGATCCTTCATTTCCTGTGACGTCACACTCGGTAATCCTCGCTGTTTCCGAAAGAGGGTTAATATATATGTCCGTATCGGTCGATCATCTGGATTTGTGACGTCGATAATGACAAGGCTGATAACATTGGATCCAAGCCCCAGTGTAAGATTTTTTGGCCTTAAAAAGACAAACATATTTTAGTCCTTTACTTTATATATACTCATTTTGACACACAGGCAAACAGAGCAAACCCAGATCTGACAGAGCTCTTCTTCCATGAGGTGTCTGCTCAGGGTTTCTTCCGTTTGCAAAGATTCAGTCTGCACAGGAAAGAAAATAAAAATGCATTATTTCAATTACCTAGAGTTTTATTTAATTAATATTCATCAAGTTATAAATGTGTACATGAGGTATGGGATTAATCCCAGGAATATATAATGGGTCATGTAGGAAGACGATATTGTTTAGTCATGCACGACAAACCATATGTTAATTTTATAAAAATGGGTCAAGATTTGACCATTTAGACGTACCCTGGGCTACTATATTGGTTTCCTATTCTAACCTCACATGTACAACACGCGCTTGATGCTTGCAAGGTCACGAGAATTGTGTGGTAGTCAACGCTGCCAACATATGCCGTTGAGGACGTCAATTTGAGCTGGACGTTTGGAGATATCAAGATTGTGTCGAGGCGTCCATATGACAATGAATCTGTAATTGTAATTACAAACTAGAAATGTGTCAATAGGACACAGATGCCCCCGCCATTTTGTTTATTAGATGATATTTTTGTCAGAGAATATGATGAAAAAATTGGAAATATAATTGGAAATATAAAAAACGATTTTAAGATCAAATGAATGCTGTGACCCTGACCTAACCAAAGTGATGTGACTTTGACCTTTCAAAACATGACTATAGATAGTCTAAAGATACAGCCTGCAGATACAGGACTGCTTACACAAATTTTAAACTCAACTGCTGTGACCTTGACCTTAAGCTAGCAACTTGGTTCTTGTTTGAACCAAGTTATTTCAAAACACAACCATTCACAACAAAGTTAAAACCGGAACACGATTTTAAGGTCAACCAAGCATTGTGACATTAACCTTCAAGCAAGGGACATGGTTCTTGTCTGCAACACATTGTCTTGTCCTCCAGATCACTTGTGCCAAGTTATATCAAAACACAACCATTCACAACACAATTAAAGCCGGGACATCATTTTAAAGGCAACCAAGTTCTGTGACCTTGACCTTCAAGCTAGCAACCTGGTTCTTGTAAAACGTCTTAAAATGATAAAGTAAGTATTAACTATCTTACATAGTCAACTATACTTAATGGCATGTGTGATGAGCAAATTTCGGAGAGAACGAGACACAGAGAGAGAGAGAGATGGAGAACCTAAGATGTTACCATTGCTACAGCCAGTTCTCCACCCTGAAATAGAAGGAAAAAGATAATATTTTATATGTTTTGCTTCGTTTTAATTCTTCAGGGAAAGATAATTTGCAAATAATGTTACAGGTTATAATGTGATAGGCATTGAAGACGTTGACCTAATCTCAACGGCAATGAAATGGGGATACCTAATTAAGAGTTCTTCCGAAATTACCGTCAGCTTATTCGACCTCGACGAATCAATATTGGAAAGCTTGAACGCAGCTTTGTCTGTTTTGTTTGGTTTAACTTCCTATAATGGCAGTATTACAGTCATTTGGAGACTCTAAGTGCAGGCACACTGAAGTATCACGCCGTAGTCACATTATCCTGAAACCGGGTCATCCAGTCCGTTATATTTACCTGGGTATACATGAATATTCCTTTAAATGTATATACAGGTATAGATATCAAAAACTCACCGGTCAGAGCGCTGGCGAGGGCAACACGCTGTTCTGTCTCCTGCCTGAATAAGGAAATGATTACAATATAGTATTCTGTCGTTGACAGCAGTAGATAAGTATACCTGTAGTTAAAACACTATAACACTATGACATGTGATGAGAAATCGCAGAAATAAATTCTTCATGGGGGACATAAATTGCAAAAATAAATTCTTCGTGGAGATATATATCGCAGAAATAAAATCAGAAGAAATTAACTAACTCTTATTTGGACCAAAACCTGCACGATATTTTCCAGGCTTTACAGTAAGTCAGATTATCTCCATTCTCTCTCTCTCTCTCTCTCTTTTTCTCTCTCTCTGTATTTGTATGCTTTTAACTGCGCCGCTCTCACAGTTACAAAGTTATGTCAAAAGCAACATGTTGTCAGTTAAAATTTAAGAACAGTAACTTACGATGTCAAATAAATTTCATCTCCTTTGTGTTGCATCCCACTGTACGCCTGTTCTATCCGTGTCAAAAACTGATGACGTCTCATGCTGTTGTTATCTGACATTACAGACTTATGTGCATCATCTCTCTTTTTCATCCCAAAAGCTTCTATTTTCTCCCAGAGCTGATTATATATGCTACCGACTTTAGAAGGGTACACCTGCAAACAAATTGTCATTTTAACAGTTTATTTCGACTGATTATTCTGAGTTAAATCTACAATCTCATTAAAACATATAAGAAAGAATGGTCTCACTATACACTCAGTTTCATAAGGAAGTGTGCACTTTATTTTCTGTGATTTTCACTTGAAAGCTTATATATTTGGTACCAAAAATGAGAAAAAAAGAAAGAAACTCTATGCAATGTGATAGATTTAGGGCTAGATCGATGAAAAATACACACAAGATATAGTGTACGAAAATTGAAAATGATTTCTTTGCTAAAAGGTGAAATATTCAAAATTAAAAAAGTTAACACTTTCTGTTGGAACTCAGCATAGATGCACATGTTTTCTGTCTTTAACAGGTATATATCTTCATCAGTTTTCTAGCAATCATTAAACCAAGTTAGGCCCATATACAAAACAGGTGTTTGGACGATGACTCCAACACTGAGGTACAGTACAATAACGAGCACATGCACCTATGAAATAAGGTAGGTGTGACCATTAATTATTTCACGCATGAGAAGTGAAATAAGGAAATCGATGTGTTAGAAATCAATAATTCATTTATATTACCTTTTTTATCATTTTTCAAAACTTTCATAATTGTATTTCAATAAACAGAGTAAGGCCTATCCACGTGGGTGATATTACCAAATAAAGAAAGTGATTTAATCTTTCTGCCCTGGAATCGAAATCAGGACTTCCAGTATGCAAGTTGGACACTTTTGCATTTTACATCTCTATTACAATGAGAAGACGTTCTTAGATTTGTGAAATATTGATCTACAGTAAAACCTGTCAGCCAATGGAACAAGAGAAAGTGGTCGTTTAACAGAGGAGGCCACTAAATAAAAGTTAAACATATAACAAAAGGCTGATTTGATTACATTAAAGCTGGTCGCTAAATTCAGTATGACCGCTTAATACAAGTGGCCGGTAATACAGGTTCAACTGTGTATGGAACTTATTCCATTTACATTTGTGAGTTATTAACTTTGGGTGTTAAAGTAACACCAAGTGAAATCGTACTGCCCTGAGCTTGAATCCAACTCATGACTTTCGGCATGCAAGAAGGACACTCCACCATGTCGCTTCTTAAACTTACTCTATAACTGGGATGTACACCTCTATTGATACTTGTAAGTGATTACAATGGGTAAGGTTCATTCAGTTTCTGGTGAAAGTAGATATTTTTGTCCATGATAAGCAGGTTCTACTTGTTGCTGACAGTGACAGTTAAACACTCACCTTTATCCAGTTTCCTATTTGGGCCATTTCCTGTCTACTCTCATAGAAATACATCAAGTTTGAATGTGTAGTACAATCGATAGTTTCAGCTTCATCACAATCCTGTGGAAATAAAATACACCTTGATTAAGACACCACAACCCAAATAACTGGTCACTGGGTGGTAATATTTCTTTGAATCTTTTGTCACTTTAAAGTCATTGAAAAATAAGAGCGTTTCACCAAGAGTTTATTCAAGTTTTGTAAGATTTTTTTTTGGGGGGTGGGGGGGGGGATACCCCATATTCAAGTTAACATTGAAGACAAAGGGAAATATACACTTTCAAAAAATGAATTTGAATTTTAGGGGAAAAAAACCTCATAGTAGAAATCAACATTTTATGACATTTTCTGTGTCAAATTTCTTATAGAATCCATACTTCACCGTAGAAAAATAGTGATAATCAATATTTTATATTCGAGGGGAGATAATTCATAGAGTTTTCAGGGGAAATAACTCATGAAAACAAACCTATATATATCTTGTCAATATGTCCCTTGGTTTTACAGTCTTTGGTATCTTTTAGCTCATATTGCCAAGTTTGACTTATGTTTTCTTTATGGAATAGATAGTTACATTAAAAGTCATTACTGATACGTCAATTATGTTCAGGTGCTTATACTTCTCTAATGACATTTATTATGAATATAGTGTGAGTTCATATTAATATAAGGCTAACTTTACAAACCTGAAATTAAAGAGCTAATGTTACACGTTTAATTTGTAATTGGTAAACACATATTTAAAGATCATGTTCCTTCGTGCGTTACCGTGGAAATATGTATGTTATAGAAATAATAATGTTTAACAACAGACATGTAACGAGACCAGATTCCAGCAAATTGTGTGACCATATCGTCTTGCTAAGTTACTTTTCTTTTATAAGATTATCTTCTTAAATCTATTTAATTGTCTAGAAAAAAAAATATCCACTCGAAAAAAGAAAAGAAAAAAAGAAAGAAAACTGTACTCATATTTCAAAAACAAGAGTGTTCCTAGGAATACATGATTCACCTGCTGCATGGTGACGGAAAAAGTGTGACAGACAGAAAGACAGACCGACGATGGAAAAGTGATCCCTTTGTGTCACCTCTGCGTAGATGACACAAAAAATACAAAAGAAGTGTTGTGTTCAAGAAAATACATCATCTCCATCATCATCACTATCGTCATCACCCCGGTAACCTAGTGGTTAGAGCGTCTGCTTCAGGAGCGTGAGGTCGTGGGTTCGAACCTCGGCCGTGACATACCAAAATCGTGAAAAATGGTACTGGTATAGCTCCTTTGCTTGTCGTTCAGCATATAAGGGTAGTTCTAGGACTGGTTGGCCCGGTGTCAGGATAACATGACTGGGTGTTGTATCATACCACATGTCTAAGGCATGATACTGCAGTGTGGCAGCACTATATCTGTTTCAAGTAGAATTCATCTCTAAATGACTGAAATACTGTCGGTGGGACATAAAACCCAACAAACAAACAAACTATCATCATCAGAGAGTACCTGGATATTTTCTGGGCTGAACACCTGGTCCAGTGCCTCGGCCACCTCCCTGGCAACCTCAGTGTCGGTCTTGACCAGCCCCAGGGTCTGGTTCAGCAAGGTGCCCGTGTATCGCCCCAGTCTCGACATCTGTCAGGGAACAACATCACAAGTAAGGAAGAGAAAAAAAAGAGTCATCATAATAATATTTAAATAAGGAGAGATGTACCATGGGTCTCTCTTTAAAATTCAGAGTCATGATTCTAAAAAAAATAATGAGTCCATCTTTGAATTTTAGAAAAGCACATGGAATCTGGTAAAAACATCCTTTTCATAACATATGCAGTTGTTGTAGTAATTGAAATAGATCTATTCATAGATTAAGTAAAACTTGACTTAATCAAGAGCTGTTCTTTGACAAAGCACTGCTGTATAGTATAATGTTAGCTATATATTTTTTTTTTATGTGTTGGTTTTTAACGTCAGTCTCTGGAGACCATCAACTGGTTTCCAACCTTGAAAGTGGCTGAGTATTCTAAGTTTAAAGTGAATGAATTTAGTTTAAAAAAAAAATTTTTTAAAAAGTTAAAAAAGGTCGTAAGACAGAGTGTCATGACTTTGCAAAATTGAAATTTAAGACTACATGTCCTTTTGAACTAGTTTCCCCTTTTCAAAGTGGACAAGCACACCAAATTCAAAGTTAATATGTCTGACGGTTTTCGAGAAATTGACCTCATAAAAAAAAAAAAAATAAAAAAAAAAAAATAAAAACTTAACCGAAGCGGACGCTGGCGTCGATGAAAGGTTTAAGACAAAAGGTCCACGTTTTAGCTCACCTGGCACAAAGTCCCAGGTGAGCTTTTGGGACCAGCCTGTCCAGCGTCCGGCGTCGTGAGTCGTCAACAATTTACTTAAAAATCTTCTCTGAAACTACTGATGGGAAACTGATTAAAAATTTGCAAGGATGTTCCTAAGGTGATCCTCTATAAAAAAATATTCAAATGGTTCTGGTCTGCTGCATAATTATGTCACAGGAGCCAAAAATATATTTTAAAAAGAGAAATCTTAAAAAATCTTCTTCTCTGAAACCACAAGGCCTAGAGTTTAGATATTTGGTGTGAAGCATTGTCAAGTGGATCACTGCCAAGTTTGTTCAAATCATGACCTTGGGGCCAGAATTTGCCCAGCCCCAGGGGTTACTTGATTTAACATAGGCTAATACAGGAAAAAACTTGAAAAATCTTTTCTCAGAAACCACAAGGCCTGGAGTTTAGATATTTGGTGTGTAACATTTTCTAGTAGACCTCTACCAAGTTTGTTCAAATCATGACCCCGGGGTCAAAATTGGTCCCGCACCAGTGCTCACTTGGTTAACTTAGGCTAATTGAGAAAAAAATCTGAAAAATCTTCTTGTCAGAAACCACAAGGCCTGGAGTTTAGATATTTGGTGTGCAGCATTGTCTAGTAGATTACTACCAAGTTTGTTCAAATCATGGCCCTGGGGTCAAAACTGGCCCCGCCCCTGGGGTCACCTGATTTTACATAGGCTAACTTAGGGGAAAAAAAAGAAAAAAATCCTCCTGTAAGAAACCACAAGGCCTGAAGTTTAGATATTTGGTATGTAACATGGCCTAGATGACATCTACCAAGTTTGTTCACATCATCGCCAAAGGGTCAAAATTGGCCCCGCCCAAGAGATCACTTGATTTAACATAGCCTAATGGTACCAGGTGAGCGATTCAGGGCCTTTATGGCCCAATTGTTTAAGAAAAGTGGAGCTAGAAACTGCAATTTACAAGAGACATATGGTGGTGGTTCAAGGAGTGAACTCGCCATTGAAATGGTATAACCCCTTCAGGCTATAAACCAACTGGTTAATCTACCGGTGATCCTTTAATCGCAAGAATTCATGACAAATGAATTAAAATAGCTTACGGAATTAAGCTTGGCAGAGACACAACCCTCATGGGATATCCACAACTGCCTATTTTGGCCCCCTACATTCAAACACTTTGACTTTTTTTATTAGCGACCAATCAAAATGTTGCTCATACAAATGGGTACTCTTCAATAGACCATTTCACTCCGAAATGCGACATAAACCTACGTAAATCAACTAGCACTCCCCGAACACCCAATCTACCTACACCTACTGGTGTATACAATTCCACACATTATTCAGTGAGAAATAAAAATACACATGATTTTTTCTCCCATCACTGATTGGTCAATTTAAATCAATGAATTCTACCAATATTGCTGAGCCCCTGGTGAAAAGATCTAATGGGATACATATATTCTAAATCATAGATTTAAAGTTATTTGTTTGTTTTTTTCTTTTTTCAAGGTATCGAATGCTGTAAAAAAAATACAATTCCGGCATGTTGCCATGTGGAAAGGTCACTGTAAAATGATAGTTTCTATTGGTCCAAATATCATCACTACATCATGTTACAACATTGAAGCGATACTTTTCAAATGATCAACAAAGAGCAACCCTATGGGCGAGATACGGAGACTAACGAAATGTTCTGAGGAGGAGACAGTGACACAGTACCTGTACAACACCACACCTGGTCAAAGATTTACATATAATGTCGGCGTCGAGAAGCTGGAAACTGGAGTCATAACTGAAAAATGAAGAATTAAGACAGACATAAATATAGTATCAGAGTCTCGTCATCGCCAGCATTCAAATGTTTCTATGCAAGATAAAAATCACTAAGTTCCTTTTAAATATTTTTACAGTATACAAAAATATAAAAAATATGTTATAATACTTTTGTTGTATAACAACAACGATTAGTCAAGCTGGTCGACTATTAAGAACATCCACCCTGTAACCAGTGGTTGTTAGTTCAATTTATGGCAGCGACTTTCGAAAGTCGTATGACACTACTGGTATGTCTCCTAGTGTGCATCGTAAATATAGAAATTGACAGCCATTGTATAAGCATAGTTTAACATAGTTTGGTGTCTATCATATAAGCATAGTTTAACACTCATCGTATAAACATTGTTTAAGCATAGTTTGACTCCCATCGTATAAACATTGTTTATGCATAGTTTGACGCCCATCGTATAAACATTGTTTAAGCATAGTTTGACGCCCATCGTATAAACATTGTTTAAGCATAGTTTGACGCCCATCGTATAAACATTGTTTAAGCAAAGTTTGACGCCCATCGTATAAACATTGTTTATGCATAGTTTGACGCCCATCGTATAAACATTGTTTAAGCATAGTTTGACGCCCATCGTATAAACATTGTTTAAGCATAGTTTGACGCCCATCGTATAAACATTGTTTAAGCAAAGTTTGACGCCCATCGTATAAACATTGTTTAAGCATAGTTTGACGCCCATCGTATAAACATTGTTTAAGCATAGTACGCCCATCGCATAAACATTGTTTAAGCATAGTTTGACGCCCATCGTATAAACATTGTTTAAGCATAGTTTGACGCCCATCGTATAAACATTGTTTAAGCATAGTTTGACGCCCATCGTATAAACATTGTTTAAGCATAGTTTGACGCCCATCGTATAATCATTGTTTAAGCAAAGTTTGACGCCCATCGTATAAACATTGTTTAAGCATAGTTTGACGCTCATCGTATAAACATTGTTTAAGCATAGTTTGACGCCCATCGTATAATCATTGTTTAAGCAAAGTTTGACGCCCATCGTATAAACACTGTTTAAGCATAGTTTGACGCCCATCGTAAAAACATTGTTTAAGCATAGTTTGACGCCCATCGTATAAACATTGTTTAAGCAAGTTTGACGAAAACATTGTTTAAGCAAGTTTGACGCCCATCGTATAAACATTGTTTAAGCATAGTTTGACGCCCATCGTATAAACATTGTTTAAGCATAGTTTGACGCCCATCGTATAAACATTGTTTAAGCATAGTTTGACGCCCATCTTATAAACATTGTTTAAGCATAGTTTGACGCCCATCGTAAAAACATTGTTTAAGCATAGTTTGACGCCCATCGTATAAACATTGTTTAAGCATAGTTTGACGCCCATCATATAAACATTGTTTAAGCATAGTTTGACGCCCATCGTATAAACATTGTTTAAGCATAGTTTGACGCCCATCGTATAAACATTGTTTAAGCATAGTTTGACGCCCATCGTATAAACATTGTTTAAGCATAGTTTGACGCCCATCGTATAAACATTGTTTAAGCAAAGTTTGACGCCCATCGTATAAACATTGTTTAAGCAGACTGACGCCCATCATATAAACATTGTTTAAGCATAGTTTGACGCCCATCGTATAAACATTGTTTAAGCATAGTTTGACGCCCATCATATAAACATTGTATAAGCATAGTTTGACGCCCATCGTATCAGAATAGTTTGGCAACCATCGCATCAGCAGAGTTCACGACTGGCTGACCCGATGTCATGATAATGGTACTGAGTGTGATACTATGCGCCACACTTTTAAGGCAGATCTATATCAATCTTATGCAGAAAAGTAATAAAATTATTGAAATTATGTCAAAAGGATATTTAAATGAAACAAATTCCAACTGTTCCCTACCCTGTGCTCGGTATAACGTGACTTTGTGATAATGTCCAGCCTACCGCCCAGAAGTATCGAACCAGGGTTCTTTGTATCGTGTCCCACAAGGACCGCGAGACGCCCAGTCCATAAGTCTCCGAGATGAACTGCAGCATGTTCTCTAAGGTGTCCTGAAGGGGAGATAACTTCATGACGTCAAACGCCTGATTCTGGGTAACATTTCAGGGAAGCAACTCTTTAAGATTTCAAAGAACATGAACCTTTGTTTGTAAATATTATTAATAAATTATTATAAATATACAGAGTTATTTCATTATGTCTCTTTTTAGATCGCAGATCTCTTTTAAGCATCTGCAAGCATTTGCAAGATGTCAAGCGTCTCAGCGAGAGTTCAAATCCCGCTCACTTATTTTTTTTACGTCACGAAAAGAAACGTTATTTCAGACCGTTTCATGTCTTTGTTGAATAGATTTTTGACCCACCCGTTTCATGGCAACAAAGTACCGAGTAGACGTAAATTATTGATTAATTACCTCTACAAACCCTGATTCCCCTGTTAATACATTGTACGGCCCGGAAGTCATCTCCGGGTGCAGGTAGAAACGCAAGGGTTGTAATGACGTCACCAAACATTGTACACGTAAAACAGGGCCTGCGCGGAAATTCATGGGTTCACCGGGGAGTTCCCAGGCAATTGCGTCTCCATCAATACTAGGACAGTGAAATATTCAAGTATGTACTCGAAAAAAGAAGTCACGTTACTATAGTGAAATTCATGTATTTGTAAAGTTTTCATTCTTTTCTGTGCAATTCTTTTTCAAGTAGTTATAGGTGTAAACTCTTTAAACTGATCATGCCATATTATAGCATAGAGTATGTGACAAAAAAAAACAACCTGAAACAAAACCAGGTTTTCCATGAACTTTGAACGATCAGACATTAGACAAAATGTTGTTTTTTTTCTCCTTTTATGGTGTGTGTGTGTGTGTGTGTGTGTGTGTGTTATTGTACCGTACCTTTTACTATGGCCCAGCTTGTCTGTGTCCCAACTGGGCACCAATACCGGTGAACGGTGGCCTGACCTGACAAACAGGTAACCAGGCTGCGTGTTGTTGTTTTTCCTGACGTCAAGGCTTGACCGCCACTCGCTAACTGTCTGACACATGATATTGTCTTCAAGCCCTTGTCATTATTAAAGGATAAACTTAATTAGTTTAAGGTATTCCCATCCTAATAGCCATATTTCATATCTTGCCACTAGATGGTTATATTTCTATGAAATTTTGTCACTTTGAAGACATTCAAAAATAAAAATATTTCACCAAGAGTTTTTTCAAGTTTTATCTAATTTGGGGGAGATAATCCGCATATAAGTTAACATTGAAGCCTATGGAAAATATGTATTTTCTATGAATATAAAAAAACTGAATTTGATTTATGAGAAAAACTCATGGTAGAAAGATGCATTTTATGATTTTGTATCAATTTCCATGAAAAAAATCTAAACTTTACCACAAAAAAATGGAGAAAAACATTTTTTTTTAGTTTTCAGGGGAGATAACTCATGGCAACAAAATAATTGAGGGGAGGTTATAAAAGAACTTCTGTCACTTATCATTACATGTTAATTTGCCCCTAAGATTACCATTGTTTGTCACTTTAAAAACTTATATACATGTGTATTGTTTAGTTATATGCATGGCTTTGATGAAATTGATAGCTATTAGGATGGGAATACCTTAACACCGTTACTCTGAAATCTCAATGTCACGAGCTGCAACAGTCATGTGATAGTTCTCAAGATTATATAAGAAAAATATAGGTTTATGTAATTAGAAGCAATTTGTTCTTGAAGAATGTTTTATTACTATTTTTTTCAATAAAAATAAATAAATAAATAAATTAAAAAAAAGCATCTTAATTTAACCAAAAAGTTCCAGTGCCATAAGCACTGTTCAGCCTTCAAGATTTTTTTTTTGGATTTTTTTTTCTAAATAAAATGCATCAGATCCCATGGCAACCATAACTCTGTATGGATCACACATGGGTATATTATGATAATATCATATTTGCTAGGTTTCATCAATTTCTACCCAGTAATTTCAGAAAAGATGTCGTTTAAAGCAAATTGTTGACAACACTTAACGCACAACGGACGACGGCAGGTGAGAATAGCTGAACTTGAGAACCGGTGAGATTTAAATGGAATCACTGTTTAAATAGCAGCATAAACGACAAGTACCACAGCTTGTATATCAAGGTTACCATGACGTTAGGACCACTCGGATATGCTCTGATTACTTACTCTGAACTTGGTCGGCAGTATGTGTTATGTCACACCATTTTCCTTGGTTTGAAACCGCTTCGTCTAAATTCTGAATTTGATCAACCTGCAGATAATAATATTTATAGAAAAAAAAATGAGAATATTCGATATCGGGAAAATGAATGCACAGAAATCACATATGCATGAGACTAATTGGTCAGTTTAAACCGACGAATTATACAGAGTATTGCCGAATCCCCAGTGAACTGATTTATATGAATAGTTTATACTGGAAATAAGATATGTCGCCTGTAAAAACAAAACAAACAAAAAACAAACAAAAAAAAAAACTCATATTTGCATTAATCTTAAAAGAAACAAGAGCTGTCAGAGGACAGCACACTCGACTTTCGAAATGCTTGTTGGTAAATCAACTGAAATCTATTTCATATCTGGCGGCCCTTCATATACCCTATGTATAATAATAGTAAAAAATGATCTGCCTTGATAGTCTGATACCCCTGAATATGTTTATGAAGTCTTTAATCAATTCCCTGTCTAGTTACCGAGACATATAAGCATAATAACACTGCATGCAAAACATTGACCAAAATAAATAAAAGTAAGAAAGGGGCCGTAATTTGTATTGAATTTAGTCCAGAATTATCCTCAATCGTTTTCTGATGCCCCTGAATATACTCATAAACTTTCAAGTCAATACCATAAATGAATTCTGAGATATAAGCTGGATAGTAGCTTGCATGCAAAACTTTAACCAAATAATCTAAGTCAAAATGTGGCCATAATCCATACTATATTCAATCAAAAACTATCTGTCTCTGTAGTATGAAACCAATGAACATATCAAAGAAGTTTCAATTCAATACTATACCTGGTTATTAAGATATAAGCATGGAAGTTACTTGCTTGCAAAACTTTAACCTTAACTTATTTTCTTTTTTTATTTCTAAGTTAAAAGGGGGCCATATTTTGTATTAAATACAGTCAAGAGTTAAATTCCTTGATTGTCTGATGCCTCTAAACATATTCGCGAATGTTCATGTCAAAACCATGAATGGTTATTGAGATATAAGCTGGATAACCATTAACCATTGTACGCTAAACTTCAAAGTTAAAAAAGGGACCATAAGTTTGTATTAAATTCAGTTAAGAGTTATCTACCTTGGTTGTCTGATGCTCCTGAACATATTCATAAACTTTCAAGTCAATACCAAGACTTATTATTGAAATACAAGTTTGACAGTAACTTGCATGCAAAAATAAACTAACAAAGCTGCATCGCCAATGCTGACGCAAGGAAACTGCAATAGCTCTCATATTCTTCAAATAGTTGAGCTACCAGAGAGCAACACTAAAACTCAAATACACCAGACTATATAAATTGCATTGTTTTATCACATTTTCCCTTTTAAATATTCATTAATTGTTATCTTAATTATTCAAATCAGTTTGTATTAAATAGTGTAAGTATCTAAAAATTAAGTTTACATTATTTTGAAAAATGTTTACTTCATTGGGAACATTTAGAATAAGATCCAACTGAATCAAGTATTTTTCAGAAATCCTTAAAATTAAGTTATTCTGCCCGTTTTAAGTATGTATGTCAAGTTCATGCGCATGTTTAGTATATATTTTACGCAAATAAAAGATCTTTAAAACTGGATGGTAAAAGTTTCTGATTTTGTAGTCTATACTATTTCAAGCACGAGGTCGAATTCCACCAACAATGCTTAGTGCCAAGTAAAACTTAAATACTAAAGGGCGAATTTCATTAGTCTTGTTTCTCTGGTAAAAATACTCAAACGTTTCATTTTTAATCTATTATTGTTTGTTACTAAGGTAACTAGAGCTATCACTGAAGGTGATTAATACCCCCGCAAAATACTTTAATGCAGGAGAAGCCAGACTTCAGGCAGAGCATAGATAAGAACCTGTATACATAGTATATTGGTTGT
>CM037786.1:25482122-25532122 GCA_021229015.1 Solen grandis
TATCAAGTCTTTAGTACAAATACTTTCAGAGTTATGCATGTCACTAAGTTTCAGGACGGACGTACATACATACAGAAAAAGGCAAATCTATATCCTACCCCACCCCTAATTTTTGGTGGGTGCATAATCAGGCTTCCAAGGTCAACACGAGGGTGTGGGTAACTTTTACTGACTGAAAATTAAATCAATATCATAAAATTTGCCCAGTAGTTTAGGAGGAGGATGTTTTTCAAGTTAAATGTTGACGACAGATGCCAGACATTCATTGGTCACAATAGCTCACCAGTTGAGCATGTTGTGCTCAGGTGAGTAATAACACACATAAATATATGATAAATATCTGTCATTACAAAAAGTGTTTGACTGATCACTAAACAAGCACAATCATTAAAGACATGATGAATGCTTGTGAATATCATTAATTCTGATTTCTGTTATGATCAGCCTTCCTTTCACAAAAAGATATCACACATACACATGTAAACTCAGATATATAATGCTGCCACTCTGCAGTATCATGCCACAGACATGTGGCACAATACCATGTGCAGTCACATTATCCTGACATCAGGCCATCTTAAGATGCTGAGAGCCAAGCAAGGGAGCTATATCTGTACCATTTTTCTATGACTTTGATTATGCAAGGCCGGGGATCAAACCCATAACCTCCTGATTCTAGGGCAGACACCCTTACCACTTGGCCACCGGGAACCAGAAATACATGTACAAATTCCAGTGATGGAGTAATATGAGAGTACCCAAAGAAAAAACACAAGATCATCATTGTTTCCTTTCACACAAAAGACCTAAAAACAACATGAGCTGCAATGGTCATGATGATAAAGGTCTGTGTGTATTGTACCTGAAGTAGGGACTAAAGGCTGCCAGGACAACCCTGTGGGCATGGATCTGCAGACTCCCCACATGGATGATGATGTCACAGAACTCTCCTGTCACATAGAACTCCTTCAGTAAGGATATCACCTGTCAACAGACACATAGGTACATATACAGGGCACCAACACTGGTCGACAGGAGCCTGGGCAGTTGCTGCTCAATGTCCAGGGCATTCACTATCACCCTTTAGTAATCTTGATTGTTGACAGACTATTTTGGTGAACTTATCATATATCCTACTGAACCACTACATCATATATACATGTAATTTCTTATAAAGGTACCAAGTACGTTGCTTTGACTGAAAAACTGCAATATTTAAAAAAAAATGGAAAAAAAAAGAAAAAAAAAAGGATGATATATATAAAAAGAAGGTAGGTCACTTCGTCCATTGAAAACGTACATCATATCGTTTTAATTGTCGTAACTCCTTTGAAAATTCATAAAATTGGTCTTTTTTTTGCGTGAAAGGGATGCGTAAAGACAATCAGGTATAAAAAACACCCCCTTACCAAAGGAATCCTACTACAACAGTTTGCGAAGTCAACAACACATTTCTTGGAAGAAATCTGACTGATGGAATCTCGCCAATCTCTGCCGTGTCTCAGGGACAATGCTCATATAGTTTCATTTTCGATTTAGTCACAAAATCATCTCAAAACAATGGAATTCAAGTCATCACAAGTGTTCATTTTAAGTATATTTGTTTCTTTCATCAGTATTTGTCAAGATATTGTGGCTTTAGTTATTCTATTGTTTTACACGGGAGAAATTGAGATTCTGTCTGTCAGATCTCTTCTGACCAAAAAGGTTTTTATATTCCTGAACATTTTTAGGGTAATTCCTGGGGCTCCTAACTCATGGTAGATTTTATTGATTAGATAAGAAAGGAGTACATGTACTTAATTTATTCAGATTAATTGTCCATAAAACTTCAACACTCAAAATCCCTAAACTTGTGATGCACAAGATCGATGCAGGGAAATTTAACCATATTAGGGAGTAAAAATACTACATATATTACTTAGCTCAGAAGTTTTCAGCAGTATCTCTCTATGCCCTGAGGTCCAATGCCAATGGTAACATACACGACTGCTGATCCATTTTGGTAATGGGTTCGAAGCCTATTGGAAGCAAGGATTTTTCATGACCTTCCCGGGCGCCGAGTATTGTCCAACTCAGTAACCATCGACTAATTCAGAGTATTTGTATGAACTGTAAGAACTATTTTCCCAATGGACTTAAAATAATTTTATGACTTGATACTATTAACTGATTGAACACAAAATTGTATATGAAATAATGAGTTGTTGTTTTTTTTGTCACAGAACTGCCTGTGCAAAACTGAGCTACAATACTGTATGATCAAACAAAGGAGACCCTGATCAGACAACTTCTATATGACCTGTCTGATCTGGGTCTGCTCTGTTTGTCAATGTGTCAAATGAAAAGGGGTATAATATAAACTGCTCAAAGTAACAGACTTGACTTGACTATTTGAGTTTACCGTCACTTCGACAGTATTTCAGTCATATAGCGACGTCCAGCTAATTACAGGTGGAGGAAACCCCGAATCCATGGAAGCATCCGGAAAGAACCACCGACCTACCGCAAGCCAGCTGGAAGGCTTCCTCACATGAAAATCCGAATGACCCTGCCGGGATTCGAACCCACGCGGTGAGGGGCTAAGTGAGTGTTTCAAAGTAACAGAATCAATTCCCTGATGAATCATCAAGAGTATGGTTTATGGAAACCTTTACGTTGCCTCACCTTATTATTCAATTGATCGCTGTGATACCTCAATGACAAGGGTGCCCCAGCCATGTTCATGTTTTCCTGACAAGCAGCATATTCTCTTCCAGTCCACCTCTAATTAACACCTGAAATGTATGAGAAAACAGTGAAAATTATTTTGATTCAATTAAGAGTGAATCCTTATGATTCATTTTCATCCCTAGGTGTCACTGTACCAATCTCACAACTGGGAAGAATCATACGTAAGTGGACGGCTAGCTCAGTTGGTAAAGCATCTTTATCTCGTATTCACTACATATAGAGTAACCATATTTCACAGCCACACTGCTCACTTTTGGCCTTCTGAGTTCAGTGATTTTTCCCTTCTATAACTGGTACCTGTAACAGGACCCATTCACAATTCAGAGGGGACCTGTCACCCAAACTGAGTCACAATTCAAAAGTGTACTTTTGATATAGGCATGGTTTAAGCCCTTCCCTAAAATTTTGCAGAAAAAATTTAAGGTACATGTCTTTTGTTCTAGCCCACATTTTATTTACTCACATCATCATTATCATCATCAGAAACGCTGCTACTTTTTTCACAAATTTGAGAAAAACAGCACTAATTTCACAACTGAAGGGTACCGGATTCATTCACAATTCAAGAAATAAAGTCACTGGAGTTTAAAAGCTAATCAGTCTTCCATTTAAGCACAGACTGGTCAGGTTTTATCCCGGTCACACTTGTAATTTGTGTTGAAAATTAGATTAACACTTCAGGTTTATTTGGCACATCATAAAGAATGAAGTATCTACATATTATCAATTTGGAATTATCTTACTAGAATTAGCAGGACAAGCCACCATTATTTGGTGTTTTCGTGACTTTATTTTAAAATAATCATGAATCTTATATACAAAATGGAGTAGAGTCCAATATATCCACAGGAGAAATTGCAATGATTATTTTACTATTTGCTGGTGACATGGTTTTATTTGGTGATTCACTAGAGGATCTCCAGAAACGTTTTGATCTTTTATATGATTATTGTAATAAATGGAGTCTAGATGTAAACATTTCTAAAACGAAAGTTATGGTTTTTAAGAAAAAAAGGTCATCTGTTCTCATCAGAAAACTGGACCTATAATGGATTGAATATAGAAGATGTTGATAAATTCAATTATTTAGGTACAGTTTTTAATTACACAGGCTCATTTGTTTCTAATACTGATCATTTGGTAGGTAAAGCTCTTAAGCAAAGATTGTGCTATTGTACAACTGTAATAAACCACCATTGAGCCCTAGAGATATTTATGTCAATTGTTTGATGCTTTTGTTGGTTCAATTGTTAATTATGCTTGTGAATTGACAGGATTTTCTAAATAAATTTTTTTAGAAAGAATACATTTGAAATTTTGTAAAAGAATTTTAAAAGTGAGAACTAGTACTTCAACTGCTTGTGTATATGCAGAGCTGGGCAGGCATCCTCTGTATATCTCTTGTTACTATAAAATTATTAAATATTGGTGTAAAGTGGCAAACTCTGATATAAATTTGTTTCTTGTATGTATAAGTTAGGTTTGAATGATTTTTTAACGGGTCGCAAGAATTAAGTTTCAGAAGTTAAAAAATTGCTAGATATGTATGGCTGTTCAAATGCTTTTGCAAATAGTATAGATGTAACGCATTTTCGAAAGTTTTTTAAACAACATGTCCTTGGTTGTTATTTGCAAGAATGGAATGGTTTAGTTCAGAATAGTAGTGCTCTAGATAAGTATAAGTATTTCAAGTCTACTATTTATTATGAAACATATTTAAATGTGCTACCTGCTAATCTCAAACATTTTCTTACTGAAATTATAATATCAGCTCATGAGTTAAGAATACAAACAGAAAGATTTTCTAAAAATAGTATTCCAAGAGAAGAGAAAGTATGTCAAATTTGTAATAGCAATAGGGAAATTGAAGATGTTTATCATTTTATTGTCATCTGTCCATGTTATAACTCTTTATGTGCTAAGTATTTAAGTATAGAGTTGTACAATAAACTTTCCATGTTTAAATTAGTACCTTTGTTATAGTCTAATGTTAAGTACTTAATTGCTTGTCAATTAAATCAGAGATGGATAAATAAATAATAATGATAAAGATTGATTATATATGTATTTATATGAGATTGCTTGCATGTCATGTGATATTTTTTCTATTGTTTATTGAATATTTTATAAAGATGATGTACTATGTACAAATCTTGAATGAGATATCTGATCTGATATTGTTTTGTTTGTTTTTTCTGGCAATAACGTCTTCTGCTGGCAAGAACTGGATACACCAGTATACCTGTATTAATTGGATGGACACTTCTTAGTTACTACGTTAAACTTACACCCACATGAACATTTCATCAAAATGAATTATGAAAGCATGCATTGTCATGTGTTGCATTAATAAACGTACATCAGAAATGCATTTCTTATATTACACAACACACCACAAATATTATTATGGTACTCAAACCGGCCCACTCAAACACTTATATGAAAACGGTATCCTCCTCCACTTCTCTCTTTATAGTATGATTGGGTGTATTGCATGCAATATAATTTCTGTTAAATTAATGTCGAAATGATAAATTAAGGATTCAACAGTTTTCAGTTATAAATCTTTTTTTTTTTTCACATCCACCTTGAAAGGAGTCGCATATTGATGATATTCTGTCGAACTATTTTCGACGAAAATGAAAAAATACAATATTAGAAGAATAACAAAACATTAATTCTATGGATTACCAGTGAAAATCCATTCCTTATGCTTATATTTTGTCAAAATTAATGTTTATTGACATTTTTTGTCAATTTTGACAAGTTTGTCACCAACCCGGAAGTATTTACTAGCGTAAGAATGTGACTCCTCATAGAAGAGTATCGAAAATAAAACTAACGGAAAGGAAACTTTAATACCAGAATGAACTTTTTTTTTTTTGTCGATTTTGCTAAGATTCCTGTTTTTCGTTTGTCTTGATAAATATTTTTGCAATTCCTTGGCAAACATTAACATAAGTTTGAGTTTTATGAAATAAATGTATACAACGAATAAACGTAGAGCGAGGAAGGTGCAGTCAATGTATTCAATTATTTGCTTAGCGTTACGCACACCCAATGCTAGTCCACATTTGTGTACCCGTAATTTGTGATAGCGTGCTACTTTCGGTTTGGCGCATGACAACCAGTACCAAAAAAACACATGTCGCGCCGATCGGCTCATTGATGGGACTAACCCCAACGCCTATCATAAAGTAAAAGACTGAGCATTATTTAATTATGAACCTCTGTGCATTTCCGTGGTCAAAATAGCCAAAATGAAGTAAAGGTTAATTTAGAAGATAATTTTGTTTTTAAATAAAATATTTGTGCTGCTTTATATTTTGAACAACATAGCAATGCGGTGGTTGCATGATATACAATTGATTGTTTCAATGTAGATCATAAATCCAATACCAGAACGTTATATAAATGTATCTGTGAGTTCCACTGGCACTAGTAAAGGACTGCAGAATTGTCGATTTCATTGGAATGTATATTACGATTTTTTAGTATCAGGGAACAGAAAAAAGGTACATATTTTTGATAATCAATATTCAAATTAAATGGGCAATTCTGCTTTTCTAGTCCCTGTGGTGAGTTTGTTGCCCCGCCTCTGATGACGTTTATATTATATAATTATTATATATATCATGCTGTTTCTAAGGAAGTCGCGTGAATCTTCCAGTGGCCGCTCAAGTCTGTTAAAAAGAATTATATCCAGAAAACTTTTGACACAATCGACAAAGAATCGGACCGAATGGATATAATGGTTCTCGTACTGTCGTACTGGCTGACGAAAGTGACTTCAGCATAATTACAACAGGACTTAATCGAAGATCTACATTTCTAGTAGATAGCTGGCAATTCAAAAAGTTTAACAATAATGTGGTGTAATCTGTTTTACAACCTGTGTACCCATACTCAGTTGTTGTCACTATTGCTTGCAGGAAAAGTTACGAAAATGGCAAGCGTGTGAATGCTGGATTTTGTGTAAGTACAATAAAACACTCATACCCAGTTGTTGTCACTATTGCTTGCAGGAAAAGTTACGAAAATGGCAAGCGTGTGAATGCTGGATTTTGTGTAAGTACAATAAAACACTCATACCCAGTTGTTGTCACTATTGCTTGCAGGAAAAGTTACGAAAATGGCAAGCGTGTGTATGCTGGATTTTGTGTAAGTACAATAAAACACTCCGCAGATAACATGAAACTAAATTTTAAATATCGGAAAACATAATGACATCTGTCATAATCGTTATCATTGACAATTTGAAGAAAAGATGAAAAACATATCTGTATATAAATAGATATTTTTTCTTTCACAAAAATTGCATCATATAGAAACGTACAACACTGTTAAATAGCATCAATTAAGAACCGTGCTCCTGCCGGCCCGGAATGACGTTTCATGTCGTTTCCATTGCATTTATATGTGCATCGGCTAGATCGGTACTGCTCCTTTCATTTGTATCTATGGTTTGTACACTGGCACTTGAACTGCAGAGTTGTCAATTTCATTTGAATTTTGTTCCAATATTTTTTGTCCCTCTGTACAGTATATCCAAAATACAGTACACAGGGAGAAAAAAAGTCGTAATCAAGATTCCAATTAATTTGGCATTCCGCGGTTCTAGTGTCAGTGGGTTGGTTATCCTTTGAGGTACAACATTTGAAATGCTAGACAAAATATTGGATAATTTTATTTCAGATAATATTTCTTAACGAAATTAATGACTACAAAATCACAGTCGTTAGTGGAAACGAAGTTTCTTGATTTTTATTGAATATACAAAAAGTAAAGAATTTCATTTCTAGCTTTCTGTGTGTCACAGGGTGAGCGAAATTTGTACAGCCTGATCAGGACTTGAACCCGTCGCTCTACCGGCTGAGCTACCCAAGTTCTCCCAAATAGTGAGTAATCGGTACCGTGATATACTACATCTCCAAATGGAATTTCATCCTCGAATTTCAAAACAGGTGAACATGATCTCAGAGCACATTAAGTAACGGTCCAACGCTGGGCGCCATTTGTCACAGTGTGAGAAAAATGTGCAGCCTGACCGGGACTCGAACCCCGGACCTTTCGCTTACAGGGCGAATGATTTATCGACCGAGCTACCCGGTCGCTTACACACAGTTCGCTATCGGTACCGACGAATGTTTGCTTGTTTACTTGTCGCACATTTAATGGTGACACTATAGGGTTGTTGTATTCCAAGCTTCTAAGCTCAAACTCGACGCTATGGGAGCATTCACCAAGACCAAAAATTCAAGTCAAAAACTATCACCATTGGCTCCGCTTGAAAATAGAAAATTACCCGTACGTATTTTTTTTTTCATCGATTTCTATGGGATATGTGTCAGTTTATAAGGAGAAAAATATAATCTATCCACGGAATATAGGATCTCCATCAGCAGCTGAGCTGTTTATTCAAGCGCTACGTGAAACCTTGGAATTTGTGTAAATGCGAGCGGACTACAGTTCCAAGTGTTTTTGTCCCAAGGATTCACGTTGCGTCCTTCTGGAGGTGATAATTAAACTTAAAATACATTACCCATGCAGACAATGTCCCAAATGACTGAGAAGCTATCAGCAGGACGTTGAATACATTCCAACGAAGTAGAAAGTTATCGCAAATTGTCATCTATATTTTTGGTTGTAATTTTAATGCTCAACCCCCCCCCCCCCCCCCCCCTCATTCCCCTTTCTCTCTCTCTCCTGACTATTTGTTGTATATTTCCATTTTATCTTCTATAAAACCACTCCTGCACTCTACATCATGCCGAATATCAATAATTTTATTGTATTGATAACCCAGTATCGGATTGTTATATCTGCATATATATTGAACTAAACATGCTTAGTACCTTGCATTGATATTAGACCTTTAAATCTAAAATCTAGATAAACATATACATTATGTCCCGAAGTTCGCCTAAGTTCCGGCCATAATCACGAATTAGGCCATTTAATTTCACATACCACATGGCAATGCGTCAGTGTTATCAGTGCATATATTCAGATTTTCTGACATTATTCTGGACTGCATACGAAGTCCCTAAAGTGACATATATACTTTTTTCCCGTGCTCTCATTTTTTACTGTCTCTTTTACAGGCTTATCAAGTGATTTCATTGTACATTCCATTCTAAAAATGTATGTTTTCGAACCAAATTCCTGAGACAAAAAGATATATGCTGACGTTTCCTTGGCATAAAACAAAGCATAGAGCGCATTGTTTCGCTTTGAATAGTCCTGGGCCATTATGTATGGAGAAAGGTCACGTTAATCATCTTAAGGTCACGTTATCTTCGTAAGTTAGCATTTTGCGTTCGATCTCTCCAACATTAGAGGGCATGAATGAATACATAATATTTGCGTTAAATAATAAATTAGGACAAATATGCATGAACTGAAAATAGAGAGAACCTTTATAGTTCCCATCGCTTTTACTTTTAAGACGGTGCGTTTAACTAGTTAAGCCATGCAAGAAAGATCATTCATTATGCATATATACTATCATGTAGATGACGTCATTGGATGTGATAGCATTTATATGTTTACCGGCTAATAAAACATGTCAATAAGACATACTGCCTCATTATCGTATTTTTATGTTGCGTTGTTTACAACGCAACATATTATAACCGATTGCGAAAATGAAAATACCGGATATGCAAATTCAATGCCCGCTAGCGGGCAAGATATACGTGCACCTGTTTGCGTAGGCGGGAAACATTATCAGTGAAAATACTTTGAATGAAATTGTGTGACGTAAGCTAATGAAGTGCAGCGGTTGACGCACCTCTGGCATGCAAAGTGTCCTTGGTTAATCTAATACGAATATGGAGAATAAAATTATGTCATTCGTCCTTCACAGCTACAATTAAGATCCATTTGATGATGGAAATCAATAAAACGGTTCCAAATTACAAGCTACACGTTCTCCTTATGCTTAACGCAACATTAGGACTCTCAGTCCTTTGATCTTTTAAGATTTTCATTGCAAACTGTCACATTCGATGGTATATAATATCTAAATAAAATTAAAATAAATGTTAATCACAGTTCAAAAGTAACATTATAGATTTCTACATTGTATGTTATTGTGTAAATGTAATTTTGCCAGGTTAGAGTTACGAGATATATAAAGATATGACTAGACTATGAAGATTCAGTTCAGATCTCGATCTAAGACATGATCGCTGTGGTTATAATCTAGTGTCCGCTTTAAACGGTGACCGATTTTACAAACAATTATTTAAAACATTATTTAATTGCGTAAATGCTGCACTTGAGCAAAGTATTACACTGAAAATTACATATATTTATATACTCGTATATTCATATCAAATGATAAAATGAAGAATGAAATAAAAAGTTCAATTTTTAATTTATTTAGTATTTCTAATGTATCCACTTAGTCGTACACAATGCCAGTAAACATTTATACATGTATTTGGAGGCTTTGTCTACATGAGACGGATATATTGCTGCCTCACTGTATTGTAACGCAGTAGATAAGTGGCAAGATACCACACCCAGTCTCGTCCTTCCGATAATGGGTCAAGTTCTGGAACTGGCCTTGTGTGCTGACCGCCAAGCACAATTGAGGTATTTTCATCATCACTACTTCGTCGTGGCATAGGATCAAACCCACGTCCTCCCAGTCACGGGGACGTCACTCTTGCATAAATGTATTGATATATATACACACTTGTATTATGGAAAAAAAAAGTCAGCGGATTTCGTTACTTTTTGTATTTTACTCCATTCTGTGATTTCCTTTTCATCGTTCTTGTAACATTTCGGATATGTTGCATTTGGCATATAGCCGAGATTATCCATTTGTGTACACGTCATTTGTGGATTTCCCAAAATTAAAATGAATCGCCTCATGCAACTTTGAGCCCTTGTGGCTTGCTCTGGTGCACTACTTTGAATTTTTACTAAAATACATGCCCAGGAACCACTTGTTATTATTATTAGAGCAATCAGTATACTGGCCTTCACAGTTCGGTTTGTAATTTAACAGAAATAAACACATAACTCTTTGGAATAAAAATCTGTATAATACTATTGATGGAATCTGTTCATATATGACACAATTTCGTAAACGCAACTTCGGCGAAATGGATTAAATATAGAATACAGTATCCCCAAAGCAGGTGCTTGCGTGACACATTCCACAACATGGCGTCTTCACCAGATCAGGGTAGCGATTTCGTAGGTTCAGCCTATGAAGTTAGCGCATGCGCGAAGAGTGAATGTAATCAGCTAAGTTAAGGCAAATGAAAATAGAAAAATCTAAAGATACGTTTTATATAAATATAGTTTCTATTTCAATACCGTCTGTGACGGCATTGCCTGATGACTTTTTTTTAAAAGTCAGGGATAGTTGCATTCGGTGATCATACGTACATTTGTGTGTGTGTGTGTGTGAACTTCTGATTTATAACGGTTTCATATTACTGCTTTAATATCTATGATCCTAGTTGACACACAATTTTCTTATAGTTTTGTGTTCACATTTTTTTCTCAAAATGCGCTTTATAGATAAAAATCTATAGAAATTTAATTTCAAGAAAATAAGAAGTGTCTCTGACAGGACTCGAACCCATGACATCTTGATCCCAAAGCGCGTCTCCTAGCACTGGACCATTGTATTTACATGTTTCATCATACATGGGTCGGCCATTGATATTATGGCACAGGTTATCTTCGTAATTTACAAGGCGGGGTAATCAAATTATAATGCGTTTAAGTTATATTTGTACATTGTGTTTTTAGGCAATGTACTTGAACGCGAATATTTAGGACAAAAAGAACAAATCAAGAAATCAAAAGTAGACACAATTCTATATCGCTCATTATCAAACGTTGTTGAAAAGGAGATAATGACCTCTCAAGATTATACAAACGTGTCGTGTTGGGGACTGTAGGTGAGATAAGGACTACACGACCGACAGAAACACGGTTTTTTTGGACATGAAAACACGGATATAAGAAATCAAAGTTTCGATCGTGCTCATCTGATTGGAAAGTAAGTACGCCAAACACTATTGAAATGGTTTAAGCTGGATCTAAAACGAACAGCAACGGCGAGGAGTGAATGATATGAAAGTTTCGTTCGTTCCTATCTTTATATCGGTAAAACTTCAGTCAATCTCAGAAATCAGATTTACACATCCTTATCGACAGTCCTAGAGTTTAAATTTCCGACTTGAACTCTATGTACTTGAAAAGATATGGAAATCAAACAGACATATTTTTTTATTTACCGGTATATAGTTAGCAATTCATTTCATATTAACTGCCGTGAATATTTGCTCCATCAAGTACATAGCGAATATATAAACTACAACTCATTATGTAAGCAATTTAAAGAAATTACCTTCGAAATCAGTATATTCTATTTATTCATTTAAAAAAATGCCTATGTTTGTAAATACGTATATGTCAAATGGTAAATATATTACGTTACAAATTACATCCCAGTATACCAATTATGTAACTAAATAAATGGTTGAATATTTGTTATACAAATAAATTTTGTTGAAATTACTTTTTCTTTGATCATTATTTATAACATGACAATGGCGTGTTATATATCATCGGCTCGTAGGGTAACATATTATTATACCAATAAAACTGAAAAAAATATCGGTTGATGTGTTACTTTTAACAATGATGCATATTGTTCTTTGGTTAACATGCTGCATGCTGTAAACCAAAAATTAACATATTTAATCCGTTCATACGTTACTTATACCAATGCCGTTTCATATCTCTTCGGCCAACATCTAACTTTAACTACTGAAACAACATACATCATCGATCATCTTGTTACGTAAATCATCGTGGTTTCATACTTAATCGGTCAACTGGTTATTGAACAAACCATTGCTGTTTCATCGGCCGACTTGTTACTCAAACCACTGAGGTTTCATATTTCATCGATCACCTTGTTACTCAAATCATTGCTGTTTCATCGGCCGACTTGTTACTCAAACCACTGAGGTTTCATATTTCATCGATCACATTGTTACTCAAACCATTGCTGTTTCATCGGCCGACTTGTTACTCAAACCACTGACGTTTCATATTTCATCGATCACATTGTTACTCAATCCATTGCTGTTTCATCGGCCGACTTGTTACTCAAACCACTTACGTTTCATATTTCATCGATCAACTTACTGCTAAAACCTCTGAGGTTTCATATTTCATCGATCAACTTGCTGTTAAAACCACTGAGGTTTCATATCTTATCGGTTTACACGTTATTATACATAATAATCTTTAAGATCTCTTATTTTAAATATTGATTTGCAACATATAGTGATATCTATATATCCTCAAGGTGTTATTTATTGGTAGGAGTTACATGCGACGACTGGTTTATATAATGTTATATAATGTTATTTGTTGTTTGGAAATGTGTTTTGCTGATTGGTTTCACGTATTTATTTGCAGAAATATCAGTTGGCTTGAGTTTAAGATTCCAATATGGAGACTGATTACATTTGTAATCGATAAAAATAATAATCGAAACACAGCTGTAACTATTAACGAGAACGTCAAGCGGCTTGTATTTTGGAGGAACTGTTTTATTGATTTTAAAATCAATTTGATCTTTTGGCTAGCCTTTTATATTATTTTACTGTGAGGGCCGAACAATGATCGACAAAAGACAATATTTTACTTACCATATTCTTTTTAGATTTAGCAAGGACATATCATAGGTGCATGAGCTGCTGCACTTCATGCATAGCGAACCAATGGTTTACGTCACACAATTTCATAGTGTTTTGCTTCTTTGATATTTTTCCCGCTAACGCATCGTTGCAGAGTAATCGTTCGACGTGTGCCGTGACAACTTATAAAATAAAAGGATAAACATATGATACAGAGAGGATTGTTGTGCATTTTATTTATGTGTATGTCTTACGCCTTAATGGGAGCTCGACACAAAAACAAATTTATCAATATGTACAACAATGGTACGCGCAAACAGGTGCACGTAAAGCTTGGCCGCCAGATGGCATTGAATGTGAATATCCGGTATTGATATTCCCAGGGGATCAATGAATACACAATTCGGGCTTTTAAGTTATACGAGTATATTCCATATATTACGCTTGTTGACAGACAGAATACGTGATATCCACCATATAGTGAAATGTAAGAAAAATGAAGATCGTAATTATTTGACAGAATTCATTATCACGATGCATGCACTTATTCTCAGGGATATTAACTTGAATGTTATGCGGCGCACAGGAACGTACTTTTGTCTGGATGAACACGGAATACGTTGCTATGACAAAACGTTTTAACACATAGTTTCCCGTTGATTTCAATACAACGGAAATTTCAAATTAGGCAGAGGTACTCTTTAAAGGTGTAAACAAACATTAACAAGAAGTTTTCCGATTTGGAACGGATATTTTTTAATGCTCACTACGATGTCCCAAATATAGTGAAATGAAAATCTCTTCTGTTCGAGAGTCCATGTACCAGATAAATGTAATGTCATACACAAGCTCGCAAACGTTCATGAAAACACACTATTCATTCTTCTATGTATTTAGTAAATATAAAAATACTAAAATCGAATTTATTTAAATCTTACCTATAATTCTAATATCATCTACATGTATACCTAAACGCACAAAAATCAAAACAAATAAAACATAAAAATGGAAGATTCTAATGAAGCAAGGAAAAACACGCAATACAAACTACTACTGAATGAAATAAAAACAAAATTTTAGCAAATATCTTTATTTTTCAAATTCAAAGACTTTTCCTAACACGTGTAAAATGCAACATCGAACGTCGAATCTCAGACACCTGTTATCTTAAATAGTCTGATCCGAGGTCATCCGAGTTATCCGGGCAGTGCAGTTAGCCTCTACACTCGTATCAAAAGACTATCTGGATCGCGTAGAGCTCACGACTCTTAGAGCTGCCCAAAGATTTTTACGCATAAGGCCTTGCTCGAAAGCTCTATGGAATAAAGGTAAACATCGACTTTGAATTTAGTCTTTAAGGTTGACACTAAAAACTCTCCACCCCCGAATCAGTTCACGAAATCATTGCAGCCATAAGCGATGTCGAAAATCTGAAAAGATTCATATTGAAGTCTTTAGAGGAAAGTCATTTTGGACAAATAATGTAAAATGAAAAGGCGTTTTTCTTCACGCTACGACAAGAATATCTTACAGTATAGAATTAGTTCACTATAATTTGTGAAACAGTAAAAATTGTTGCCCGATGGGGAGGGTTGACATTCTGAACTGTTGCCCTCGGCCTCGGCCTCAGCCAACAGTTCAGAATGTCATTACTTCCACCACAGGCTTGGCCTCGAGCTGGGCCTCGAGCAACAGTTCAGAATCTCCACCTCGGAACGGCCTCGGGCAACAGTATGGAATGTCATCATCTCCACCTCGGGAACGGCCTCAGGCAACAATTCAGAATGTCATTACCCACCTCGGGAACGGCCTCAGGCAACAGTTCAGAATGTCATTACTCCACCTCAGGCTGGGCTTCGAGCTGGGCCTCGAGCAACTTGAATGTCATATCTCCCACGGGGACGGGGAACGTATAAATGTCATCACTTCCACGTCGGGCACGTCCTCGGGACACAGTTCAAAATGTCATCATCTCCACCTTGGGCACGTCCTCAGGCAACAGTTCAGAATGTCATCATCTCCACCTCGGGAACGGCCTCAGGTAACAGTTCAGAATGTCATTACCTCAACCTCAAGCTGGGCCTCGAGCTGGGCCTCGAGCAACAGTTCAGAATGTCATCATCTCCGCCAAGGGAAGGCCCTTGGCAACGGTATAGAATTCAGGATGTCATCATCTCCACCTCGTGGACGGTTTCAGACAGCAGTTCAGAATGTCATCATCTCAACCTCAGGGACGGCCTCAGGTAACAGTTCAGAATGTCATTACCTCCACTTCAGGCTGGGCACGAGCTGGGCCTCGAGCAACAGTTCAGAATGTCATCACTTCCACGTCGGGCACGTCCTCAGGAAACATTTCAGAATATCATCATCTCCGCTTCGAGAACGGCCTCAGGCAACATTTAACCTTAAGGCCAGGCAACAGTATAGAATGTCCTTAACATTCAGAATATCATCATCTCCACCTCGGGGACGGCCTCAGGCAACAGTATAAAGTTAAAATCTCCACCTCGGACACGTCCTCAGGCAGCATTTAGAATGTCATCATCTCCACCTCGGGCACGGCCTTGAGCAATATACAGAATGTTATCATCTCCATCTCTGGCAAGCTTCAGGCAAAAGTTCAGAATTGCATCATCCCCCTTGGGAACATTTCAGAATGTCATCATCTCCACCTCGGACACGGCCTCTGGCAACAGTTCAGAATGTCATTACCTCCACCTTGGACACGGCCTCTGGCAACAGTTCAGAATGTCATTACCTCCACCTTGGACACGGTCTCTGGCAACAGTTCAGAATGTCATTACCTCCACCTTGGACACGGCCTCTGGCAACAGTTCAGAATGTCATCATCTCTACCTCTGGCACGGTCTCGGGCAACAGTTCAGAATGTCACTACCTCCACCTCGAGCACCAGTTTAGACACGTCCTCGGGCAACTGTTCAGAATGTCATTATCTCCATCTCGGACACAATCTCATTCAAATCATATCCTAATTTGCACCCCTTTACTATCCGCGATAGGATCTGGCAACATTGCATTAGGGGTCACGTCAAGATTGACCTTTTAAGTAATATAAGGCTTAATAAGCGCCGATTTTAAACCAATTAAATAGCCCGTTTCTAACTGACTTCGGTAAAAACATTTGTCACAGGGTGAAAAAAATGTGCAGCTTGACCGGGACTCGAACCTTGGGCCTTTGCCTTACAGGGCGAATGCTCTACCGAATGAGCTACCGCTTTACCGAATGAGCTACTCGGTCGCTTAGACATCTTTTTACCCTATTGTGAGATCGATGCGGTTACTCCCCCCTCATATACCGAACGATTCTGTAGCCGGGCAACAGCTCAGAATGTCATCATCCCTTTTATCAAATCACAACATCTCCACCGCTAACACCAGTTCAGAACCTTGGGCAACAGTTCAGAATGTCGTAATCTCCACCTCGGGCAACAGTTCAAGCTCGACACTTGTAAGTCATTTATAAGATAAAAACAACATAGGTGACGGTTCGATTCTTTAACTCAATTTATTTCAAATGCAAATGAACCATTTTACTGTTCGTTATTTGTCGAAAATGCGATATTAAAAACAGCTGAAAAATAATTATTTTTTAATGTTACCATACGTGTGAAATAACTCGCCCCATGTCTATGCAATTTTTCAACGTCATACACAAGATAAAGTTAAGTGCCATAAGTATCATTTTCATGGACATTCACAGCAGTGCATTTACACTGATTTGTGAACAAAGATTAATTTAATAGATAAACAATAACAGAGTTACTCCGGAATAGACTTACTCCGGAATTAAGAAATTTGGGTTTTTCCCAATTGTTTGTATCCCCGGATAAGATTGGAAAAACCCACATTTGCCGAGTTCCTGATAACATCTTTTAAGAATATTTGGGCTTTTCCCCAACTAATCTTGGGGTAAAAAGAAACTTTGACAGTTAGGTATTGCACTTATTCTATTGTGAACGGTAACGCACCGCGAAACTTTTTGTACCCCCGAATTAGTAAGGCAAAACCCACAATTGCCGAGTTTCGGATAACGTCTATTGATATCTGACCATCTCTTTCGAGCTTGATGATTTCCTGTACCAGGAATATTGGCCCCTCGAACTTTGTATGTTAAGTATTGACTTCGCTATATCTTATTTTCGTTTCAGATAATGCATTTTAATACTACACAGAGCACGTGACGTGTTAACATTACAGAATCTGTTGTAAATATTGTAATGAATTGGTGTAGTTTGACCTTATTCTGGTATGGTCTTGACGCATCACCAAGCCGATTCTGACTTTTTCTTCATGTGCGCCTGATTACGCCAAGCGTTTGCGCAAAGAAGTAATATGTTTTTATTCGACATAAAATATCGAAGTTCAGATATATCTCAATAATTTCTCATAAGGAAAATTATATTCGGACATATTCTAGCAAAAATAGACATCACAAATAAGCACAACATTTACAAAATTATTGCACATCATTGGCGGATTCTAACAGACTTAAGAGTTTGGGATTTGTGCATCCACATAAAGATGAACAAACGGAGTGTCTTCTCAATGAGAAAGAGGGCACTATGGTCCACCGACAAACCGGAATAAATGAGGCCGAAATAAATGATCTTTCTATAAACGATTTAAGAGAGCAGCCTTGATGAAAGCAGTACATATCCCATGATTCTTTGATAGCGTAGCGGTTTATTTTCGGGCACAATTTGGTATTCTGGTACACGCTAATTTGTCAGGAAAATTCATTTGTTCAAAACATTTTGTAAACAACTGGAAATATTAAATATCGGACGGGAAGAGTTATTTGACGCGATAATGAATACTAAAGTCGTGAAAATATAGTAAAATTAAGTTCGTTCTTTTATTTCCCATAGAGCTTCAATCTTGAGATCGTTTGGGCTCTAGCTATCAGGGCACGATAGAATGTGCTCATACACAAAGTTAAACATGTTACGTATAGAATATGTTATCTTCCAAACATTGAGCCGAATATATTTATTGCTAATTAATAACTTTTAACAATAACTTTCAGGTTCATTAAATGACGTTAAATAAGCATCTGAAGATACGATTTTGTTAGTGTAATCAAACGTAGTGTCCACGTGTATTCTTCTGATTGTGGATGCCCTTATTTTAAAGGAAAATAATCAAGTTGATAAAAATACATAGACATACAGACAAACCTGTGTGGTCAGTCAAGAGAACCAGAGAAAATGACTTCTTCACAGAGGTGACCGCTGAATAAAGGTTAAATATTAGAAAAGATAGTTTGGTAATATTGAAATTGATCGCTGAATACAGATTGACCGCTTAATACAGGTGATCGCTAATACAGGTGACCGCTAATACAGGTTCAACTGTAAACCCAAGTATATGTGTATTCTTGATAAACATTAGGACAAAACGTTAGCCTTATTTGTACATGCACTAACTCAGTTTGACAAGTATTTTGATTTGGCATATACTTGTCCATATTCTATAGAATTTAAAAAAATTGTATTTTTCCCAAAATTGTATTTACTTAGAGCCTGGAATTGTATTTACTTAGAGCCTGAAATTGTATTTACTTAGAGCCTGAAATTGTATTTACTAAGAGCCTGAAATTGTATTTACTTAGAGCCTGAAATTGTATATACTTAGAGCCTGAAATTGTATTTACGTAGAGCCTGAAATTGTATTTACTTAGAGCCTGAAATTGTATTTACTTAGAGCCTGAAATTGTATTTACTAAGAGCCTGAAATTGTATTTACTTAGAGCCTGAAATTGTATTTACTTAGAGCCTGAAATTGTATTTACTTAGAGCCTGAAATTGTATTTACTTAGAGCCTGAAATTGTATTTACTTAGAGCCTGAAATTGTATTTACTTAGAGCCTGAAATTGTATTTACTTAGAGCCCAAAATTGTATTTACTTAGAGCCTGAAATTGTATTTACTTAGAGCCTGAAATTGTATTTACTAAGAGCCTGAAATTGTATTTACTTAGAGCCTGAAATTGTATTTACTAAGAGCCTGAAATTGTATATACTAAGAGCCTGAAATTGTATTTACTTAGAGCCCAAAATTGTATTTACTTAGAGCCTGAAATTGTATTTACCTAGAGCCTGAAATTGTATTTACTTAGAGCCTGAAATTGTATTTACTTAGAGCCTGAAATTGTATTTACTAAGAGTCTGAAATTGTATTTACTAAGAGCCTGAAATTGTATTTACTTAGAGCCCAAAATTGTATTTACTTAGAGCCTGAAATTGTATTTACTTAGAGCCTGAAATTGTATTTACTTAGAGCCTGAAATTGTATTTACTAAGAGCCTGAAATTGTATTTACTTAGAGCCTGAAATTGTATTTACTAAGAGCCTTTTAAAGTATTTACTTAGAGCCTGAAATTGTATTTACTTAGAGCCTGAAATTGTATTTACTAAGAGCCTGAAATTGTATTTACTTAGAGCTTGAAATTGTATTTACTTAGAGCCTGAAATTGTATTTTCTAAGAGCCTGAAATTGTATTTACTTAGAGCCTGAAATTGTATTTACTTAGAGCCTGAAATTGTATTTACTTAGAGCCTGAAATTGTATTTACTTAGAGCCTGAAATTGTATTTACTTAGAGCCTGAAATTGTATTTACTTAGAGCCTGGACGTTAAAGAATATTAATGTCGACAAAAATATTGATATAGCGGCATCTTCTCTAAAAACATCCCGATATGATTTTCAAATTTCAACGCTGCTTAAAATTGGAGATGTTCGTTCAAAAAAAACTAAATAAAGACAATCAAAAATTAAGTAAACAAGAGGGCGATTTGGCCATAGATCGCTCACCAGAGTACATAAACTTATTAAAAACAATCAAGTCACTTGGTTTTATCTGGTTACCTTCATCAGCAACCAGATTAAAGTGTCAGATAGGAAGAATTCATAAATGAGTCAATTATCTGGAGGCCTCATTTTTCAAGGTATCAAAAAAGCTTAAGCAATTATGGTATGGGACCATGAGATTATCATTATTGCAAAACAAGAATTAATTCTGAGCATAAGTTTCAGAGGTGAACTTTGAAATTATAAACCAAATTCAAATTTTAGATACTAAGATTTCTAAAGTTACTATCTATATATTATACAGGGAAACTAGCCGACCTGCTGTGGGCCTCATTTTTGTCAAGGGATCAACTTTATTTTAGCAATTATGGTAGACATCCATAGATGACAATTTGAACCAATGATATTGAATTTCTGACCATCAGTTACATAGAAGAGGAAGCTAGCCAACCAACTAGGGGCCTCATTTTTAAAAGGACACACTATATTGTATAATTTATGGAAGACAGCCATGAGGTGACCAATTGTGCTGAATGAAATTTAATCCATTTGTTTCACAAAAAGAAGAATTTTGAAGTCGTTTTTTAGAGTATAATAATTATAAGATAACTATCCGACCCGCTAGGGGTCTCATTCTTCAAGGGGCTAACTTTATTTTATCAATTACTGTAGACAGCAATGAGGTGGCCATAAATGCTAAAAGAAATTAAATTCTAACCATTGGCTTCATAGCAAAAGACTATTGAAATTTTCTATATGGAAACTAGCCAATCCGCTGAGGGCCTCGTTTTTCAAGGGACCAACTTTTTTGGTAGAGAGCCATGAGATGACAATTTGAAATTTGGAAAGATCCCCTAGAGGCCTCATTTTTCAAGGGATCAACTTTATCATAGCAATTATGGTAAACAACCATTAGTGACCATTTGAGTCACATAAAATTAAATTCAGAGAAGATCTTTAAAGTTTTTAAAATATAAAAAAAAAACATGTTGGTTGCCATGTCAACCAGAGTTCTGAATGGATTAAGTTTATTTAGCAACGTTTATGGAGGATCACATAAGGACCATTCATACCAAGTTTTATTTCTACCAAGCGGTTTCAGAGGAGTCTTTTAAAGAAAATCGTTGACGACGCACGACGACGGAGGACGGATGAAGGGTGACTGCAATAGCTCATTCTGAGCACGTTGTGCTCTGGTGTGATAAAAAGAGTTCATTTCATCTTCTGTCGACATTATAAGCAAATTCATTTGTTGACGAATATATGGTACATTAAAAAGTTCAATCAGAGACTTAAAAACAGAGATTGGCAGCTTTCCGAAATAACGCTTTTTTTCGTGTGCCTCGAGAGTGAACCAGAGGGCGCCCACCTGACATTTCGATTGGGCTTGGGAGAATCTTACAAAACAACAATTATTTTCCAAATACTTTTAGTAATTCTACTGATTATAGCTAAAGTGAGTTTAAATGAAGGAAAGAAGAGGGCGTATGCATAACTAGAGAACCCTTTTTTAGTTTAATTAATTTCGAGAGAGAGAGAGAGAGAGGGGAGAAAGACAGGTAGATAAGTCCGATATTATGTAGCTCGGCATGAGAAATTGTCGAGATACATGATAGCCTCGTGTACATGCAGGATTAACCCGTGACTTTTGCCGGTTAGGGTCTTCTTGTTCTTTTGATTGGTGTGAGTATCACAAATCTTCAAACATGTAGAATGATTGCTTACCGATTGATTCCCTTCATTTTCCTTAATTGATCGATCAACCTCGTCGACGTTTGCTTATGTCAAAAGTAATTGAATAAATAATTGACTTAGCAAAATAACCATATCCATACTTTATATCTTTAAATATCCATTTGAACTTTCCATAAATATGTATTTGATTTCAATCTCGTCCGGGTCTCGTTGAAGTATCGGTGGCCGCGCGCGACTTCAGAAAATCGCTACTGCAAAGAATAAGCTGCCAATCTCTGTTTATAAGTCTCTGGTTCTATACAAACTCAGTTCATGCATCAACATCTAAATTAATTAATACATGTATATATGCATTTTCAGATGCATCGTTTACTTCTTACAAAGACGATCCTATGTTTCCTGCTGTACCACGTGACTGCCGACACCATATGCTATTGTCCCCATACTAACAACACACCGGTCTATGGTAGACCAGACACGACGTCAGACCCGCTCACTTATGTCCACAAAGATGGAGTCTTCATAGGAACCGAAAACGGTGACTGGGTGTCAGTGTTGGGTGAAAAGGTATATATGCAGTTCCTCAGTTTTTAATGACTTCTTGAAAAAGTGTAGCTCTGCATATAGATTTTAATTTTTATTGTTTCCTTTACTTTATGGAAGTATCTGTGATGTGTATTTCTGTTACATTCCTATAATCAATATTATTCTTCGCATATTTTATTAGCTGTTCAAAACTCTAATTTAAGTGAAATACACTGACACGTTTGCTATGCTGAAGTACAGGTCAATAAAACTAAATCAGAAATGCTTCAAAGTCCATTGTTTATTAGAAATACGCCACGTAATTCAACGTCAGTATCGAATAGAGTTTATTTATTTATTTTTTTAAAGCCAATGGAGCCGCATAATCAAAACAGGGAGACACTGTAAAATAACAAAACATGTAATATGTTAATAAAACACATTATGAATCACTTACTTGCATTAACTGATGAAAAACAAAACAACAACAAAAAAAACAAGATTAAAAATATGCAAGTCTTCTATCGTTATCATAAAGAAACTTTGACACATATAAGGTTTATCTGCTGACTTTTCCTTAAACTCGTAGGCAACGGGTTTTAAAACTTGGACCTAGCAAGGCAACTTGATTCAATAAAGCTAAAAAAAATAAAATAAAAAAAAAAAAACAAAAAAAAAATTTGGAAGATGTTTTGAGATCTTAAAATATTCAGATTTTAGATACAAACCGTCAACTTGAAAAATTAATGAAACAGCAGTTTAAAAATAAGTATTACAGCGTAATGTAGAAAGTGTAAAAACACATAAACACTATACAAATGGCCGTAGCGGACATGTCTAATTTACGGCACCAGGCCCAAAATGCGGTGTCAGTATGTATAGTGCTTGAAATTGGTAAATTTAACTGAACGTTACATAGCTTATGTTGTAAAGCCTTGTAAACATATATTTAATTTTACACTTTTTATCAACTCAAAAAAAATAAAAAAATAAATAAATAAAAATGCCATACTCCTACGTCAAGCTACGTTATCAAGAGAAGTAATATCTATTAGGAAGATTATTAATTAATACCGGGACCTGTACCTAAGTTCCTTACCAAATAAAAACGATTTTTTTTACATTGGCCTTCATACCGCCTTAGTAGCTTACTGCTTGGAAATTTCATGCATCTTGCAGACCCTAACTATTCCAAATAATATATAAGAAAGGAATTACCTATTGTAAAATGTATCTTCATTGATCTATAGATTACTGTAGAATCATTTTCGTGGGGGACTAATTTTCATTGATTTCGTGGATGACTTTATCCACGAATACTTATCCCCACAAATTGTTTATTCCATAGACATCATGTTTTCTAGTAAATGGTTCCACGGATATATGTACCAACGAAATTGATTAAATCACATATTCCACGAAATTTTATGACAGCGAAAATAAATGATTTAACAGTAGTTAATTTATGGCATCTCAAATCATCATCACATAATGTGTCTACAATGATTAAAATATGTTCTGTACTTTTTGTTCTATATTTCTGAATTATTTGATAATATATGTTTTCATTGTTTTTGGACCTTTTTGTATATAGCTTTGCTTTATTTAAGTCGTGCTTCAAAAACATGCGCGGCGTCTTTGATACTTTACATAAAAATAAGTCTTGTATTCTATTTTAGGGGTTGCCTATATATAAATTTATATGTTAGGGGCAGTTGGCGTCACAGTTTATATCTTTATTTTTACTAATGAGATTATTTTTATGGCTTCGCTCATTCCAGTTCGACTTTTAGTCTTGAAGAAACTATGGCTGTAATCTATTACTTTAGAGGCAATCTACGTCACATCCGGTTGAGTAATACATGATGTATAACACGTTATTTCATTTTTCATTTCTTTTTCTTTTTCAGGAGTATTTCATACACGCAAAACAACTAGAATTATGCACGTGTTTGAATACCATTACTACATTACTTCAATCAGGTAATGAGACTTTCTGTGCTATAAAGGAGAAAAGCGTTTAGTAAACCATCCATCTTTGCATCATAAACATAGTCCTTCAGATGCTTAAAAAAACTCCAGTGAAGATGTATTCATCCACTGACTTGGAGTTAAATGCTATTTTGCTCTAAGTCTATAAAGGCTTGCATATATACTACACAATTCCATCGATAACCTGATGGACATGATCAAGTATTTTGCTTTCATCCTTACATCTTTGCCAAAATAATAGAATTATACATTACTTTTGGATGTTTTTCAGTCTTCATATATATATATATATGTACACGTATTATGTAAATCATACTCCTCCCACTGGTTACGTCACCCTTCGCTTCTTTTATCACTGCCACCAACCAACTCACATGACAATAGGTAAACCGGGGTGTCAGTATAACAATTGTCTTATCTTTTTTTTTTAATGCAATATTTTAATTTCATTTTATCATTTGCCGGTTTCTTCATTATAAATGTCATTTAAATGAAATAAAACTTAGCTGACATGAAATGCTCGAATCTAAATTAAATGGAGAAAAAACTCGTTAATCCACTGGCCGGTGGCAGTGGTTACTGTTCTAAGCAAGGGAATAAATTATATGTTATGATGTCCCGATTAAAAGGTTAACTATGAATAAATTTCGGATTTGTAATAAACACATTTTCCCTCCGTCTTTTCTTTCCTTTTTTCTTATTTTTAGCAAGAAAACCTGCATATTGGCAAAACATAATTAGACATACGAGGGCTGATCAAAAGTTCGTGGATTTTTTTTGTAAATGCCATTATTTAAAAATAAAAAGTAAATGATAAATCATTATATTTTAAATGACATTGTAAAATTACAGACATGTACATACAAAACCTCTATCCTGTCAATATATCTTGCATGATCTAAATACAAGTATCATTATCATGACCAACTGTTATCTCAGTAAGCATCTTCTTGTCGTCATTGCTCTCAACTCCAAAATCATTCCCTACCGTGTGTAGCTCTTCGAATTCAATGCTTAGAGTAGAAGTCTAATCCACCTCTTTCTCTGCCATTTCATCCGATTCATCTTTTCCTCATTTGTACACAGACACATCGGGGTTGTTGCTTTCTTCACAGTGCTGTCTTGCAAGAGGCTCTTCTCATTTTTCCAGGCCTATCTCCACATCTCTCTGTTTCTCCCTCTGTCTCTCTCTCTCTCTTTCACCAACATATACTGCGATTTCTTGTGACTCCTGTGATGCTTTATTAGGTACTGCGCCCTCCTTAAGCTCTTCTCACTGACCCATATAGTCCGAATATCCAAGGAGATGCGTTGATTCACCATTGCAGACTGGACAGATAAATGTAAATAATAGACAATACAAGCTTATGACTATTTTAGCTTCTTCCGTACTCTTATTTGTCATTTGTCTTGTTCATAGTAAACTGCATGTGTAAAATAACAATCGACCTGATATCTGACTTTGAAAGAACGTTTCCAAAATGTGGCAAAGAGATGGCATTTTCTTGGTTAAAGTTTTTAAGAAAGCATGTTGTTACCAAATCAAAACTGAGCCTTAATATTGTATCATATCTCCATAAGTTTCTAACGAGTTGCCGGAACATAGCAGAGGCTAAAGGGCTTTGTCTGGTGAAAACCCTTTCACTGCATTATCGTACAATCTTTTCAGATGCTTAGGTACTCTTTCAACACGCATTATCTTGCTTTCATGAAGTCTTTTTTATGAACACGGATTTCTCAGCTCATATTGGCAGTATGGGTTCCTGTTCATTGTCGTGATTGATAATTCTGGTGGTATATGTCAGTGCTTTAGCAACTATACCATCAGCGTCGGAGACCCTCGAGCGCTTATTCCGTTCCTTCATACAACGCTAGATGTAATAGGAAGCAGTAGATATCCGACGCTGCTATACCCTGGCCTCTCTCCAAGTATCGTCCACATGGTTCAATAATGCAAAGCCCAATTTGTTGCCACTGATCAACAATGGTTTCCCCCAATGATGACGTCTGAACGAGCTGGTACTTTAAAAGTAACTGATACAGATGCAGTTAACGTGATAGGAAGCATTTAGGAAATGTCGCAAAGCCATGAACATTTTAATCTCAACTAGAAAATTTAAATTTGAAGACATAAAAGTAAACTGGTTTTATGAAGAAGTTGACCGTGTTTCGAATCTCTTTCCCCTAATCGACTGGCTTTATTGCCTATATCACTCAAATCTGGATCTAAAAAAGTTCAGTATCGATTGCTCATGCTCCCAATGTGGTTAAGTCGTTGTTGTTGTTATATTGGGGTTTACCGTCGCTGCGATAGTATTTTAATCATAAAGCGACGTCCAGCTAATTACAGGTGGAGGAAGACCCCGAGTACACAGAGGTACCCGGGAAGAACCACCGACCTACCACAAGCCAGCTGGAAGGCTTCCTCACAAGAAAAATCCGATGTCCCTACCGGGATTCGAACCCACAGCGGGGTTAAGTCGTAGGTGGCTGACAGTTTATATACATTACAGGTATACGTACACCCTGGGCTGACTGGTCTGACTGCAGCAGTAGTTGTGGCCCTGGATTCCAGGCCAGGTCAAGGCGAGAGGCCAACAATCGCATCGAAACCGAAAGTAGACGGTGTTCAACATCATGTCGACAAGAGAGGTTTTTAGGTAAAATATGCTATTTTTAGTTTTCTTACACATGACTGACAGGAGATATAGAATGTTCTGTAGTTATTTTTAACGGAGAGATTTGATAGACTTGATCTGTAGGTGTGATAAATTTTAATGTCTTTAAAGGTATGGGTCACAAACTTTAAGGGAAAAAAGACATTAACAAACAAAAATGTATTATTATGAAGAAAAAAAAATGCCTCCGATTCTCTTGGATTTTTATCTGTTGAAAAATATATAGTGAGATGACTCATTAATTTTCTGCACTGATAGGTTAGGTAAATTCTCAATAATGATTAAATGGAAATATACCTCTCCATGTTTAATTCGAAAAAAAAACAACAAAAAAACTTATTATTATCTCCCCTTTTCGGTTGAACTGGACAACTTTATGAATTTCACGAAATATAATGATACATTCATCACTATATTTATAGAAGTAACCCTTTGTTATGTAAGAGTTTAATTAGGTACATATAAAGTTAAATCCATCCATTGTAGCAAAAAAAATAATATGCATATAGATGCGCATGGGTACCAAACGCTGCGTCGGTAGGCGACCAAAACCTCGTATATCAATATATCTTGAAAATCCGCTTTTCACGGTTTTGATATCATAATAACAGCGCGCCAAACCTGTCAAAATATCGTAGACATGATTGTGATGTCAGTGCTAGGGTGATCCGGAAGCATGCCCCGCCGGAAAAAAAATGATTCTAGGATGACGGAGATGCATTCTGAGGGGTATCTGGGAGAAATATGGTTATTTTTTTATTGTTAGATATATGATTTATATATTTAAAATCTAAGTCTTAAATCAGCTTATTTTTTTCTTCATTTTTATGCTTTTTGTCCCTAAAATCAACTTCAATGCACCTTATTAGTCCCCACCGGTGTTTACACCGGAGGGGACTATAGGTTTGCCTCCGTCTGTCTGCCCTTCTGTCCGTCTATCTGTCTGCCCTCCTTCCGCTCGGATGTCCGGAAATCTGGATGTCGCGAGAACTTAAAACCGTTTAAAATAATATTATGAAACTTGGTATATGAATAGATGGCAGTATGGAGATTCTGCACGTCACTTTTTTCGGACCAAAATTATGGTTGCTATGATAACGGAAAAATTATGCACCTCACCGGTAGGGGACTCATGTGTTGCGTTCAACACCAGTTACTTGTTTTCTTTTGTTTTGACAAGATTCTTGAACCAGGCGGGCAGTTAACCTAACCATCGTTCTAGGAAAGGTACAGTACTAGACTCACATTCTCCGTAAAGATTTCTCGCATACAAAGCCATAGATTGTAGCCGGGACTCGAACTCACAGCCCTCTAAACCAGTATATTAGATCCGTGAAAATATTTTTTCTGTATGATTTATATTGCCATAATACGAATTTATGGCACAGGCTGCAAAGCTAGGTTGCGAGTTCTAGTACAGCTGGGGGACGTTTTGACTATATTAAATCTCGTTAAAAATAAAAAGTTAATTGAAAAAAAGTTTAAATATGAAAATGAAAGTGATTAAGAGGGTTATTATTTTCTTTGCACAATACAGTATTACATTATATGTTTGGGCTCTATTTAAAAGCATAAATTGGTTACAGTATATCAATTTTTTTAACATTGACATGTCTGTTATTGTCCATTTGTTGTTTTAAATAGGCTTCCTTTCTATTTAAATACATATATTTATGTTCACCTTATAATCTGTAAGAGAGGGAAAGAGGGCGTGAGAGAGAGCTCTAAAGTCGTCCATAAAATCATAAAATAAATGTTAGGATTTTTTTTTTGTTTTTGGTCGCAGTTCAAAAGTGTATATAACATTGAGTTTGATTTATTTCCTTCTCTGAAACTACTGATAGAAAAGTGATCAAACTTGGTAAGGATGTTCCGAAGGTGGTCCCCTATAAAAAATTTCAAATGGTTCCGGTTTGTTGCATAATTAGGTCATAGGAGCTAAAATAGATTTCAAAAGAGAAATCTTAAAAATTCTTCTCCGAAACCAAAAGGCCTAGGGTTTCGATATTTGGTGTGTGGCTTTGTCTAGTAGACCCCTACCAAGTTTGTTCAAATCATGACCCCTGGGTAAAAATTGGCCCCGCTCCAGTTTATTTTACACAGACTTATATAAAAAAAAAACTTGAAAAAATCTTCTTGTTAGAAGCCACAAGGCCTGGAGGTTAGATATTTGATATGTAACATGGCCTAGTAGACCTCTACCAAGTTTATTCAAATCATGACCCTAGGGTTAATATTGGCCCCGCGCCAGTGGTCACTCGAATTAATAAAGGCTAATATAGGGATAAAAAAAACTTGAAAAATATTCTTCTCAGAAACCGCAAGGCCCGGAGTTTAGATATTTGGTGTGTAGCATTTCTAGTAGACCTCTACCAAGTTTGATCACATCATGCCCTTATGGTCAAAATTGGACCCACCCCAGGGGTCACTTGATTTTACATAGACTTATAAATGAAAAAAAAAGAAAAGAAAAATCTTCTTGCCAGAAACCACAAGTCCTGGAGTTTAGATATTTGGTGTGTAGTATGGCGTAGTGCACCTCTACCAAGTGTGTTCAAATCATAGCCCTGGGTCAAAATTGGCCCCGCCCCAGAGATCACTTGATGTTATTAAGCCTAAAAAAACAGCTGAGCTAATCAGGGCCAATATGGCCCCCTTGTTTTATTAATTCACAAACTCTCTTTAATCTTAATATACTTTTGTATGATAAGCGAAAACATATCATGACTAATATGTAGGCAGAGCAGTTTAAAAATGTAAGCATATATATGATTTATTTATATAATTATATAATAATAAAATGTACAAAATAACGTATAATGTAAATAAATACAAATAAATCTCGTATATGAAGTAAAACAAGTTCGTCTTCAACTTTTGTAGAATAGAAATATAACGTCTTTCATCTAGACGTACCAATAGCAAACTTTGTTTTATGTATAAAGTCTCAAATAGTCTTGTTCCCCAATACATTTCTGATTTAATGCCCCTTTTTTAAGAAATTTTCAAAACTTTGACAACTTACATTTTAGAACCTCATTTTATAAAAAGTCCTGTATACCTTCTTCTATTTCACTATGGAATAATCTTGATATAGAACTAAGGAGAAGTCCTACATTTAATTCATTTAAACGGAAAATTATTTCACAGTCAAAACCAGAGAAGGTTTCGGATTGTTATAATTTCGGTAATAGATATTTGTCAGTTCTTCATGCTAGGCTAAGGAATAATTGTAGCAATCTAAATGAAGACCTATTTATGAATCATCTTAGACAAGATCCCCTATGTAACTGTCAAAACGGAATAGAAAATGCTGAACATTTCTTCTTTAAATGTACACGTTTTTCTGATATCAGAATTTCTCTCTTTCAGGTAGCAAGGTCATTCCGACCCCTACATGTAGACATGCTATTGAATGGTAGTTCAAATCTTAACTCTGAACAAAATAAGTTGCTGTTTGAAGCAGTTCAAACTTTTATTAAAAGATCTAAAAGATTTGAATATTAACATTCCTTTAATATTTTTTAGATATGTTATTAATGTTACTGAGATAAAATGTTATTGTTTTAAAGCTGCTTTTTCTTAAGTAGTAGTTTTATACATATACTTACAGAAATGTTACAGTAATACAACATTGATCTGGAAAAAAAAATCCTGTATGTATATATGTACATGAATGTATATTTAATTACATATGTGTTTGTGAACGCCTATATCAGGATAAGGGGTTAAATGCCTGATATGTTGTAACTAAATAATGTAATTAGATTATAAGGATCCACCCCAACGAGTCTCTCTCTCTCTCTCTCTATTTTTTTTTTCTTTTTTTCTATGATTATATTTTCCATTATGTATTCTCATGACCATTTATATGCCATTGTCTACAATTGTATGTAGGGGAAGGACCGATTCTAAGTTGTAAGAACTTGTGGCCCAACCCCATTTCACATATATATGAAATAAAATATTATTAAACTATAGAAATATCGTATATTAGTTTTAACGTCATTCTGACGTCAACGTTAACACGATCTAAGTGACCGTTATCTAATTTCTGTCCTTATAATATATAATAATTAAGCAATAGATTAATCGTAATATATTGTGTAAAAAATGAAAAAGTATTTTGCTTCTCCTGAAAAGTTGTGATTTTATAATTTACGAGGCTTTGGTACCCAACCGACGACTGTTACGATATAAAACCCAATATAAAAATCATTAATTTTATAAATATAAAGATTTATATTGTGGATTTGAAATGAATTCATTGCATTTGATAACGCTTTTTGGGAAATATAATTTCTACTGTGTATTCTCCTATCCTTTGAATCCATTGCGCCAAATATTTCCATTGTATTTTTAGGGGCAACCCCCGAATTTGATTTTAGGCCACTTTGGAGAAATGTCAGAAAATAAACCAATGTTTTCCCACCGGATTCTTAGAACGTTTAGTCGAAATAAAACACCAAGCTTTTTTTCTCGTTTCGATATTAATATTGCTAGATTTTGTGAAATGCGATAATATCAGACAACTAAAAAAAGAGGGGTGTGCGCGAAAATGCTTATCCTTTAATGAAACTGTCTAATGGGTAAATTCCAATTCAATACGTGCAGTATGACTGGGCTACTCCCAAATCCTTCTTTAAAAACCTGTTGTGGCCTGATGCACCTGATGCATAAAGGATGTTTGCTCCTCTTTCACATTGGTTGTTCTTGATTGATGTATATTTTAGAGTATATTCGCATGGTTCACAAGTCATTGTGGTTGTTTTAATTTTTTACCTTAACTTAATTTGCACCTCAGCAGGTTCCATAACAGGCGATGTACGTGATCTTAAACAAAAAGTCACCGAAGCTGTGGTCCAAAATTTGGATCATGCGTGTCTGGGAAGTACTGTATCGAAATAAATTTTATAATATTCCATATCATTACTTTGCGTTTTCTACTACACAGCAAACAGGTCCTCAAACGTACGTACATGTATATAAATCCTAAAGGCTAATCGACATCCCAGCATGCACAAATGCTGTGAATGCTAACGGTTTTATTCAGGATCCCAAAATGTAAAACATATTATCAAACAGTGCAGTAAGATTGCATGTAATGATTTTGAATTACCTATTAGACAATTACATTAAAGGATGCTGACTCAAACAACGCAACATAAAAATCGTTATACAGTTTCCTGACAGAGTTTATGACTATTTATTCCCGACTAAGGAAAGTTATGTCACGCGAGCCGCTAGGCTAGAAACTGTATAAGTAATACTGTTCTTGTTTAGATCATTAAAATATTAGTTTTCTTTGAATATTAGGTATAAGATGTAAAACAGAACAGAACTTTGTTCTTGTACAATATGGAGTATTTACATGTATAGATATAAATGTGTGTATTTGTTATCATTTCTTTCCCCCATGCCCTTAAAATGTTTAGGAAATATCTGTGTGGCATGTATGTATGTGTAAACATTCATATTGTTTGATCAATATTCATTCCTTGAATCGAGTTATACTGAAATATGGACGTTTTTGTAGTATGCGCACCTCCGTCAATAGTTTATGGCATTCGTTGCGATGATTTGTACCAAATCTTCGACCCTCCATTTAGTCAGAAAAGCATTTAAAGTGGCATTCCATATAACTACGTTTAAAATACTCTTTTTAAACCATACGAAATATAATTACTGAAAGATTTGCAACTTGATTTCATAAAAAAGAGAAATTAATAATTGAATTATACGTTAAATCAAACATTTATATTTGAAAATAGTGTAATTAATTGATTAAGGAATGAAAAAGACATTTCCTAGGATAATTATTTCAAGTTTGTGCGCACATTGTACCTAAAGAGAACTTAGGAAGCAGCCATTACCTAATATTCCGTGTTTTTAATGAGCTTAAAAAATGAGGGTTAGGTAATACATACTGTTATTATTTGATATTTTTATGCTTAACCTGTATAAAATTGTGTATTTTATGTTTGATATAGTATATGATCTTTTTTTAATAGCTTGTTCTAAAAAAAGAAAAATGTACTTTACCAGGAATTGTAGTGTTGCTATTTTATAAATGGGGAAAATATCAAACTATAATATGAAATCTAAGATTTTCTACATAAATATATATAAATACACATTTTATAAAGTTTTCTCTTCAGTTTTTAATATGTGTTCCATTTGGTATATGCCTTAGGTACATAATAAATCAATTCATGAGAAAAACTGGGGATTTTGATGATTTCGTAGCAGTTTTTTTACATATACCCCACACGCAATTTGCGAAGCATATCAATACAGGGTTAGGTAGACTGAAAATCATTTAATTTTAAGAATCTGTGGTAAGTAATTTCTTATATCGCACAAAATGCTTTCTTATTATGCATAGAAAACAAAAACACCACAGCAATCCGAATTTCAAAATTCATGCATTAGGGTTCCACTACCTTATATAAAAACGCTAGATGATTATAAAGTCAAGATCGAAAAAGGTTTGCATGTTATGTTTCAAATAGAAAGTTTTAGTACTCTTCCTGCAATTTTTTTGTGACATGCGGTTCAGTGTTGTTCTTTGCAATATTACTTACTTATTGCCTGTAAATGCATCGCTTTCTCCACAAAGGTAAAGAACTTTTACATATTCAGTTTCCCGAACTGTCTTCAGGTTAACGCATTGGTTTTTATGCTGCGATATTGATATGAAATCAAATTATTCTCAAAGAATATGATTTTCTTTTCCAATTCAGCTAACACCCAACTTTTTTTCCTTTTTTTTTTTTTTTTTTTTTTGCGAAAGCTGAATTTCTGAATTCTGATTTAAGATAAATTTACAACTCACTGCCACTGTTTAACTGTTTCAGGTATGTTATATTTTATAATTCAAATGAATTAATATTTAATCGTACATTCTTACATCAATTTTATTTTATAGATAACGTCGGAATTTGGAACAAGTGGGAGACCTGGTCATCTTGCACTGACCTTGCAGTTGGTATACGCACGAGAACATGTATTGTAGGAGGTAGCCCGGGACAAAATTCTGATTGCACTGGACCAGCATTTGAAACCAAAAATTGCAATGGTAAATCTATCTATCTATCTATCTATCTATCTATCTATCTATCTATCTATCTATCTGTCTGTCTGTCTGTCTGTCTGTCGTGATATGTTAGTAATATGTTGCAATATTTCGAATAATGTTGCAAAATTTATCAGTTTACGTTGCCAGTGTGTATCTTATATATACTTCTCTGAATTGTAAAATGTGTTTGCAAATTACCATACATGTATATATATGCTTACTGAAATATAAGCAATGAACCAATCATAATAATTGATAGCTTTTACTTCTGCATTTTTCTCTATCTATAGACTAGTTCACTCCAAAATGAGACGTAAGCCTACGTAAATCAACGAGCACTTCCTGAACACCAAATCTACATGCTACTGTTTAATTGCAAACATTGTTCACTGGGAAATAAACATACATTTGAGATTTTCCCCAGACACTGACTGGTGAATTTAAATCAGCGAATTGTAACAGGAATTAGTGAAAGAGTCTATTATCGTAATGAATATGCTATATTTAGAAATATCTACGTTAGATATCGGAAGGGTGGGGGTAAATTTCAGTACTTTTTCACCTTTGAGATCATAAATTAATAGCGATAATACAATAAAGCACAGTTCGCGAACTCGTCGGGAACATGATATTTTGTTCACGTTACCCGAGGTTCATAGTAATGAATATCAGGAATAATAATTTTGATATTAGCGGTATCGTTTATCAACCTTGTCAGGTAGACAAAAGAGGTGTGAAATTAACCTGTCTAGGCGAGGATGGAATAGATTTTTACAGTTCGCTATAAACATCTTAATTACAAATGAACATGCTCGTTTGGGACCAGAAAAATAGCCGAGGTTTCGCTTAAAGCGAGTACGCTATAAACAAAATAATATAAGATAAGGAGAGGGAGAATCCGAACAAAGCGGAAGTATTCCTTATAATCGAGTGTTCGTTTTTTTCCGAGTTCACTATACAGTGTGGCCTTACCACGTGTTGTATGACGTCATTTTAAGCTATCGCGAAAAGATTCAGAGAGGAAAAACTGCTGTAAATATTTAATTTCTGAATCATATCAATTATAGTAGACTATATAGCGCATAAGAAGCGGAAAATGTTGCCCTGCATATATGTCCCAATGATTATTTTGTCAGATGTAACGTTACAATTTTACTTTAAAATTTCCGAGTTCGTGAAATTTTGTTTGCTAACACGTCAAGCACATCAAGTTCACAGGCGTAGCTAGACTGAAAATATTTATACGCACACGGGGAGGGTATGGGGAGGGGTATCCCCTCCCACAGGTGGGGATTCGGGGGACCTCCGAAATTTGAGAATTTTTGAGAATTTGGAAATGAAATGGTGGCTTGTGGCGTGTCCTGGGCAATGTTTTCGATATATTTATGTGTAATTTATATTCCTTTTTTAAGAAATAGTAACAGCAACGAAAAAAGGATTTTTTTTAAAGAATTTTTTTTTTTTTTGTTACTTTGGTTTTGAAGTCACTGTGACTGTAGATTAACTACATTCACTGCATTTGAGCCGAGTCCATGTGGACGAGTATATTCGTCGTCGAAAGAAGCATCTTCACGTGCAACATTGGCAAAGACAGGGACGATACGTCTATGACCTGAGGCTTCAAAGCCGTTCAGTACTTGGTCGATGTAATTTGACTGTGGTGGATGTCGCTGTTCGGTCATTGTGTTGCGGAGGTATGTTTTTAACCTTCTTAAGTCGCTGAAAGACCTTTCAGCTAATGCTGTCGAGACAGGTACCGCCATGAGCACCTTCAAGATGATGTGTATATTAGGAAGAAGTTGACAGGTTGCGTCAACAACTTCTACTAGCTTTTCGTATACAGAACCTTGAGATATCTGATGCCTCCATACCTCAAGTTTTGTGTGCACTGTTTCCTCATCATTAAATGGAGCAAACTCATGTTTGATATCCTTCATTATTTCAGGAGTAAGCTGTCCGATTTTGTGTGACAGTAGATATTTCGCTTTCATTCTAGGAAGAGAAATACACAGCCTGTCTTCTACTTCAGTCAGTAGATGGTCCATGAATGGAATGTACAAATTTAACCTCCAGTATTCTTTCACAGTATCTGCTGCAATGTTGTTCCTGTGAATTTGCCTAGCGTTACGGCCCTCGGGCGGGTAACTGGAATGTTTTGCTGTTCAACAAGATCCACAGATTTGTGCCATATCTGATTGAATTACTCAAGGTCAACTCTTTTCGCGCTCAGGAAACCATGTAGAGATAATGAATGCTCTGAAGCATTCTCCAAGTCACAATTTGGATCTTGCATAGAATCAGATGGTGGGTTCATAAGGTCAAGCGGGCTGCTGACAGCACAGAGAGCAATGACAAAGTCAAAAGACAGCATTGCCTTTTAAAAGGATGATGCTGTGGACATTGTCTTGGTATCCATGTCCACTTGTAGGTCAGTCAATGTGTTTAATATTGCGGAGAAGTTTCTGTAGAGACGGATACACTTTCCAAATGCTAGGGCCATCTTGTTGGACACAGTTTCTTCCGTTTATCTCCATTGTCACTGTGTTGCCTGTAAATAGCAAGTCGTTTCGGCTAGTTTGTTGGGAAGAACAGTATATCCCCCACAATGTTTAACTTTGACTGGACAAATGCCACACTGCACGCATGACAAATGGCCGGGTTTAGGCGATGGTTTCGACAGTGTACATATTTGGCATTCGGATAATCTTGCGAAAACCTTGCTTGTACGTCACGAATCCTGTCTGACATGTTCCCAGCTCCGTCATACCCTTGACGTACAATTATGTGTGGGTCGAGATTGTGCTTTCGTATCTCATCAGTCAGAAGAGCATGCAACACCTCGCCTGTTGTGTTTTCGGTTGCCACGGATGACAAGAACTCCTCACGAACCACGTGCAAACCCGAACATTCACGATCAATATAGCGTATAAAAAATGCAAATCGTACTATATTACTTACACCTGCAGATTCATCTGCCAAAACTGTGGAAAAAAATAGCGTTTTTGCAACGCTGAATAATGGATTCTGGAATTTGTTTGCCACATAACTCTATGCTATAAATTCGTTCTGAACTTGGGGACTCGTGTACCAAGCATGATTTGGGGCAGAATCAATGTGTTCTATGCGCGGAAGTTGATGGGCGTTCTAACATTGCTTAAATTGTCATCAGATTTTCCACGCAGCGCTATATATTGACGACCACAGAGAATTATGGCTTCAATAATAAAAGTCAATGGCTGTCTGTCTCTCTGAATTGTCTTTCTGTAGGCAACGGAGCCAAACCCAACAACATTTTGCTCTTCCTTTCGACAAAGTCGGATAAAGTGGCCGGCCTTTGTAAGTGCGTTTGTATATTCGATTCTATGAAGGGCTGATCATGATCAATCGTGTTTTAATTGGTTATTCAAATATGAAAGTTTTTCTTTCAGTTAAAATTGTAAAATAAGTAATTAGATACGGTATGTGATTTGGTCGCAGATTTTTTTTATACGAACGTGCGTATTGTGCGTAATGGGCGCTACGCCTATATCAAGAATAATGTTTGTTTTTGTTGTTGTTGTTTTCTTACGAATGTTAGGAAATACTGGAAATATGACAAAAGAATCATTAGGGCATTTGTGTAGTGCACAGTTTTCTTTCTTTTTCGAATCCAAGCAAACTATACTGCTTGTGGTAGCTTTAAATGACGTCATAAACCACGTGGTATCGCCACACTGTTTAAAGTGAGAACCATTTATACCGGTAGTATCACTTAACGTTATGTTTTTGAATTATAACAGGTATTGTTGTTTGAATTGATTTTGTTATTTCCGATATCTTTGTGACGGTATTATATGTCAGATGAGTATGCATGTATGACACTGAATCATATACTATGACTCATTTATGTTACTTCTTAGGTATTCATAGAAAGAAATATGATAGACTTGGAGAATCTTGAAACACAAGCCGTATATTCGAATAATCATACACCATCATACACCATCAAAGTTATCTTAATATTTGAAATATATTGGGAAATTTAAATATCATTGTAAAGCAAACACAAAAAAAAAATTTTTAATTTAAAAGATCAAAGCCAACCAAAAAAGAAAACAAGTAACATTTAGCAAACATTACTTTAATAAGAACACGTTGCACCGAAGGTTGCAATTCAATCTACAGCGAACATCGTATGTGGGGTGTTAATTGGTTCGACTGATACGTGTGAAATACATATAGCACGTTAAACCTGGGGCCGGAAATTAAGTACGAGAGTTCCAGCCATCAGTGTTCGACTCATCCCAGATCGAACAATAAAGAGTATAGAACACTTTTGCCGGGACCTTGAAATGTGTTCGAGTAAAGTATGGTGTTCCAGAATTTCGGTGTTCGAGTCACCGAAGTTTGACTGTAAATATCCGACAATGAGTTTTGAATTTTAAATACAGTCAAACCTGTCTGAAGCGGCCAGTCAAAGGAACAATAGAAAATGACCGCTGCAAAGAGATGACTGCTAAATGAATGAGGTTAAGCATATACCGAAATGCTAGTTTGGTCATATAATATCTGACTGCTAAATGCAGGTTGACCGCTTAATACAGGCGGCCGCTAATACAGGTTCATCTGTACTTTTCTAGACAACCCTGCATCATCGGCCTTGGGATGGACGGCTTGGAGCGACTGGTCAGCATGCACCTCTTCCTGTGAACAAGTAAGAGCACGACACTGTCCGACTTCATCATGCGCCGGCAACCAAACTGAGAGTAGAGGTTGTGTCGAGGAGAATAACTGCGCATGTAAGCAATATCTGTTCCATCCAAACCAACATGGGAGGGTTGGATTTCAGTCCCCTACCGGCATCGCCGACGGGGACTATATAGGTTCAGACCGTCAGTCACACACATTTTTTCCGTGCTTCTTTTGTAAACGCTTGCAGATATTGATCTAATAATATTTGGTATGTGAGTTAACCATCAAGAGTTACAGATCAAGATCGAGTTTCGTTATGGTCCACTGATATTGGACGAAGTTACGGGCCTTGGACTTAGAAAATGTCTTTAAAATATCGATTTTGCGGACTTGCTGATATAAATTGTGATTTTGACTTTAATCAAAAGTATTGATCAAATAATTGATTTGTTTGCAGTGTGTATTACGCCTCATACATATTTTGTAATGCTGAAAAAAGTACTAGGATGACTTACGCACCATGTAGTATACATGTACATGTATGTATGAAAAATGTGCACCCTTCTTTTAACTACAAATGGATAAGGTATCTTAAGACATCATGATAAACTGGGTGCCTGGATAGCGTAGTGGTAACGCACTTTGCTTCTCATCAATGCGTCCCGGGTACGATCCCGGATGACGTACGTGAGAGGGTACGTTGGTCGCCCGTCTAGACACGTTGGTTTTATCTAGGTGCTCCGGTTTCCTCCCACAATAATGACCACATATACGTCGTCATTCGAGCCATAGAGAAAGATTTATTTAGTTGTAAGAACTTGCTTCATAATCGATGTAAAATAAATAAAGTTTAAGTTTATCTTAAGACATTTCTTTAGACAGAAGACTGAGTCGAGCTTGACGAACGTAGACTTCTATTATCTTGAGAAATATCTTCAATAGATTCAATAGAATCAGAATTAGAGGTCACCTTATATGGCAAACATATGGTTTTGTTCATTAGATATTGATCTATTTTTACATGTTAAAATAGAAAGGTTTTCTTTTGAAAATAAATCGCGGATAAATTTGAATTCTCGGAGCTTCTGATTAGCCACAAATTTAAGATAACTTCTAATATATATACTGATTTGAAAAAGGAAAAAAAAAAGAGGAAAATTTGCCAACATATCCAAATCGTTTACTTCACCATTTACAGAAAGAAACTCATATAAAAAGACTACCTCAATATAAAGGCCATCGCACTTTTCAGACCACCTTTTTTAGGTCCCTTCACCCCTATTTACTGTTTATTGAAAATCTATTATCAGACCACCTCATTATTAAGACCAGATGACAGCAGTCTCAATGGTGGTCTTATTATTAGGAGTTTACTGTACAGTTTTATTTTTATACAGCCTACTGGTCATCATGGGATGCATGGTCCGAGTGTTCAAAAACGTGTGGAATAGACTCATTTACAATACGGTACGATGCTCCTTCTCTCTACACATATCACATTATATAAACATACTTTATACTTATTAATGAAATACCATCTTACCTCACGAGCAGTCATTTTTGGAACAAAATACTCAGAACGACTGACCATAATTCCAGCCATATTAAACTGTTATCGTAATTTGCAGCTGACCATGAAATAAACGGCAAAGCAGGTAACAATATTAGATATTGAAGGACTTGTTCAATAAACTAACGATTAAATTTATGTAACTTTATTGATAAAACACGATGTGCAGATTTGTACACCTCTAAGTCCGACAGCCAAATGACTGAAAATAATTTTTAGACTTACTTCATTCCCTTACCTTGATCACATTGTTATTTGCACACCTGATTTGACCATAGAAGGAACACTAAGAATAAATAAAATATGCAAAATTAAGCACATCCCTTTCGAATTATACTTAACTTTCTCACTTGTACTGACATCATACTTAAGGGGTATCGTCTCATGAATAGTATCTTTAAAAAGATTAAGCTTGCATAAAAAACTGTAATAAATCAAAAGGGAAAAAGAATTTCAAAGTTCTCGATTACTCTTAGAAAAAAAATGAACACCACAACGGATAAGGTAAGATAAGAGATGTGCATCATCAATATATTCCCGTTAAACATTTCCCTCATATAGACTCATTTTGACGCCCTCAATAGGTACCACATAAAGCCTGATCCGCAGAAAACCAGAGTTAAAACTTACCAAATTTAATTACAAAATCCTCATTTCCAGACCACTGAGGAACAGCGAACAGCATAAAACCTGATCAGCCTGGGAGTTACTCGCAGGCTGATCTGGTTTTATGTTGTTCGCATAGGTCTTCTCATGGTTTCCTCTATGAGGGAAAGGGTTAGACATTTTTTCCAAACTAGCGAAGACTCTATGTTCCTTTGTTCATACGTAAGTAAAATGATACCTCTATATCATTTATAGCCTATATCTAACTCGTGATGTTCTGGAAAAAATTATCTTGGCTTGATATTCATTGAGAAGTCATGTAAAACATGATTACATACATGACTTTGTATTGTAAATAATTTCAGATACCGTCATTGTATAATAGGAAGTAAGGAAGTTGCTCGCGAGCTGTGCTCTCAGGAACCAAGAGATGCTTATGTTCTTGTGCTTTGCCACAATAATCCGTGCTTGAATAAAAGTAAGTTTTGCAAACTTGTATTGCATTTACATCCATCGTTTCATTTTTTCCTTGTGTTACGGTATTTGTTGGCGCACGCGCTACATGCTTAGTAGAATATTTGATTAAAATGCCAAATCAAATACATGAAACCAAGAGATACGCTTCTTGGCGAGATATCGTAAATTCTCGGCGCAAAGTCTCAGAGATGCAAGTTAGAACGAGAGTAATAATTCAACCCTTAAACATACTGGGCCTTTATATACGCTTAGGTATGTTTGGTATTTACTTTTACTCTATACTAAGTATACTGAAATCATTCCTGAGTTAAGTAGGAAAAAATGAAAAAAAAAAAGAATTATTTCTCCGAACTGGTGATCAACTCATGTTCATTTTCATGTTAATCCGTGATACAATGTATTACTCATTACGTTTAAAAAAAAACTTTTTTTACATATACAGCGATAAAGATGAAAGAACGTGACTTTATATTTATAAAAAAATTTCAGCTAGCGATATATATGATGAGTGGCAGACATGGAGCAAGTGTCTGGACCCGAATGGTAAACAATGTGGGGCTGGTATACGATTCAGGTAAATATAAAATTTGTTTTTCAATAGCGCTAAGACAACTGTATTTAACTCCTTGATGGGCATCTCCTGTTCTTTCCGAATTTGTTTTTGTTTTAACATTTCGCCATTTTTCTTTCGAATAAGCAGGATATTTATGGGCATGAACCATGATAGTAATTAGTCGATATAATGTCACGCTGAAGACAAGTAGCATGGACACCCCGCCCAGTTATGTTCTGATGGTAACGGGGAGCTATTTCTGACATTCCTGACTTATCCTGCTATCGATATGCATCGTCGAATACCACCAGCTGACTTATTCCGTTTCACAACATGAAATGATGATCTATCAATCGGCCGTGGGTATTCGACGATGTTGATATGTTACGTACCAAGTTGTGCTAGACGAGAACGCTCACATCATCCATGACAAAGAATCGATTTAAAGAACGTTTAAGGTTTCTTTTTTTATTTTTCTATATATTTCCTGACAAAGGCATTTAATGTAGCGAAACTTATCAGTCAGCTGATTTGTTTCGTTCTGGTTATTTATTTTATGAATGACAATTTCTGTCTTATGTTAATTCGTCGTATTCCACCGCTACAGAGAGGTGTGCTAAATGTTCAGTACTATCAGAATCCCGGGAAAAATGGCCATCTGTTAGCCTTTGATGGCATAAAATGGCGTTAAAAATTAAGATAAAATAAACCAAGTTTAACACAAAAATGAAGAACATAAAATTAAAAAGGACTCATTGCTGTCACTTGTTTAAAGGTGTGTGTATTTAATTTCACATGAGAAGATAATAGTTGTAGCATTTTGAATATAGTGCAGAAAGGACTAATTAGTGAAAACTTTCAGTTGCTGTGAACAACAATAGCTTTATTGCGACCTGCATAGCAAAATTCAAAATTAAACGAATTACACTAGAAAAAACAAAAACAAAAAAAAGATCACAAATCTAAAGAAACCAAAATGCACAGGTTAAACTTCGGCTGCATAATCCATTTGTGACAAAACATTGAATTGGGTATGAAAGACGCCAAGAGCTCCACTTAATACAGCACACAGCTATGAAGTTGTCTTAACCTAGGGTCATATACCATGCTTTTCACGTATGAATACGTATACGCACGCCAGACTACAGCGTCTTCCTTCCGAGCGTTCGTATAAACGCCACACAACATAAATTCGAAAGATAAATTGGATAGCTCTCTAAAATAAATAAAAGGACCCGTGTATTTAAAATGGGGACACAAAATAGATTTCGATGCTTTGTAACACTTTTTAACGTGGATGCGAGGCTAGTCGAGGTTCCCAAAAAGTAGATTTTCGAACAATACGAAGAACCCACTATATATAACGGCATCCCCCATAAATGTTACTATTTTTAGAGTTATCAACTTTCGATATTCACTCTTGAGATTTGGCTATTATGCTTAAAACCCTGTTACTCAATATGGGTCCCTCATGGACAGCCCAGATATTTCCTTTATAGGTAGATCTTGCATTTTAAACTAGATCCATTTGCACTTATTTAAATTTAAGTTTACTGGACTTTCAATAAAAAAAAAATCAACAACCATTCTTCAAGAACGGATACAAACATGCGAAAATCTTTAATGTTTCAGCAGAGGCAACAATTCTTGTGCTTCCACTTTAATGTATTCAACTCTTTCTTTTTTCCTGGATAACAGATTAATTAAGGTGCAAAGGACTATTATAACATCATGCACAAAAGAAAAAAACACTATATGCTTAAACACTTAAACTTTATTATTTAATCTTATATACGGTGTTCATAATTAGAATATGAACTAAATAAAAATTCAACTTAAAAACAATATTTTTGAAGAGAAATTTCTATATTAACAGCATATCATGTATTTATAATAGTATGTAATAATACAAATCCTAAGACTCATTACTAAAATCAAGAGACATTAGTGCGATAGCCAATATTATTAACTACTGTAGCTTGTGCGTCTTGTATGTAAATTAAAATGTCAACAAGGGAACGTTTGTTTTGATACTTATGTCAATAAACTTTGAAATAAACTAAATAAACATAATAGAGAATTTCTTTAGTTTTACTTTGGTACACAAAAGTAACAATAAACAGTAAAATGAAGTCTATATTTTCTCTTTAGATATTTTTGTAAACATAGATAAATTTCCATTTTCTTATAAACAGATTTATAAAAGCACTTTTATTCATTGCTGCGATTAACACCATAATTCCTGAGCACTGCACAAATGATAAACTAGTAATTAAGTTACTATCACAGTTATTTCTCAAACACTTCTGCCTTTTCAGTCACATTCTTCATTTCTCGCGCCATTGGTTTAGGCTAGGATTCCGAAACCCTGCAGTCTTGCACCCACACTGTCCACTTGGATACTTCAATTTCTATGTCCTTCCTTGTGGCATTCCTGGTTTACACACCCTAGAAAACAAACACTATTGATATTTAATAATGAAATGCAAAGAAATAGATAGCCTGGCACACTATTTCTATGTCCTGTGAAAAGTTAAACATATTTTTTTTTTTGGACAAAATTTGCTGTTTGTTTGTGACAATTACTAATCTATAAGCATGACCCCAAGTTGCTTAATAGTTTGGGGATGACATGAAAACAGTTATCGTGAAACCATGACATCGTTAGCGGCTTCATAAATTACCCACTTAAAAGCGCATTATCTTTGTAATTAATTGGTCACTAATTAATTGCACTGTACAATTAATAAAGGGATAAAACAAACAACAGCTGTCCGTAAGACAGCACGCGACTATTTCATGTAAAAAATGCAATATTGTCTTATTTATGATGACAGAATCATTACACATATACAGATAATTATGTTTTTCAGCATTTAAGCCAGTGCATATGGGGTCAAGAATGAAGTCTGAGACAAACTAAATTCCTAACCCCATATGCACCGGCCTAAATTGTCTCCTGATTGAATGATTGAATAACTTGAAAAGATTCACATAAATAACTTACACTATGCTATGGGGGTCCCTTAGGAGCTGCAGCGGCTGGTTATATGATGCTGATCTGGTCAAATTACATAAATTACTCATTTTGATTTAGCTGTTAAACACAGATGTTTATGGGAATTTCAATCAAGCTTGTTGTGTTTGTTGGTTTGTATTGTAAACAACATTTATAGAAATATAATTAAGAGTACTAAGCTTACGTATTAGGCCCAACAGTCTGCAACTGCACTGCAATACCATACTCTCGCAGAGTCTATCGTCAAACGAGGTGTGCGTGGGGGGGGGGGGGGGCGGGATACATCTGCAGCAGGTGTCCGTCAAACATTAGAGGCCTACTCTCAGTGTCCCCTGCATTCTCAACATCCAGTGATCCATATTGCTGTCTGTTCAATCAAACTCATAGATTTTTGCTGGCTAACAATTAGATGAATAGACATTTTATAACTTTCACCATTCTCAACCAGTCTATTGTAAGCAAACATACCTATGCATACACGCGAAATATGGCAACATACCACCTTGACAGGGACATTCGTCACATCCTGTGACATATCTTGTTTGATAGTATTTATGTTTTGTTTTAAATCCTGATAAAGGATTACAAAATAACGCACCAATGGAATGAGACTACCGCGATATTGAAAGACAAGCAATTTATCGTCGAAACATGTCTCTTATTCTGTTTATTATTAAAGTAGATTATTTTGAATTTTGATTAAATAATGTTGGCTTCGAACTTATTGTATATAATGGTAACATCAAAAAAGGAACGGAGAGTACCTTTTTGGCTTATTTTGGAACATTGCCTTTTCGTGCAAATATCGTTCAATGCAGTTGTTCAGTTACGTTGGAAATGAATAAAAATAAAGAATCTAGTCGGCTCCCTGCTGTTTTACTCTTATAAATGATAACAAGAAAAGATTCAAACAAAATGTTTTAATGGACGGTTTAAAATAAGCATGCTTCCCCCACCCCCCACCCCCCTCTCTCTCTCTCTTTTCTACTGTTTTGACCTTATAATCTTACCTGTCTGTGCGCAGGACCCTTAGTCAAAATAAATTCGACCTCTCAATATATTATCTATAATTATATATGTTGAGATTTCGATTTTTTTCTTGAACGATTTTTTAATGAATATCAGGGTCCTGTGGTCTATGATTTAAATAAAAAGGAAGCAAATACAACGGAAAATAATTAATGAATAAAAACTAATATTTAAAACATAGGTCTACTATACATATATACTACTTCCGAAAAGAATGAAAAAAAGGTCCAAGCTGGAAGAGAACTCTCGACCCCTTGCAGAGAAAAATACTGAGCGGGCACTCTTGACTCTACATCCGTAAGCCGATAATATTTAAAGGTCTCAACACTCTTAACTCCACTGCCGTAAGCCAATGCTATTTATAGGTCTCAATGTAGCGCAGCACTACTGACTAGTACGTAGTCCGACTGTTCTCATTTCACTAATTTACTGCATTAACTACACCAAACGTTCTTCATTTTACGGTTGCATATTCATAAGATATACTTTACGCATTACTTATCCCACACATCATGTAATAACTAACCAACCATGTAAAATTACAAGCTCATTACAGAAGACATGAAATGTGCTACAAGTGAGACGATAAGTAGGTCATGACCTACATGTATAAACATCATTAAAATACAAACATCTACTGAATAATATCTTATTAAAATGATTAATCACACGCGAAACTATTTAAAACAAACATAAATTACGTATTTGATACCCCCAAACAATCACATAGAAAAATATGGTACACTGAAATTTATTACATTCGACTGCAATACCAATATGCACATGCGCCAACGGAAGTGAAAACCCATTTTGATTGGAAATACTAATATATATACAGTACTTAATAACAGTAATATATATTCAGTACTGAATACCGTCCAGAAAAAGAAATGTGTTTTAATGCTGCAATCGAGCGTTACAACCGTTGGGGCAGGCTATTTCCAGTTTCATTTGGAGTGAAAGTTCTAATTGGTCATTATTTTTAGATTCTAAACTGAATTTTGCAGCTGATAATTGACGAAAAAGGATTGGTATCCAGTGTCATGGGATATACACAATTCCTTTAAAACAATTGTTGACACCGCTGTTAATACTTTATCAACATCCATAACTGAATGCCAAGGTTTTGTTTACAGTTTGATTTGCCAATTAAACTAACCTTAAATTCAATGTAAATGAAACCGGAAAAGCCTGTCCCGGCAGCTGTCAATCGCGACTGGAACATTAGAAATTACGATGTTATCAATACAAGAGAAAGCCCGTCATTGTAACTTTTAAGAATGTTTATTTCTTTCAATTTTAACACCACTTGGTCCTTCACCAATGATATAGTTGTGTGAAAACGCGATTCTCACATATGGTCTTAAAATGGTGTTATCTCTTCCTTTGTTTTATGTTACCATTATATACTACACGCTTTTCCCAATTCAGCATTAGGATCAGCTGAGACAATCATTGATTGATTTCAGACAAATAAAGCTGAGATGAAAATAAAAAAGCATGTCTCGCTAATGTACTTAGCTTAAGTTTTAACACCACAGGACCGTTATCATTATTTTTAAAAGCCTGACAGTTATTTGTTGTTATTGTTGTTGATTCAACTCAGATATTGACCGTTTTATTTCAGTCGTTGTTTCAAGAATGCCCCCGAGGAAATACCTGTATGTAATTGTTTGTTGAGTTCAAATAAATGTTCTATGTGTGGGGACTGCTAGCCATACATAAGAAGAGTACTGAGTTTTTATTTGCATATCATTCTGTTTAAGCATTGGTCATTAAAAATTAAAATGACTATGAAGTGAGTCAATATTAATGCGATTTTTAAGGTATAGTACTATGAAGTTCACTTTTCCTGTTTCAGATTCAGAGAATGTTTAGATTATTCACAATGTAAAGGTAACGGAGACAGCGATTCCGATACATGTCATATCCCGTGTCCAGGTACGTTGTCGTCTGAGCCAGCTCCTTTTCCACATGACATCTTACTAAAAATAATAATGAGTATATTTAGTGTAAGAAATACGCGTAGTGCTACGAGGAGGGATAAGGATCACCGTACACAGGATATAGCTTGCCAAATGCACAGAAAACAAAGATTGCGCCTGCAGTCACGTCAGTATTTTACATGTTATTGATATCATCAAGACGTTTTAAATAAAGAGGAGTACCAGCTCGACATCTATTGACATGTTTAGATATGCTGGCATCTTCATTACATACGATGTTATTTTTAGCTCACCTGAGCACAACGTGCTCATGGTGAGCTATTGTGATCGCCTTTTGTCCGTCGTCCGTCGTCCGTCGTCCGTGCGTGCGTGCGTGCGTGCGTCCGTCCGTCGTCAACAATTTGCTTTAAACAACATCTCCTCATGAACCGCTGAAGGGATTTTGACCAAACTTCACAGGAATCATCCTTATGATGCCCTCTATCAAAGTTGTACACATTATTCAGATTGGTTAAAAAAGTAGGTCACAGGAGCTAAAAATAGATTTTAAAAATGCAAACTTTGAAAATCTTCTTCTGCAAAACTGCAAGGCCTAGAGCTTAGATATTTGGTATGTAGCATCATCTTATGGGCCATTACCAAGATTTTATATAGGAAAATCTTTAAAAATCTTCTTCTATTAATCCATTAGGCCTAGAGCTTAGATATTTGGTATGTAGCATCATCTTATGGTTCATTACCAAGATTGTTCAAATCATAGCCCTACGTGGATAAATGCTCCTGCACCATGGGTCACTTGTTTTACATAGAGTTATATAGGAAAAACTTTAAAAATCTTCTTCTATGAATCCATTAGGCCTAGAGCTTAGATATTTGGTATGTAGCATCATCTTATGGTTCATTACCAAGATTGTTCAAATCATAGCCCTATGGTGATAAATGCCCCCGCACCAGGGGTCACTTGTTTAACATAGATTTATATAGGAAAAACTTTAAAAATCTTCTTCTATGAATCCATAAGGCATAGAGCTTAGATATTTCATATGTAGCATCATCTAATGGTTCATTACCAAGATTGTTCAAATCATAGCCAAACGGTGATAAATGCCCCCGCAATAGGGGTCACTTGTTTTACATAGAGTTATATAGGAAAATCTTTAAAAATCTTCTTCTATGAATCCATTAGGCCTAGAGCTTAGATATTTGGTATGTAGCATCATCTTATGGTTCATTACCAAGATTGTACAACATAGCCCTACGATGATAAATGACCCCGCACCAGGGGTCACTTGTTTTACATAGAGTTATATAGGAAAATCTTTAAAAATCTTCTTCTATGAATCCATTAGGCCTAGAGTTAGTATTTGGTATGAGCATCATCTTATGGTTTATTACCAAGATTGTACAAATCATGACCCTATGGTGATAAATGCCCCCGCACCAGGGGTCACTTGTTTAACATAGAGTTATATAGGAAAATCTTTAAAAATCTTCTTCTATGAATCCATTAGGCCTAGAGCTTAGATATTTGGTATGTAGCATCATCTAATGGTTCATTATCAAGATTTTCAAAATGGTGGCCCTTTGGAGATAAATGACCCCGCACTAAGTCTTCTCCTCTGAAACCATAAGGCCCAGTGCTTATATATTTGGTGTGTAGTATTGTCAGGGCTAAAATGTTTAAGATTGAGTTATATCAGAATTCTTGTCTGTTTAAAAACCTTGTAATCAGTTGTAGCAATGGTACTCAGGTGAGCGATCCAGGGCCATCATGGCCCTCTTGTTTAAATAGAAACTAAATGGAAACTAAATGGAGGTGAAGCGAGATTGCTCACGGACGACGTCCAGTGTTTTGAACGATAACTTGATGGTTTCTCTTGAAAATCGCCTATTGAAAAAGAATCTGAACCGGT
>CM037786.1:25532222-25582222 GCA_021229015.1 Solen grandis
TTATAATCACAAAGCTGACTAAAGTCATGATAAGCACATTCTGAAAATCTTTTTCTTGATCAAGAAACACTGCGTGGGAATACAAAAGGTCACAAAGGAAAAATCAATGTAAAATTTTATTGTACCTGGGTTTAAATTGCAACCACAAAGCAAACATTCTTCAGGAAAACTAAGCTACCACTGCCTTTATTTATCGTTCAAATATGTATACCTATGTATATGTTTGCATTTTCCTTCTGTGATCTTTAAAAAAACAAGCCATCCAGCATGTTTTCAAGGGAACATTTTGTTTGTTAGGCTAAGATGGTATAAATTAAATTACTTAAAACTAATATAGCTTCAAGGTGACAGTAGAGCATATAAAGACATTGCAAATACTTTTATAATGTTTTTTTTTTTTTTTCAGTGAATTTAACATCCCAACGACAGTATTTTAGTCATTTGGAGATAATGTCTTCTTGATAGAGATATAGTGCTGTCACACTGCAGTATGTATCACGCTGTAGACATGATATAAAATTTTGGCATGATACCACACCCAGTCACATTATCCTGACACCGAGCCAACCAGTCCTGGAACTACTTTTGTATGCTGAGCACCAAGCAAGAGAGCTATACTGGTACAATTTTTTACGACTTTGGTATCTAGCAGCCAGGGATTGAACCCATTACCTCCCGAATTCAGGCAGATGCTCTAACGACTTGGCCACTGGAGCCAATCATTTTTTAAATTAATTATCAGTAAATACATTGAAAAATTCATATCATTTAAGGTAAATAATGATTTAGCTTGATGCCATATAAATCAAAGATGGTATCCATTTATTACGCTTAAGAAGATAAACTCTGATTCTTTGGATCATGACAGCAATACAAATTTGATACATATACTTCCAAAAATCATATGATATGAACAAAAACTAATACATGTACCTTTTTTAAATTTACAGTAACAATCACCTTGGCTCTGACCCCATGATGGTATCTCTCCAAAATTCAACCCTAACACAGGTGTACATGTAGCTAGACAATATTGATCTATATGCCATATACATGTATCTTTAGCACTGATGCTCCCTCTAGGTCTAGATATGGAGACACTTGGCTTTAAAATTCATGTTTTTTCCATGACATTAAGCAATTTTTGCTGAAATTATCTGTAAAGAGTGACTTTAATTATTCACTGAAGTATTTCCCTTTGGAAAATCTACAAAAATATTCTTGTATTTCACTTAATTTGCATATAATCAACAGTTTATCATGATAAAATCTGCAATCAATTAAATGGCATAATAATTTGACTGAACTACTTATAACTGATTGGCATAATCGCCATTAAATGCATGCATACAATAAAACAGATCATATATATCTGTAAATTGTAGTATACATTTAGGCGTAACAGGACTTAAACTAATACAGGATTAAAATTGCATACATTAACAGTGTCACACTGTTAACCTATAATATTTCCCTACATTCATAACATGCAATTACTTGATACAGGCAAAAAATAGTGTCTGGAGTGTAATATAAAACTCATACATTTTAGATTGTGGATCCTAATAATCATCCAATCAACTGAGATAAATGGGAGTTGATTGTAATAAACTTTACCCTGCCAGACAACCATTTCAAATTTGACAGAACGTTGGTTATTTGTGGAGTGTGTGCAAACAACTGCCATTTTTAGTATATACACAAACTCCTTATATCTACAATGTTCAAATTTAGTTGGCGTAAAATTATTCCTTTCATTTGATTTCACCTCTTTAGGTTTTTGAAGTATAAATCAAAATTTTATAAATGCATGGAAATGCAGGTTAAAATGTTTTTTACAGCAAATATTCCAATGTATTTATCACATTATGTTATGCATATTTACATAAGTTTAAATGAATATTTTAAGTTATTAACATATTTTATATTTGAGGCCTTATACCTCATTAAATGATTCCTTATTACAGTATTGCAACAGAATAGTTAGAGAAATAAATGAAAAAAAAAATAACTGAAAGAATTGGAATAAAGATGAACATGAATGGTGTTGATATACATGGGCATGGTTTAAACCCTTAATTTACCTCAAAGAAACAAGTTTTGCAACGTCAGAAACCCACAAGCACTCATTTTGTTACTCCATACTTCACCCGTGGGATTATTAGTTAGCGTCTGCTCTTTATAGATAACTTAAAAGGATAAAAAAACTCTTATACTTACTTTTACAAACCTTTACTGACTTACAGATTTTAGACTTCCAACTAAAGAGTACTCATTTGTGTAAGCAGCATTTTGATTGGTCGATGTACCCCATATGAATATCCTTAGAACGATAAGTTGCTAGCCAAGTACCCCACGGCTGACAGATGTACTAGGCAGCTGTGGGTATACGACACTGCATGTTATATGATGCCTTGGTAAACAGAGGAAACAAAAATCAGATGGCTTCTTCCAGGAGCTTTTTCTCCAGGGTCTCCTTTTTTGTTTGTTTATTGGGATTAACATCCCAAAGACAGTATTTCAGTCAATTGGACACACCACAATGCAATGTCATGCCACAGACATTGATATCACACCCAATCACATTAAACAAACACCCGTCTCACCAGTCCTGAAACTATGTGCCCTTTAACCCTTTCCCTAATATATAGACTCATTTTGACGCCCTCAATAGGTACCACATAAAGCCTGATCTGCAGAAAACCACAGTTAAACCTTACCAAATTTAATTATAAAGTCCTCATTTCCAGACCACTGAGGAGCAGCGAACAGCATAAAATCTGATCAGCCTGCGAGTGAGGGAAAGGGTTTTACGACTTTGGAATGTCGCAGCTAGAGATTGAACCAATGACCACTTGCTCCCATGGCAAACGCTCATACCACTCGACAGTCATAGTACAAAATTGAAGTCTGAACAGAAGAAATAAAAATCCACTGTTTCATAAGAATCTAACTTTTAATGTTGAGTAAAATAGTATTCATAAAATCACGAATTTGTATGTGAATATTCATGAGGTAAAAGATTAAATAAAAGTAACTTGTCATGGTAAACATAATTAACAATTATGCAAAAATATGATTAACCTATTATAAAGTCAATGACTAACAAAAAAGACCATACAAATTAAAATCAATATCTTCTTCAAATTTACTTGAATATTGTTAGTTTATGGATTTAGCAACTGAGGTGATTTCCTGGCATGTGGAGATCCATACCATAAACATAAGTTATTCCTGCATATAGCTCGTTACACAGACAAACGCAATGGTAATAATACACATTTATTATGCAAGTGTGAATAATTTAGGCTTACAATGCCAAAATTGTCAAAATAAGTTTATCCCACTTTATTGCTACTTTAATCACATCAGTAAAAGCTGGCATGTCGTGTCATTAGCTACTAAAGTACTCCTACAAAGATTGAAATAAAGCTGTCCAATGAGACAAATTGCCACCAGCTACGACCCTGGGAAGTACTTAAACAGAAGTGGATTAATGTGCTGATGTTGATCCCTGGCAGCTGCTGAACCTTCAAATAAATCATTCATGGTCTCAGTATAACTTGGGAGCTTACATTATTGACAAAACTGCCAGTGACCACAGTGCACAGGGAAGGCTTTTAGAGTTTACAGAAAATTGACATGGATTTTTTTTGCTTATATGTGTTTGTTGTTTGTTTGTTTATTGGGTATAACGTCCCACCGACAGTATTTCAGTCATTTGGAGATGGTGTCTACTTGAGACAGATATAGTGCTGCCACACTGTAGTATCATGCTGTAGACATGTGGCATGATACCACACACAGTCACATAATCCTGACACCAGGCTAACCAGTCCTGGAACTACCCTTACATATGCTGAGGGCCAAGTAAAGGAGCTATACCAGTACCATTTTTTACGATTTGGTATGTCACGGCCGGGGATCAAACCCAAGATCTCCTGATTCCAGGGCAGACACTCTACCCACACAGCCACCAGGACCGGTCACTTATACATGCATGACTGACTTTGTTGTAGAGATGAATTACATAGTTAAAAAAAAAAGAAATATATATACTGTAGTTGATCATGAGTGTTATATTATGATTATAAACACATGAAGTCTGTTTACAGAAGAACAAGTTTATTATAACTCTCTTGTACAGTATCTAAAACTTAACTGCTAATATGCTACCAATTTAAATCAATGACTTATTTTCTTGCAAGAAATGGAAGCTATCTGATTAGACTTAAGTCTGATTGAATGACTTGATCTTAAATATTCTTCAAATTACAATTTTGTACAGTTTCCAGACATGCAATCCCCAACTCTGATTGGTATTGATGGACAAAGGGTTTAAAACTTAAGTTGGAGGTATGCTATGTGCAAGATCCATAGTTGTGACATTGCAAAATTATTAGATATAAGAATTTAGATGGTAATCATGCAAAACATTCAGTATTAGGGCTGAAATGAGTCCATTATTTTAACATGGGTATCTGTCGTACTATTACCCGTGGGAACCTGTGCAAATAGAATCATAAAATCTAAGCCTTGATTGATTGGTGTTTATATCCTGTAATAACTAACCATTTTAGTCATTGTTTATAACACATTTCACTAAGCACTTAAGTAAGTAACAGACTTTGTACCGGTACTTCCAAAATATGTCTATCTTTAATGCTCCTTAACCCTTTCCCTCATATAGACTCATTTTGACACCCTCAATAGGTATCACATAAAGCCTGATCTGCAGAAAACCACAGTTAAACCTTACCAAATTTAATTAAAAAAATCCTCATTTCCAGACCACTGAGGAGCAGCGAACAGCATAAAATTACTTGCAGGCTGATCTGGTATTATGCTGTTTGCATAGGTCTTTTCATGGTGTCCTCTATGAGGGAAAGGGTTAAGAGAATTTCTTGTCAGGGTGTAGAATTATGTTAGAGAATATCATTATTGATATAAATGTTTTACAGAAAGAAATACTTGAGGTAACAGAAAAGGATGGCTTAAAATTTGGGTAAAGGGTAATAGTTTTGTATGTGGGTACTGGCAATTTTCTACCCGACATGCAAGCCTGTTTTAGCCCTATTCAGTATATAGGTGAATCCAGATTTGGTATCATGTCGTTTGTGTGATTGCAGAGACGTAGTATTTATACATGTATATGTATATATATCTGTCATGTAGATGATTAATGTCCTTTTGACTGAAATATTAATTGGGGTCAATATCAATTCCAAACAAGCAAATTGACTTTTGTTGTTATCAACAAGAATTAAGTTTCATTATAATGCTTCTACACGGAATGAAATATCCTGCTTGACTGAAACTCAAATGGGAAACTAACAGGACATACAAGAGTTCAAACCAGGTTTTCTAGCTATAGGCATGTAAACAGTACTACTTGTAAACACTGATCAAGCTACAAAACCCTTTTACACAGCTATGAAATGAATTCCATCTTCAGAATGATATCAATATAGATATTATCCAAATACTTCTGAAATTAGATTTATAATCAAGAAGTTTGTTCACTCTTAAAATCTTTCAAGAATTATAATAAACATTCTTACTCACAAATAAAACAATACAAATATTGAGCTTTTTATGTTTAACATTTACTGCCAGGTACTTGTATCTATTAATATTAACAAATACATACTATTATGTCACCTATGACCTTTATAACTGCTATAAAATTACCTGTGAACGTCTGTAGAACTTTTGAGGAGGTTGTGGCCTTGCCAACTGACGATATTCACACACAAAGTCCGGGCGGGACTTGCTTCTAAAATGCCCATAGTAGCCAGATGGGAACTTGTAAAAGGAAAAATCATGATTAGATAAGCATATATAGTTAATATTGATGTATACCCAATAATTATTAATATCAAGGTATATACATATTTCAAGATTGTAATTACATGCATTAAATTCATTATGAAGTTTTACATGCTTTTTTATAAATTTGCAATAATCATGGGGCAAAAAATTACCTATGCAGACTAATGAGCTTCTAAAGAAAATAGCAAATCATTTTTTAAGAACCTATAATAATTGCTGGCAATTAACCAACTGTCAAGGGTCAATTAGCAAGTAAATAAACAGACATAAATTTGTATATGGTATGGTTAATTATCTATATCTGGACCCCTGTGATAAGGAAAGGTACCGTTTAATGTAAAGTGTTTACTTAATTAACATACATGTAACCAATTCAATTTGTTAATTCCATTGGTGATTTGACCTTACATAAACGTACATTTTACAATTTGAACGCGTGTAAGCTATATATATGTACAGAAGTTACAAATGGATGTATCAATTCCTACACATGGGTTTATGTTCTCTTTCGGTACGAATCGTACTGAACCATTTTGCTAGTTACAAACTTGTGGGACATTTGCAAGTTCAACCGAATTTACTTACCCAACTGCCTTGTAAATCTGCAGTCATTATCTTAAATTTTCACTGTTTTTGAAAATGCTGTTATCCGATACACATTCGAAAGTTTTTAATTCAACTTTTTTGGACCATGATTTCTTCGATTTTATCAGTAACCAGGTAATGTACAGTTCAATGGTCCTATAAACAGGGTTTGTTTACCGTAGCTATTGAGTGCAACCAATCAAAACGAAGCACCTGCTCAGGTAAGATAATTAAGTTAGACTGGTTCGTAAAACATATCTAATTTAGCTACGGGAAGAATGTGAATGATTCGAAATGGGTAACCGGTCTATTGTCAGAAGTTTAGTTGACGGGAATTTTCATTAATCTCAGCACATTACCAAAATAATAATGATGATGACGGTGAAGATAAAATTGCGCGTATTTGAAAACTAAAATGAATGAAAGTCAATTACTGATAATTTTTAACTCTTTTTTTTTATGCAGTGATAATGAAATTAACGATTAAAAAGTTATATTGAAGAACACTTTCCTAAATGGTCTCCGCAAACTTAACGGGTTTCCTAAAGTTCGTCTGCAAAGGGTTGCTGGTCTGAATTTTATTTTGTTTATTGTTTATTAATGATTACGTTAGTGTTTTTTGGTAGGCATCTGCTACTTACTTTGAAAGTAGGTTGCAAATCAATGTTTCAGATTGTGTAATCATAAGCCTTAAAGTTTAATATCCTGGACTATCTAATTCTCGCTAGAGCAAGAAGTGCCAGAACAATCCCTCATCTTTAAATATAAAGCTTTCAGAAATAAGTTACAAATAGAAGAAGAAGCACACACATGAAAAATTTATCTTTCAGTAATCCTCAACATTTCATTGATAAAATCATTGATTGTCACTTCTCTACAACAATTTCTCCTTGACAAAAATATTGACAATGTAAACTACGTAATATATTTCTGAAATTCTTGGTAGGGTATTACCAATGCATTTATAAACTTCACCTCTAGTAATCTTTTTAGATCAAATATCATCATAATACTTTTTCTGGGACGTTCATTATGCTGTCCTGCAACATTTAGAATGATTTTTAATTATGTTGTATATATTTATTTTTTGATTATTGTTTCGAAATAAGTCCGGTTGAAAATATGTTATATTTCCATGGAATTTTGGTTGTTAAAAGTGCATTTTAGAAGAAATGCAAATGCAAATCTCAGTAGAGATTAACTTGGAAATAGCTCATACCTAAGGTTTTAAAGTTTTGACAGATAGCACACAGTATGTGCTTAAATGTACCTTTAGTATACAAATGATATTGAGGCAGAATTCATGAAACCAATATTCTTCTTATTTCTGAATACCCCGGTAATATACGACCACCGGTAATACCCTACCCAAGTATAGATTATTTCTGAACGCATCTATTTATTCTCTCAAATTATAATAAATTGTCAATGGTTTAAAGAGAATTAAAATATCTGTCCAAAATCAACAACAGTCAAAAAGATTACTTGCAATATGGCGCCTTGAATTCTCGCTAGTGTACTGCCTTGAATTCTCGCTAGTGAACTTAAAATGAGTCTGTTATGAGTAGCTTTGGTGGACAAAAAGAGACGATATCTATAAAGAAAAGGTTCAGTAAAGTTCTGTGTACTTCCTTACAGCACAGATTGAAGTGCAAAATTTAAGATGATCCAAATGATTGTGAACAAGAAACGTCAGACTGTCCATTTTATTATGATACAGGGTGCCCACTGAGTTATGTAAATGGGGATACAATTTCTATTTTTCTTACCTTTATATCCTTTCATATAGAGATCCCCTACAGCCTCAAGGGGTAAATGGGCATGCTGTATTATAATTATCAGGAGTGAAATTTGCAGTCAGATTGATAACAACTATGGCTCTACAGGGCTGGATCAGAATTTTTCAGCTGCAGGGAGCTCACAATCTAATTGTGATGTCAGTACTGGGGGGAGTCTGGGGGCATGCTCCCCCCACCTCACCCCCCCCCCCCTCCCCCACAAAAAAAAATGTTTCTAGTGTGATGGAGATGCATTCTGAAGGGTATCTGGGGAGGAAATTGAGTTTTTTTTTGTTTGTTTTTTTAAAGTAGTCACACACATCCATAGATAAGCAAAAATGACTACAAAATGCCATGAAACTGGGGGTTGTGGGTTTGAATCCCAGTAGTTGTAAAACTTTTTCTTTGTATTCTACTTGTTAGTCAGCTATGCAATGCAATTTTGCACTAACAAATACGAGTAGAATATATAACACAGATATTTTAAGCATAACCATAACAGCTTTTAATGTATTCTTTGTTAACATTTTTTTAAAAATTACCATTATTTTGCACTGTAAAACATCCATTTTAAGTGTGAACAAAATATCCGTGACATTTATGAATCAGAACAGCAACCCATTTTAATATATCCAGAGCAACAGATAAAGATTTTGTCACATTTGGGTAATACCCCTATTTTTTACCATTTATTGGGTATTGGAAAAATCTATTGGGTATCAAAATATTTTTACTCTCTGATGAAGAACTGAATTGGATATTTCCATAAAAAAAACATACATCTAAACATCAAATGAAGCCTAAAAAACAATAATTTTCTGGATTCCATGTTAGTTGAACATCTTTGCTATGAACACTTGAACCTTGCTTGAGGAAATTACTTAAAACAACAGTTTAGAAAACCGTCACCAATGTAATAGTTAACAGTTAATACACCTCATCAAGAATACTCACACAAATACAAATGTCTCCCCAGCTGGTCATAACACTGCTCAAGTATTTAATTGACAAAGGAATTTGATTTTTTTGTTTTTCACAACAAGACTATTTTTGAGTTTTGGAGGCAACTTTTGTTTTCCTCACCAAGTCAACATCGTGACAGTTGTAAATAATATGTAAACACTTGCAATGCACAAGCATCGGAGAGCTGGTTACTGATTGCCAATTAACCCTTTCCCTCATATATACTCATTTTGACGCCCTCAATAGGTATCACATAAAGCCTGATCTGCAGAAAACCACAGTTAAACTTTACCAAATTTAATTACAAAATACTAATTTCAAGACCACTGAGGAGCAGCGAATAGCATAAAACCTGATCAGCCTGCGAGTTACTCACAGGCTGATCTGGTTTTATGCTGTTTGCATAGGTCTTTTCATGGTGTCCTCTATGAGGGAAAGTGTTATCTATAGTATGAAGTATTTTTGCAGGAACGGGCACTATACCCTAATCTGTCGTGCACCTTTTGTTGATCGATACGAACAATTGATAAGTAAAAACTTGATTGGTATGCAGTCTATTTAAATATGATTGGGTATCGGAATATTTTGTTGCATATTGATACGCATTGATCTTTATTTCAATTGGGTTTTTGCAAATTTTAATTGGGTATTTAAGCAAACATGCAGCTTATCTGTTGCTCTGTACATCGTACATGAAGATCTACTCTTGTTGTTGTTGTTGTATTGGGGTTTACCGTCGCTGCTATAGTATTTCAATCATATAGCGACGTCCAGCTAATTACAGGTGGAGGAAGACCCCGAGTACACAGAGGTACCCGGGTAGAACCACCGACCTACCGCAAGCCAGCTGGAAGGTCTACTCTTGTAAAAAGAAAAAAAAGTAGCGCTTCACATGTATGTAATTAACCTAAAGTAGTTCACACGTAATTTTGCATGAATGCGAGTTGAATTCCTCCCAGAGCATTTCTTAACTTTGAAATAGAAAGGCAAACATTAAAGTATCTTAAACAATCAAATACCTTCTATTTCTACACTTCCTCAACAACAGATAGAATGTATACATCAGGTTCACTAATACTGAAGAAAGGGAATGACTTACTCAGGCATGCAACTTAAAAATGAAATCGGGTTAATGACTCTTACTCTGGATTATTATGTAACAAACAGGGAGCATATTCAACTGTCTCACAAGCAACTATAGTTGCAAGAAAGTGTGTGGAGTTTTTGGCATCATATGACCTTTGCCCCCATTGCCTTAATCACTACTGAAACACTGTTTTTTTCTATTAATCCCTCTGCCATCTCTCAGGTCATTGAGAGCTTTGATTTTGATTTATGTAGTTCTGTTAGTTATAGTTAGAATAAGATGTCATTTGCCAATCTGAAAATCCTGAAATTCAGTAAAATTCCTGAAAACTTTTACCTATGTATCTGTATCACTCAGATCCGGTTTAGAAAGAAAAAAATATTTTATTTTTAATATGTATAGGCAGCGATTTAAATTACCTAGATGTAATATAGCTCCATGGTATAGGTATTTATTGGATAAATTATGCTAAATTTAATAACAAACATGGTACCTGGCATATTGAAGGACTAAAAAAAAAATTAAAACCACTTGGTAAAAGTTTTTAATTTGGCAAGATCATCCGAAATAGATCTACTTTGTAGAAAGTTCAGGTAAACTTTGAAATATGTCTGACAGTTTCTCAGTTATGTAGATTTTAGCGATAGGGCCTATTTTTGAAAATCAAAAACAAAAGAAAACGAAACAAAAAACAAACAACCAAAAAAACAAAAAAACATTAGACCATTAGACCAGTGTGAAGAATAGGTTTGGTATGTATATTTAGTTGAAACAGTCTTGATTTGTTTGCTAAATGCTATTATTCAATGTTTATAAATAATCAATAATCAATAGCAAAACATTTTTCGTAAAGAGAATATGACATAATATATATTTGTTTGTTTTTTTATTTCTAAAAGTTATCCTTTAGATAAAAAAGAGGAATAGAGGTGTATGTATAGGCATACAACACAACTATATTGTTCATTTTTCAATTATTCATAGTGACCATTGGGTGTGACTCCCTTAAAGTTAGATAATATATATTGAAACTTGAAAGCAATGTATCTAAGCCTTGAGTGATATAATAATATTGCTTGGGTCAAATTTTAAGCTCACTTGAGCACATGTGCTCAGGATGAGCTATAAGGATTGATGAATGTCCGTTGACGTCGTGCATCCGTCTGTTGTCCACAATTTGTTTGCACTCTAGCATCTTCATTTCTTGAGCAATCATCTTCAAACTTTATGACAATGTTTATAACCATAATTTCGCGGACAAGTTCAATTATGGCAGATATCAGCCTTTTAGGTCAGGAGTTATGCCCCTTTTAGTATAAAAAAATCCAAGATTTCACTTTGTTTGCACTCTAGCTTCTTCATTTCTTGAGCAATCATCTTCAATCTTTATGACAATGTTTATTACCATAGACATTCAATTATGGCTGATATCAGCCCATTAGGTCAGGAGTTATGCTCCTTTTAGTATTAAAAAAAAAAGGCCAGATTTCACTTTGATTGCACTCTAGCATCTTCAGTTCTAAAGCAGTCATCTTCAAACTCTATGGCAATGCTTATAGCTATATTCTTTGACCAAGTTCAATTATGGTTGTTATCGACCATTAAATCGGCCCTTTAATTTACTCTATACAATGTTTCATATTCTTTTGGCCAAGTCCAATTATGGTGATATCAGCCAATTAGGTCAGGAGTTATGCCCCTTTTAATAATTAAAAAAAATGTCATGTTTGTCTTTGTTTGCACTCTAGCATCTTCATTTCTTAAGCAATCATTTTGAAGTTTCATTGACAGTGTTTATAGCCATAATCTCTCAGTCAAGTTTGACTTCAAATTTTGACCACAGGTGCTGTTTAGTTTGTAGAATTGAAATGATCTCATGGATTATGTATTCAGTACACCTATGCTATAATTTTGTACAGGCAAAGAAGGCAGTTTTTTTTCAGGTGAGTGTCTTTAGAGCCATCTTGGCCCTCTTGTGTACTTTAGCTTTAGCTGTGTCGTGTTATTTTCCAATAAAAAAAACATTTGTGTTTTATATGTTGTTAAACCTACAATATTTTATGCAGCATGCTGCAAGGCTAGCTTTCGAGTTTGAATCCATCTAGAGAACTTAGTAATATTAATTTTTTTTTCAATATACCTATAAATTTAAATAAATAAAATGACAAAGGAAAGAAAATATACTTTAAAAATAAAAGTAATTGATAAGGTTAATATTTCCTGACCTTGGCACAATGCAGTAATGAAGTATTATATTTATAGTTTTGTGCTCTATTTAAAAACACCAACAACATTTTTGGGTTATATTCTTATTAGATTTAGAATACATTGATTAAATTATTTTTGTTATTTCAAATTGGCTTCATTTAAACACATACTCATGTATATCTTAAAAATTAAGGAGAGAGAGATTGGGGCGATGTGCTTATTGTAATATTAAGAAAAATGTGTCAAGATTTTTAACCAGATTTTCAATGAAGTTAGAATAGGGTACGTTGTTGGGCGGGTGGGTGTGCAGGCGTCAAACATGTGGTTTTCATCAAATATCTCCTGTTAGAATTCAGGTAAAGTAATCATACATGGTAGGAAGATGCCTTATGGGAAGAGGAAGGTTGGGATTAATTTTGAGGTCAAGGTCACTGTTGCTAAAAATAGATTTTTGTTTCTATCAAATAATTTATTTTAGGAGTGAGGTATGATGATCATTTTTGGTAGATCTATAGATAGAGCAAGTGTACGTAATTCCGAACTGTATTTTTTTCCAAACAAAAAAGTACATTAAGTTGTAATCCATGTATGTTCACGTTTTCTGGGAAAATGATGTCATAAAAATTACTTCATATATGTTTTCTTTTCGTCCGTCGCCATTTTGAGAGCACACGCTATCCAGTTCTCGGTACCTTGCAATTTGTTTTCCGCCACTGTGTTTTGGTAAGTAAAATAAAAAGAATGTTAATTTTATGCGTTGAATTTGTAAGAAAATATGGACTTCAAGTTACGTTTATGAAACGCTTCCTAGATGATTATAACATGTAAACTTTGAAAACAAACACATGCTTCACTCATGATCAGTTTGATTTGGAACCATGACGTCAAATTGAGCTCGAGGTGTGTTAGGAATAAGATTCAAGAAATTAGCAAGAAATGTTAAATTAAAATGTGTTTTTTATTCTGAACAATTAAATATCAATTAAGTTTAAAATAGAAGTTTCACTGTTGGTTATTCTTTCACAAATTTAAATGGCATATGATTAATAGACTAGATCTTTTTAATTTTATTTATTTTCATGTTTTATCTTACTTCTGTTTCAGCCATGAGTCACCAGTTGGTGGAAAACAATGACAGTATGATATAGAATTGGTAAAGCATGCAGCAGATTTTGTTTCAGCTAGGTCCATGTGGCTTTGTTAGGCTTCTAAGTCTTTCAAGATACCAAAAACCACTATATTTGACAGGATTAACAAAAAGTATGGAAGCACACATATTGGCACTAAACCTATTCTGACCAACGAAGAGGGCTCTCCATGTGAGTTGTATTGGCTATGGGCGTACTAGGGTTGAGTTAACCAATACAGTTAAAAGTATCATTGAAGCTGATGGTTGCCCAAATCTATTTGTTGATAATTGTTCTGGCAGGCAATGGCTTTTTTAAGCACCATCCTGAACTTACTGTCCCAGTAAGAGCAGAAAAGTTATCGGTTTGAAAGGTGCACCTGTTGTATACCATTATGGAAATTCTGATAAAACACAAATGACCGTCATGGCTGCTGCGGGTCACTTTATACAGCCCATGATTATTTTCCCAGGATAACGTTTTGGTTTTGATCCATTTGAGGGTTTTGAAGAGGCAGCTGTTGGAAGATCTGAAAATGGGTGGATGGATTCAGAAGTTTTTATTGGGTGGCTCAAAATTGTTTTCATACCTGGCATAGAATCTCCTCATGTGAAAAAGCCCATTCTATTGCTTATTGATGGCCACAAAACTCATGTCACCATCGAAGCATCTGACACTTGCATAGCCAATTGTATAGAACTGTACTGCTTACTGGAGCACTCATCTCATGTTATGCAACCCCTTGACCTGAGGTTCTTCGGTGCTCTCAAACAGTTATGGCATCAGTCAGTGCGGGACTGGCAGGCAGACAATATAGGAGAATTTGTGAACAAGAAAACCTTTGCCCGAGTATTTAAGCACGCATGGATAAAAAGTACCAAAGTTGATGCCACTGTAAAAGGTTTTCTTGAGGCTGGTTTTTTTCCACAAGATCCCGCAAAAGTAGCCGCCTCTGCCAAGCTTGAGCCTAGCCGAGTGTTCCAGGATGTCAATCTGGAAGCTACTCAGACGACACAATCAGGGGATAATGTCATTACGACGCCACAAAGTAGCATCATTCCTGACAAACAACCAGTTTCTGATGACCAACCAGACGAGCAGTCAGTCTCTCCTGATGCTACTTAGGCTGTAGACCCTGATATTCTGATCAAAAAGTCAGCTAATCCCAAACTGCGCTGTGTGTTGATGCCAAAAGCTATTACTGGTTCTAAATACTGCCAGCTATTGCAAGAAAAAATTGAAAAGAAAGAAAAAGAACTAAAAGATAAACTGAAACAAAAACATGAACGACTTGCCAAAATAAAACAAAAGGAAGAAGAAATTAAAAGGGGAAACGCGCCAAAATGCAGAGAAAGCGCACAGAAAGAGAGGAACAGAAAAAGAATAAACTTGAGCAGAAAGAGAAGAGATGAGCATTTAAAGAGAAATTATTGAAAGAAATTGAAGAATCTGATAGCGATGACTGCATAAAAGTTTACGCTAATAAGTGCTACTCATGTAAAAGTACGCTGATGATTACATTCAGTGTTCTAATTGTTTCCTGAGCTTCCACGCTAGATGCGTTTAATCCTAAATAATGAGTGGTGTTGAAGACCTACCCTTTGAATGCAAGTACTGTTGATAAGAAGTAGTTTCCATTCGGTGCGATCTGACTGTGTAACAGTCTGTATATAAGAGTTTTGTGGTAAATTGTTACTAGTTACTGTTTACGAACAGTTATCGCCGTTATTGTCTGATTAGCTGTTCAATATGGAATTAGATAACGATATTTTATTTGTAAATTCCACAATTTGATATCTTTCAAGGACTAACAGACTCAATATTATTTTGCGCATTTTATTGTACATCTACTTAAAAGGGGCTTTTTTAAATGTTTAGTTTGAATTAATAATGCTATAAGAAATGTGTGAATTGCTCAATATTCTGTTGAAGCATTCTGTCTTCATACCAATTTTGTCAGGAAAATTCCATTGCTATATGTTGGAAATGTTATTTTATAAATTACAGGAAATGAAATAAATTTATTTTTAAATAATCTTGGTTTGTTCGGAAATTAGAATCACACCCGGTCAGAATTGTGTCCCTTTGTTTGTAATAATGATCACTTACTGGTAGATTTTTTTGACAATTTTCTCATGTAAAGAGTTGGAATAAGGTGAAATCATAGAAAATGATTTTGTTTAATCGAGTACTTAAAGTAATTTGGACTGCCTGGACTTATTTCTGAACGAAACATTTTTTGGTCAAGATGGTCGGTAATAGGTACACCCACTCTACCTTATGAAAAGAGGAAGATTGGGATTGAATTTTGGGTTAATAGGGTCAAGGTCAGTGTTACTAAAAATAGTGTTGCATCAACAATTAGTTTCTGTTGAACATTTCCTTTTAGAATGTTAGAATGGAAATACAGTTTTCATACTTCATAGATACCTTATGGGAAGAGGAAAGTTGGGATCGATTTTTAGGTCAGTAAGATCAAGGTCACTGTTACTAAAAATATATTTTCATTTCCATCAAATTACTTCTTTAAGGAGCGAGATATAATGATCTTATTAAGTTGATAGATAGCTCATGGGAAAAGGAAGAGTGGGATTGTATTGCAGGTCAAGGTCACTAACTTAAAATAGATTTGCATCAAAGAGGTAGTTTCTGTCAAATATCTCCTGTTAGCAGGGCTCGAATTTAACTTTTCTTGCCACTTGCAAATTTTGTGAGTAGCTGAAATTTCAAGTTGCAAAATTTATCAATCACTTGCAATTTCATGAATGGTATATATTTAACGAAGGCAAACTCTTCTCAGTGTGAGATGCCCGCGTTAAATTATTAACAGATACTTTATTAAAATAGTACAAAAATTGTAAATATATCAGTAATGTCTGGTAATTTGATTATTACTGTTGTTCTTTTTTTTATCTAAAGAGGAAAAAAACGTGTTGCAAATAACGCTTTGCTATATACTTTGTTACAAATTGGCTGCATAAAGGGAAGAAAGTAAACAGTCAGACTGTGCACCATATGCAGTTATTGAGTAATGAAGACTGTATGAAAACATTGAGTGCCAGTCTAGAGGTGCGCATAGGTTCAAGTTATGCCTCCCTGCAATAGATTTTACTGTTTACTTGTCCCGATAAAGGAAACACAATACTGATCTTGATTGGATTCAAAACTTTGCACTCCCAAAAAAATGTGAGCAGCTACAAAAATTTTGTTCATTTAATGAACTTGCAAAATTCATTTCCCACTTGCATTTTGCGAGTTCGCGGGTGCAAATTTGAGCCCTGGTTAGAATGAGATACAGTTTTCATACTTGGTAGTTAGATACCTTACAGGAAGAGGAAATTTGGGATTGATTTTCAGGTCAATAGGGTCAAGGTCACAATTACTTAAAATAGATTTTTCTTCATTTAGGAGTGAAGTACGGTAATCATATTTTGTAGATAGATACCATTTTGGAAGGGAAGGGGTCACTTGATTTTACATAGTCTTATATAAAGAAAAACTAGAAAAATCCTCCTGTCAGAAACCTAAAGGCCTGGAGTTTAGATATTTGGTGTGTAACATGGCCTAGAAGACCTAAACCAGTTTGTTGAAACCATGGCCCTCGGGTCAAAAATGACCCGCCCCAGGGGTCACTTGATTTTACTAGAATTGTTTAGGAAAAAACTAGAAAATTTTCTTATCAGAAACCACAAGGCCTAGAGTTTAAATATTTGGTGTGTAACATGGGCTAGTGAACATCTACCAATCTTTATCAAATCATAGCCCTGGGGTCAAAATTGGCCCTGTCCTAGGGGTCACTTGATTTCACATAGACTTGTATAGGAAAACCTTCAAAATATCTTCTCAGAATTCTGAAAGCCTGGAGTTAAGATGTTTAGTTGTGGACCTCATCCAAGTCTGTTCAATCATGGCCCTGTGTCAAAATTGACCCGGCCCTATGAGTTACTTGATTTATGTAGACTTATTAGAGCTATGATCCTTAAAGTTTGGATGGTAGGTACAGTTTTTGTGTTGAATTTAGGTGATCTTGTTGTGCTTCTGCATAGATTATGTATTCAGTTTGACTATTAGAACAATAATTGGCATTGAGGGCAATGTTTCTCAGGTGAGTGATTCAGGGCCATCATGGCCCTCTTGTTTTTTTAATAAGTATATATAATAAACATATAAGAATTAAAATCTAATTTCAAAAAAAGAAAAAAGAATGTTCCCATCATTTTTTTTGTTTTTTTTTTGTTTTTTCAGAATTTAGGTGACAGCTAACATGTTTTCTGGAAATCGGCTCAGTGCAAGAGATCTATTGACAGTTAATAAAAGGTATTCATTATACTTATAAGTTTTTGGTTTAAATCCTGTTGCACCTTGATTTGGTGTTATATTCTAGATCTATATTACATATTACATTTTGGGAGGATATTAGGCCTAGCTGCTTTTCAAATTTTCTGTCATTCAAATCATTCATGATTGATTTATAATAAGTTTAAATAACAACACACAAAAACTAGAAAAAAAACCCACATCATTTTATGATGCTGAACATAATGTCTTACTAAAACATCTTTTTGTCTTAAAACTGGCTTAAAATTAATTTTGTTAATCTCTTTTGGCGGAAATTTCTACACAATCAAGGTAGTACAGAGTAGAATTAACATTTTGTCACCAGCAGGTACAGGAATACAAGCAGTATTCTTATATGCTGAACCATCTTGGCTGGGCCAGTCTTGAATCAAGGCGAGTCTCTCTCCTCTACAAAATAATAAATGACCTTGTAGACATACTACCCTCTACATATCTTCATCAGCTTCCAAGACTAGAGCAGTAAATAAACACTTAAGCAGTACTGCACATCCATTGATTACTGTAAATACAGTTTCTTCCCTCATGTAATTCCAGTGTGGAATAGACTACCACCTACAGTAGCTGAGGCCCCTTCTCTTGCTTCCTTCAAGAAGGGGTTATTCTCCCAGCCCTTCTAAGTTGGACCATTAACCCAACTATCTCCAGATGAAGAGAAGCTCAATGCCCACAGAGCCTCGGCCCCATGTGCCACGCAAGCCAGATTGGTCACATGTTTTGTCTCTGATGGTGATAATTTGGCTTATCTTTTCTTCTTTCTGTCTTTTAAATGTGCTCATCTGACCATTAATCTATCTTCTACCCTTATCTATCTTCCATATCTTTATTATCTTTTTCCTTATTCTTTGTGCACTGTTAAGTAATTGTCAAGTATTACAGATTAACATGCCACATAGATGTAGATTGTAAGAAGTACTTGGTATCTCAAGGGGAGGATGGGCCCCAAGATTTCATGAATAGGGGTTCCTGCAGAATAATGACAAATATGTACGGTAACATTGTTAAAAAAACAGCAGAATAAAATTACATAATATACTCTTAGATTAATAATTTCATTTCTCAGAATATCCTTGGACAAACAATGTAAAAGTAACTTGTTAGAATAAGAAAAAAACAGGAATTTTCTTCTTAATTTTTTTGATGATCCTATAAAATATTTACTTTCATAACGCATGTTATGGTGAAAAATTTCTTCATTATAAAAATATCATAAATTTACACTTATTATTTATGACTTAATTTGCTGGCATATTATTTTTGGTCATTATGGCTCATCCTAGTTCTGCACTTTTTTATTGTTAACCATAGCAAGCCAACACATTTTATGCATGTTTTATTTTTTTCCATTGAAACTGAAATGCTTAACCCTTTTCTTGTTGAATAATCTTATCATTTACAAATTTATAACTTGATAATTTTCATTTCTGTTTCAAACTCTGTATATACCTGGTAAATACATAAACAAATTATCTGGTGTAATGAATGTTAATATTATCTAAATATGGCATTCTACTTTGTGTTGGATTTTTGTATGGTTGTTTTTTCATCTTGTAACAATGGTGAAGGAACTGCTTGTTGATTCTAATGAAATATTGGTGGTCCCAAACGTCTTAGGGTGTGATTGGTTTAGACATGTCCCTGTTTATAAACTTCAAAGCTTCTTCAGTGATTCTCTGCCATGTTTTCGTAGTTTGTTGGATTACAAATCTAGGGTTTTGTCTTGCTTCTGGGGGAGGTATTCGTTGTAGAACTTTTGCTATTTTGGGTTTATAAATGATATCAAATAATACCATCCCCTTTCCACTCAGAGAAAAAATTACACTATGTAAATATAAAATAAATGAATTGCTTGATCATAATTGTTTGCAGGCAAGAGAAAACATACAATGAGGTTGGAGATTTCTCTCAACTCCAGAATGCTCAATTTACTCAGTTTGAGTGCTCTCAGCAATACTCACAGGAATTCCTGTCCCAACCAGAACAGCTTTCCAATGGATCCAATTCAGAGGTTAGCTTTACATATTTCATTCCACCACAGAGCACATAATTTATGCTCTGTATGTAGAGATTAAATGATGAACCATTATAATCGATGATTGATTGAAAGCTGCTGAGGTCGATGATTATCGATTGTGTACCTTCATAATCAATATCTCTATTTCTCTTCTTGCCGGTAGTTAAGAGTACATGTATGTGTACCAAGAAATGAAAGAAAAAAAATATAAACAATATTAACAATTTAACACTAGATCTACAGGAACTCTGTTTCTGAATTCTTTTTGAAAGTTTTTTCCTCTTATTTTTCCAGTTATTTTTCAATGTTGCATTAATAGTCTGAGAATTCTTGTCTCTTGTAATTAACATTCTTTGATGGCAGATCTATCTTTGTCTGTTAAATTAAGATTTTTGCTCTCATTGTCACTTTTTACATATAAGTGATGGTTAGCATTCAAATCGATTACATATTTGATGATTGATCAAAATGTTATGTCCAATTATTTCTGATCATTGATTATGAATTTTAGCCAATTTTGAAATGCTATCTGTAGGTATGTAAAACATATGTCTGAAGATATAGCTGTAAATTGTTTCCATAGTATTTGAATTGATTAAGAAGAGATCAAGGATTTGGGGCCACTTGAATTTTTATATAAATTTTCCTCCTAAAATGTTAAGTAATGATTTACCAAATAAATGAATAAAAATGACTACCATTACAAACTGAATGTTTGTATACATTGCCCCACTTCTGTATAAAACAAAATGTATATATATCTCAACATGTATACTTTTAACCAATATTAAGGTTGTAAGATTGATTTTTCTGTAGGTAGATTGGTTTATACTATATTGAGCTATATCCATAATAAGGTGAAATGTATCAATATTTTGTAGAATATTCCATATCTTTATTGAAACTTATCACAGCATAAAGATACATTGAGGAAATATTTGTTATCTAGATGCCAGCACTGAATTACAAAGTGCATTCACCAACTTAATTGGTGGACTGAGAGCATTTCTGGCAGAAAAGTGCAATAAAGTTCCCTACTGGTAATATTAACTGTGCTATTTAATTTCATCAGCTGTAGGCAAGAGGCGGCCATAAAAGGCACCTTTTGATCTGTTATAATACATTATTCAGTATGCTATTTTCTCTTCCTATAGCCCTACATCAGTATTATTGCTTGTATGAGTAGAACATGCCTTGCTCCTCTAATAAAGTTATTAAAACATCCAGGGAAACCTACAGAGTCAAACACTTATTTGGCAATTATTGGAAAAGTGCCTCTGCAAAGTGCAAATGTCTGTCTGATGTCTGATAAAAAAGAATGTATTATATTGCTGACAGTACTGTACATCATGACATGAAAGTAGTTCCTGAGGCCTTTGGTAGATAATAATTGGTATTCAAGTTGGGTTTTTTTCAGTCTGCTTTCAAAATCATTTTTTTCTGTATGTAGATGTATTATTTTGATATATAGACCTAGTTTGCATTTTAAACAAAGTTATGATGTGCTTCTTACACAGATGCTTATGTAGCAGAGGCCCTTACCCCCTCTTTACAAATACGCATTCACTATTTCTCTTATCAGAGATACAGCTTCACAGCTCACATACCTGGTTCCATTATATGATGTCGAATACTGGCAGCACTGCAAATAAAAGTGTTGCCAATTAATTTAAAAAAAAAAAAAATCTTCTTCTCATTGAAAATACCAATGTTACTTAACATTTATTTATTGGTGAACATCTTTATCTACTTAATTTTTTAGAATTACAGGGTTGGTCACCCATTTAAGAAAGAAAATTCTCAGATATGAGTGGACCAAATTAAATCTATGCATCAGTAATACTGTGGTATCTGATCAGATGTAAGTAATGTTATGCAAAGCTTTCAGAACTGATATACTATCCCATATCATTATTGATTTTTGTTACTCATCAGTTTGAAAATAATTGAGAATTTGTCCATTTTTTATTGAATAAAAAGGGGAAAAACTCTGTCTATTTGTTCCTCTGAGTTACTACATGTACCAATGGCCTTAGAAAATAGCATACCTCCAACATGACTTTTTTTCCCCTTGTTTATCAGAGGTGTTTTCCCCTCTGACATTTTTTAGAATTCATGCACAGTTTTCACCAAATTTGCATATATCCAGTGATCCCTCCCAACTCGTTAAAGTCTTGTCATTTTACTCCCCAAAATATGATAAGGCTCAATCCCCATCTGGCATTGTCATAAAAAAGGTCTATTAATATAATGGCTGTAGGTTTTCAAAAACTGATTTCTACATTTTTGGAGATGGTCTGATCTTTGTTATGTGTATTATGTTGAATAAATGTACATTTTTTTAAAGGGAAGTTCTTTCTTTTTTTTACTAGGCATGGGAGTTAAGAAACAGAATAGTTTTACTTTATCTCTTAAATACCAGCTTTCTTCCTATGAAGTCAGAGTAAAATCTTGCTGGCCCTATATTTACTTCTCAAGTACATTTTTATTTTGATTTGCAGTCTCAGAAATGTTTGCATTTTCAGCTGTCGTCCTATGAAAAATATATGGCAAAGCCATCACTATTCAAAAGCAACAATAGCCAAGTGAAAAACACAGGGACACAGCCAAATGCAGGCAGCCAGACTGCATTGCAGCCCAAGAAAGGACCAGGTGCTCTCAGTTACCAGCAGCAACTCCAGGCACACAAGGCAAAGTCCAAGGAGAGGGAAGAAAAGTAAGCTTGTTATACCCCCCCGCAACGAAGTTAGGGGGGGGTATACTGGAATCAGGTTGTCCGTCCGTCCGTCCGTCCGTCTGTCCGTCCGTCTGTAGACACAAAATTCTGCGGACTACTCCTCCTAAACTTCTGGAAGGATTTTGATGAAACTTGCTGGCAATGATCCTTAGACATTGTATTAGCGCGTTATCTATATAGCATTGAGTTACCTCCCCTATTTACCAAGTTATGCCCCTTTGATGATTTTTGCATTACAAACTTCTGCGGACTACTCCGCCTAAACTACTGGAAGGATTTTAATGATACTTGCTGTCAATGATCCTTAGACATTGTAGCAGCGCGTTATCTATATAGCATTGAGTTACCTCCCCTATTTACCAATTTATGCCCCTTTGATGATTTTTGCATTACAAACTTCTGCGGACTACTCCGCCTAAACTACTGGAAGGATTTTAATGATACTTGCTGTCAATGATCCTTAGACATTGTAGCAGCGCGTTATCTATATAGCATTGAGTTACCTCCCCTATTTACCAAGTTATGCCCCTTTGATGATTTTTGCATTACAAACTTCTGCGGACTACTCCTTCTAAACTACTGGAAGGATTTTGATGAAACTTCTGGCATGATCCTTAACATCTATATAGCATTGAGTTACCTCCCCTATTTACCAATTATGCCCCTTTGATGATTTTTGCATTACAAACTTCTGCGGACTACTCCTTCTAAACTACTGGAAGGATTTTGATGAAACTTGCTGGCAGTGATCCTTATACATTGTATAAGCATGTGTTAGTTATATAACATTGGATTACCTCCCTTTATTATAGTTATGCCCCTTTGATGATTTTTGCTTTACAATTTTCTGCAGACTACTCCTCCCATTGGATTACCTCCCTTTTTTATAGTTATGCCCCTTTGATGATTTTTGCTTTACAATTTTCTGCAGACTACTCCTCCTAAACTACTGGAGGGATTTCAATGAAACTTGCTGTCATTCAACCTTAGACATTGTAGTAGCGCTTTTTCTTATAACTTGGGATATGTCCCTTTGATGGTATTTGTTTTACAATTTTCTTCCATTGATAGATTTCAGTGAATCTTAATGATATTTATCCATAGACATAGGTATATCCATAGGTATGTGTTACAAAGGATCACTAGATTTCTAGGTAGTTGGCACATATGTCCTCTGTATATTAAGATGGAGTGTTGCATACAAGAATTCTGATTTCATGCTCCAAAGCCATGTTTGACAAAAACACTTGCGGGGGGGTATTAGTAAGCCCTTAGGCGACAGTTCTAGTTACTCCTGGAATTAACTTCTCTCACTATTGAAATAGGCAGCATTTTCTTTTTCCAGTCAGCATAGTGTATTCTTTTATTTTGGCCAAAAATATCATGAAAGACAATCAGTTTTTGTGTCATCTGCTATAAGCAGTGATGGCACTTAGGGATCACTTCTCTGTCGTCTGTCTGTCCATTTGTCTGTACTCTTTGTCTACCACACTTTTTCCGTCGCATTGTTTTCAGCAGGTGACACATGTGTTCCAATGATCACTTCTTGTTCTATGGTATTTGTAAATGTAAATGAATAGTTTAAGCATTATTTTGATACAGTAGAACCTCTCTAAACGGCACCCTCTTTTATCGGAATACTCTAAACTGCACAAGTCAAATCTAAATTTTTTCCCTGTATATTCTGTAAAGACTCTCTAAACTGCAATCTCTGAATTCTGAGTACCGGATGAAAAATTCATGATATTTAGCATAGTTTTACCACCAGGCATAAAGTTTGATGTCAAAAAAATAATCTGCACAGTTCATTGGAAGACTACATTTCTTATTAATGGTCTGTAGGTCATATTGTGTTTTGAAATTAATTAGTTTCATCCACTTTGTGTGATAAATGCAGTTAGTGGTGTATAATTATAAACTTATGCTGACAGAAATGATCATAGACAAAATGAGTTATGATAGCCTTTATCAAAAATTTTTAGCATAAGAAGTGTTTGATATTTATTGCAGTGATTATGAAAATTCCTAAATCCATCAACAAACACTTCCTTTCATCTCCTAGTAAATGTTTGATGGATTACAGGCGAAAGAAGGAAAATAATTTGGCTCTCTCTCATGTTTAGTCTTTGGAACGCATTTTGTAACAAAATTAAATTGGGTAAATATGACGTTTGAGATATATTGGATGACTAATTAAATATTATTAACCTCTTCTAGTCTTGTGTAAAACTGGAGTTTTAAGGTTTGAAGAGTACTGTGTTCTGTATAGAATTCATATACAGTGGTGCTATCGTATCAGTTGTAAAAAATAGCGTATATTGTTCATATCGCATCATATTGTATCGTATAGTATCCTCAATCGCATCATAACGTATCGAATCGTATCCTATCACATTCAATCGTATTACACATAATAAACTGGATCATATCGCATCGTATCGTAAAGCAGTGGTATATCGCATAACGTATATCGTATCGAATCACTTTAAGATTTTTGGCAGTCTTAGTTTCGGGACACCTTTTATTTATTATTATACAGTCCATTCGCGATGGTACGAAGTAGCCCCGGGAAACGCATTTATTTCGTTCCATCGCGTATTTCGTTCCATCGCATCTTTCATATTGACGATTGAGAATCCTTTTATGTATGTGCTCACTCGTTTGTTTATGTCGTGTTTTAGTATGAATTGCTGAAAACCATGTACTGTCGTAAAATTTAGTGTCGTAATATGTTTAGTGTGATGTTGTTTCATTATTTGATTAATCTTTGTAACAAACAAACTCGCTTGTAAGCTTCGTGTCAGTTTGCAACAATCAACGTCACGGATGGCGTGCTAATAGGCTGATTACAGACAATATAATGGCGGATGTGTATAAGCGACAGGTGTCACTCGGGTAGGTGTGAAAACTGACTGACACTTCGTTCGAACGCGTCATTAATCAGTTGTTAATTAGCAAATCGGACCACATACATACTTCGCTCCAGTGCATCTTTCGTTCCATCCTATTCGTTCCATCGCATCTTTTTACATTGAATAAAGAACAAATATTGCCGGGACCTGGCAATTACTTCGCATTACACCGTCATTTCGCAATATCGCATTTCGTTCAATCGTGAATAGACTGTATATATATTTTTTTTAGAAAATAATTCTTCTTTGTGTCTCGAAATTCAACATTTTGCGTATGTGTATTAATTTTTATCATAAATTATATTATGTAATATAATCTTATTATTTGATTAGTTATAATAACATTCTTTTACTTTTTATGTACCGGTGTAACAGCCCAGATTTCCCCCCCAGTCAGTTTTTCCCCAGGGAAAAAATTGACTGGTCAAGAAACTAGTCAGGTTTTTCCCCACCCAGTCAGTTTTTTCCCCCCTGTCATGTAGATTGAACATGAAGTCGGGAAAATTCTGGCCTAGTGAGTTTTTTCCCCCCTGCCATTTAGATTGTATTGTTGGTGGGGAAATTCTGGACCAGTCAGTTTTTTCCCCTGTCATGTAGATTGACATGAAGTCGGAAAATTCTGGCCAGTTTTTTCCCCTATCTAATATTTTTACGTGAGATGGGTGGGAAATTTTTTCCTAGTCAGTTATTCCCACCCTATCCAGAATTTTCCCATCATCAACACAATCTAAATGACAGGGGAAAAAAACTGACTAGGCCAGAAATTCCCCACCATCAAGCACAATATCTTAGATAGGGGGAAAAAACTGACTGGTCCAGAATTTCCCCACCATCTTGCACAATATATTAGATAGGGGGGAAAAAACTGACTGGTCCAGAATTTCCCCACCATCAATACAATCTAAATGACAGGGGGGAAAAAACTGACTATGCATGAATTTCCCCACCATCACGCACAATAAATTGGATAGGGGGGAAAAAACTGACTGGTCCAGAATTTCCCTACCATCACGAACAATCTATATGACAGGGGGGAAAAAACTGACTGATCCAGAATTTCCCCAACATCATTCACAATATATTAGATAGGGGGGAAAAAACTGACTAGTCCAGAATTTCCCCAACTCAGAAACCTTAAAAAAAAATTTAAAAAAAAGGGGGGGGGGACTGAGAGGGTGAGGAAAAACCTGACCAGTCAGACTTTTCCCCGGGGAAGAAACTGACTGGGGAAAAACTTGACTGTTACACCGGTACATGTACTGTATATACATGTGTAGTGGCCTACTTGACTTTCTGCAACAGACGCATGGTTAAGCAATTTAATGCACGTGTGAAAAATATGTATTCGAAAGCATTCAATCGATATTTAAGTATACGCTGGGCTTCATTCATTCCTATAAGTTTACTTGATGTGTTTGATCAAAATGTTCATGATTAGCATGTCTTAAAATTAAGGATTTAAATCTGACCTAATTATGCATAAACAAACTCCGATTTTTTCCAAGATGTTGCTTCCTTGGAAAAACTTATTTTCCGGGACCTTTTTCAGCAGTGTTCACTCGCGTGCTCTTATTAAAACATTGAAAGAGATGATCGTAACTTTATTATATACCTTCATTATAGTTTTAATGTGTATTTTTTTTTTTATTTCCTACTTCATTTATCCCCCTTCTCTCTCTCTCTCTCTCTCTCTCTCTCTCCACACATGCAATCATTAAAAAAAAAAAAGTCATAATTCGCACAGTACATATTTTCTCTTTTTTTTCTCTCCCTCTCTTTCAGTTTGAATAAGAATATAATATCAGGAGGTCTTGGATCCGAATCCCAACCGGGACACATTTCTCCGGTGATAGCATCAAACCAAAGACATATAAAATTTGTACTAGATTCGCCCTTGTTTTGCACTCGGCAAATTGTGGTTGCTATGGGAACTCGGAGAACTCAGTATTGGTTCTATGCAGGAACTTGTCTCCCGTGTATCGGTCGGTGCTATTCCCCTGACATGTAAAAGAACCAATGCGTCTTTTCGCGAAATGAGCTAGGGTATCGCACTCGGACTTTCTTGTATCCAACCAATGTCTTTTCCGATGCTTTTTATTTCAGAAACAAACAAAAAAAACAGGACCCCTACAACAGAAGATTAACATACTGCCTTTGAGAATAGAGATATACGGTTTTAGTCAAATTACCAATCTCTCCTTGTCCGTGAAAACACAAAGTACCATGGTAAAAGTTAAATGGGAGAAAATCTATAAATGCCATATTATTACATGTATAGTTCGCTTAAATATATCTTTGATTTTTTTTCTCATATCTCTGTACATTTATGCATGAATGTATATATTTAACGTACGTAATTGTATTTCACCAGACGCGTGCCATACCTTCTTATCAGTGGGCACAGCATGTGTTTATTTTGACCGGATATGTCACCTTTATGTATCGCCGGTACCGGTATACCGTTACTCACCCCCACCCCCAATCCCACCCCAAGGCAAGGGAGGGACAATCAACGTTTACACAACATGAATGTTATTACCGGTACTAATTAACATGACAGAAAACATGAAAGATGGTCTCAGGCATATTGTAAGAACATTATCACAGAAAGAACCAGGATGTTATGTAGTGTCACTGGGTAGCTTAGTCAAAAACTGGTCCTCTATCATAATAAAGACTATATAATAATTTACAAGTAACTTAGAATAACTAAGTGTATATACATACATACACTATAGAGCATTTACATAATATAAACTGTACCGACTAAATTATTACCGTCTGACTATAAGCTCTGCTGCCTACGCGTTTTAGAGTATATATTCACAACATTGCAAGTGTTCATAATGAAGTGTGACCCTTAATACAGATAACTCAAAATTCTTCATCCTACCAAGGAGTGCCCATAAGACAACAGAGGAATCTACCAGACAACAACAACATGACTACAAATTTCCTCCATTAATTAATTTTTATTCATATCTATTTATTCCTTTTTATGCACATTATATCATAATTACATTATTATTTTAAAATTAAATATTCATCATAGAAGTATTATATTCCAAAGAGGAAGACATTCTATATATCAGTATATTTCCATAGCGAATCTTGTTGATGATGATATTAATAGTAAAAGGTCTCTCTCTCTCTTTTTTTTTTTTTTTTTTTTGGTCTTTACAACTAAAAGACTAATGGACTTTTAAAAAATATAGTAATCACATACGAGAAAGTGTATTCTTATGATTAATAAAAAAAAAAATTAGTTAAAACAGTGAGTAAAATATAGCAACAGTTCTTTTATAGGAACAAATAATTTGCACTTATGGTTGAAAGCATGGGACCAGTTGTTTGCAGATTAATTAGATTTTCTGCTATCATCATGTATAAGCTGCGATAGAATCGGCGACCTCTTCACTAATTACCTCTCTTTGAACGAGATGGCCTTCCGGTCTGCTTTTTTAAATTAATTAATTAATTGTTTAAGAAGCGGCAATACGGGTATCTCTTTCTCTCTATATATAAGGTGCATGTTGCATGCAATTGTTCATGCATCATTACATTCTTTTCAAGCTATTTGACAGTAGCAGAAGTTCTCTAGCACATGCTATACTTCTATGTGCTGGTTCACGAGCGCTCATTGAGCATTCGCAATCTTAAATGAAAGGGCAATTATATTATATTTATAATTTTTTAAGGACCTGTCCAATAAAGGGGACAGGACAAAATCACATGCACGAAATTTAAACCATAAACAATAAATATTGTCCAATATGGATAAGATTTAGTCTGTCTAAATACTAATAATTTATCACAGCTGTTTGGATTGTTTGACATGCATGCAAATCAGAAAAAAAATCACTTACAGGCGAAGAAAATAATTAAAAAAAATAATAGCAGCTGATTATCTGAGTTCCTCGTTAAAGTTCATAAATTAATTCATATATTCAATTAAACTTTGAGGTCTTAATTGGAAAAAAAAAAAAAAAGCTTACAATTTTTAATGGAAAAAGATACTTTCTTAATACTTTAAATATCATTTGTAGTATGTGAACATTTTATTTAGTTTGGTGGGTTAATATATAACTTAAAAAAAAAAGCTCCAAAAGATATTGTGTTGATTAACACATGTGGCAGAGTACCAGATAAACTATCAGTAATTTTTTGTTATCATTTGTTTTTATTGTGATTGTTATCATTACACGTAATCATAAAGAATGTATTTATAGATAATCTTTATTAAAAAAATCGTTCTCTCATTACATTTGCTTAACGTTGGTCTCGATGGAGATCGCATAGTCCGTCACTTTTTCAGAGGGACCGCAATTTAGTTTGTCCCCATTTCCTGTCACTCACTATGTTTATAGATGGACAAACGGTTTTTCAGTTAAAGGTGACGATAAATATTGTTAACAACACAAAGTTTTTGCATATTCCTGAACTTGTAGTCAAATCAAGCTTGCAGGTATAAGAAATGTCATGTAAACCGTGCTTACCGTGTATCGTAAATTGCATAACGTAAATTGCAGATCGTATATCGTATGGTATCAGATTATAAACGCATCGTACGCATCGTATCGTATCGAATTGTACAGGTAAATCAAACTTGCTATCGCATATCGCAGATCGTATATCGCATATTGTATATCGTTCAATATTTCAATCGTATATCAATCATATTTTTTGACAACTGATACGATAGCAGTATCTAAGTGTATTGCCACCTGCAATATATGCCAAAAGATTATGGACCAACTTGACACTTGACGTTATAAGAGAAGAATAAGTCAGAAGTTCACCATGAAAAATCTGATTCTACTTTTATTTCTTAGTCTTTCACTTGTTATCTTTTCTCTGTTTGCTTTCAGGGACTTCCTGAACAGTGTTGTTGATATAGTGAGAGAATGTTCAGATGAGGTACACATTTTCCCCCCTTTACTTTTCTTAATTCGTATTAATGATAAACAGATTGCTAGAAACCATGATTATGTCAGAAAAATTAATGTTTTCTTCCATAACTTATCAGGACAAATTATTTTCTAATTTAGCTTGAAATGTGTGTATTCTGTAAATCTTTACAGCAAATGCCAGTAGCGTATTGAAACTGAAAAAAAAATGTTGCCTCAAAACCGGGCCAACCTTGACAGTGAATGCCTATAATGTAGTTGAACAGGTGAAATTTTTCACTCCTCAAAACCTGACCTCTTTTTAGTGTAAGAACCCTGAAAATATTTAATTTTAAAAAACAAATTGCCAAATTGATGCATTTGATTTAGATTGTTTCATTAAAGTGACTTTCAGTGTAATTTGATATTCAGGTTATATAAGCGTTTAGCTAGCTTTAATTATTTAAAGTTTCAATTTTCTAGAGATAAAGGATGTATATTGAATTTAAATCAGGAAAAACCATTAAAAACATAAATTTGCATATTTCAATCAAAAATTCAAATTAACTGAATTTCTAAATTGAATAAAATCACTTTCAAAGTGTTTAAATTTTATTTTTTTCATAATCCTGTCCATAACCCATGTATAGAACATGAGTATTAACTATTAAAACTAATTAATGATATTGATTATCTTTAGAAATATCTATATGAATGTTTACACTTCTGGTGTTTTCGATAATAAACCACGTCAATGCCTTACTGAACTACATAATTGTAACATTAAAAAACTCATGTTCAACCATTTTCAATATTAATCTCATCTTATATGTTACATCAAAATATTTAGCATTGGTAAGCGTTCTGTATGGTGCATTATAGCTTTAACATGCGTTTTCATACAATTCAGTGGTGCAACTGTGTCCAAAAATGGAGGTTATTATGTTCAGGGCTGAAAACGGCGACAACCCAAGAAAAACGTATACGTCAAATCCTGTTTTGGTTTTAAACCTGCAAAAAAGGCACATAACTCACAACATTGCAGGCAATCACTGTAAGGATTAGCTTGGTTTTGAGGTAGCAATTTTTTTTATCGTCTCAATATGCTACAGGCATTTGCTATTAAGATTGAGCTGGTTTTGAAATCTCAGTTTTTTACCTGTTTAATCACTATTTACAGGCATTAGCTGTAAAGATTGGCCAGGTGCACAAAGGGTATAGGAATCACATTGTCAGAGTCTTTCCTGTTTTACTTTAATCAGGTATTAAATCAAGCAGTTGTTGTGTGTTTACAGAACTAGGCCATCAGTGATAACTAGGTTTGTTGAGAAACATTTTCCTATTAATGAGGAAAAATATTGTTTATTTAAGATGACTTTAGAGAATGATTTAGACCATTATTGTCATTGTCTCAGAGTTGTTTTCCAGTCATCAGGCAACAAATGAGTACTGTGCTTTCTGTGCTTTCACATAATTATAAAGATGTGAAAATATGTTGTTATCAAACAGCAATTATCCATAAAAATCTCTCTAGGGAGGGAACTGAAAATATAATCACCACGACTTCCAAGTGAAATACATGTATGTGTTATATATTTTGTATCAGATGTACATTTATGTTACAAGTTACCTCATATACAGACTTATTTTGTCATATTGGCAAACAGATTAGACCCAGAGCAGACATCTCCTTTCAGGGTCTCCTCTGTTTGCTCATATAATATTGTAGCTCAGATTCTACACAGTCTGCACTGCAAAGAAAACAGTATTGTTACAAATACCATTCACAGTTAACTAATATTCATCAAGTCATAAATTTGTTCATGATTATTCATCAAGTAAAGGGTTAAATTCACATAAAACATTTGAAATGTCAGTCCCCTTTGAGAAAATGATTGTGTTTGTCATCAAAATGGCTGCATTTTCTTTTATCATTAAAAATACCCCTTCCTTTTAGTTTACTTTTATTGCATATCCTTTGCACACCTTTAACCTAGTGAAATGAGTCAAAAAATTGTTACAGTGAATGCCTGTAACATATTTAAACAGGTAAAATTTGATTTGACTCATTAACTCTTTCCCTCATAGAGGACACCATGAAAAGACCAATGCGAACAGCATAAAACCAGATCAGCCTGCGAGTAACTCGCAGGCTGATCAGGTTTTATGCTGTTCGCTGCTCCTCAGTGGTCTGGAAATGAGGGTTTTGTAATTAAATTTAGTAAGGTTTAACTGTGGTTTTCTGCAGATCAGGCTTTATGTGATACCTATTGAGGGCATCAAAATGAGTCTATGAGGGAAAGGGTTAAGCACACATTAACATACATGTATATATGTATTATGATAAAAGTGCTATGAATAAGATCATATTGTTTTCTGATATCTTCATTGAATGACTCACTCTATCATAAATGTAAACTTGGGAAAAATTGTCATAGTCAAAAACATTTGCTTTTTGATTTGATTTTGGAAATGATAGGACATTCCTGTCAAGGTCACTACTGTAATACTAGATATAGAACACTGAATTTGACCATGCACTTTATTTGTAATTGTAACTTGGGACATCATCAGTAGAAATAAACCTGCCTGAATATGCACAAGTAAAATACTGCTCATTTGGCTAAAATAAGTTAGAACTTATCCATCAGCAATGACAAATTTAAGTCCAATGTATGACTTGTTTAAGCTTTCACAAGGGATGTTTCTCTTACATAGCAGGACTGATGCATAATATTGAGCAAATCTCTGTCACAGTTTTGTTCAAGATGGAAAGAGTGATCCTTGCAACAGTGGTAGCTGTTAGCTATAGCTTTTCATATCTTTATATTGCCCTATCATTTTCTAATTGATGCCATTCAAAGGAATTCTGATATTATTCTATATCTTTATTAAATGCATTTGATAAATATAAATTATTTGATTTTCAGGTTAAAAAGAATTTGAGATCACTGAAGACACAAAGAACAAGAATCAGGGGAGGCCTTAAGAACATCTATCAAGTCATGTAATGATTTTTATTGATTTATGACCTGGTGATAGAGCATAGCCTCTAAATTGGATCATATTCCAGATTTAAAGGAGTGGGAGACAGTAAATCATCCTCAAGATTTCCTTCTCTCATTAAATTTGATTCATTATGATCCTCACAATCATGGTCAATGTCCTGTGCATCTAAATGATTCAGAAACTGGGGTCATTTAAAAGTAACACCATCTTAACCTAGATTCTGATCCACTGGAAAACAGATCAGTCCTGGATCAGAAAAGCAGCTCATACCAGAAGCTGTCTGATCAGGCTCTCCTCTGTTTACTCACACAATATTACAGCTCAGAGTACACTGTTCTGTATGACAAAAGAAAATATCTTGTTTCATACACCATATAAGATTCAGTAAATTGATATTCATCAAGTTATATATTTGTACATGACTATTTTTGAGGTAAAGGGTAAGGTGTTAATTTGATGTACAGGGAGAAGCTTTTAAAGCTGTATTGTTCATTTTAATGTATTGAAAAAATGCACAAATATGATAACTTTAGAAGCAATTTAAGTTGCTCTTTTACCAAATTCTTCTTTCTGTACATTAAATTTACTTAACACTTTAGCTCATGAATATCCCGGTAAAATTTTATCAAATTAGCAGTATTTCCATCTGAAAAATATAAATATTTAATGATAACTTGAACTTGAAAAATTCAAAATTGCATTTTGATTAGAAAGATTATTTTTTTACTGTAATGACTATCACATGTGGGGTAGGTAATGGGTACCATCTAAATATACAGTAACATTTCATTTATTTTAGGGATCTTGTATGGGTTTTAATTCTTTGGTACCCCACACCTCAATGTGTTTTAATTATGTCTCTTTATACTTGAATATATCAATACATTCAGTATATATATTTACTGTGAAAATGTTCATATTATACAATTTACAATTGCCAAACCAAAACCTGCTTAGTTTATTCTTAATTAGTTACTACTAAAATTACATATATTGGCCACAACCAAGGCAATTTAAATGAGAGAAAAAAAAGTATTTAAAATGTACAGCCAACTAAATGTAACTAGCAAGATATAAAGAATACTATATCCAGAAATATAAAGGCTCAGTTAATGGTAGTTAAAAAGGCATGTCTTATATTTCTAAATATCATTTTCAAACCCTTTGCAGGCTTTTCTCCAGTTGTTTGGGAAGGGACTATATTACCATTTTTTTGCAGATATCAAATGATGGGGTGGGGGGTAAATATACATCATGAAAATATGACATGATGAATGTTAATTTACTGAATTTGAATAGTAAGTATTGCAATGATGTTTTTTTGTTTTGTGTTTTGCCATGCAGACATCTGTGCAGAATCTGAGTTACAATATTGTATAACAAAACAGAGGAGACTTAGATCAGACAGCACCTGGAAGGAGTTGTCTGATCTGGGTCTGCCCTTTTTGTCTGCATCAAAATGAGGCTATATTAGTTAAAAGATAAATAATTTTTTAGAGAGAAAGATACCTATGAATAACCCACATTTTGCACATTTTCTGCCTGGGCACTAATTGCCCAGTTACCATGGACACCAGTGATCTTTCTTGATATAATGAACCAAATTATTAATGATAAAGTTGTTTCCCTACTGCCTTACAGCCAGTCTAACAATCACAAAGTAGCAATTAGCATTAGAGCCTGAAACAGAGATGCAATAAAATATCCTCATGAGCAAAAACTTAAAACAGTTAAATGACTCCATCTTAATTATTGCTACCCACCACTTCTGCTTCTGATGTAACAAATACATCACAGTCCCAAATTGCTAAGAATGGACCATTTCTTCCCTTGATAGACAATGAGGGACCATTTAAAGTAATTATGACATCCAGCTTGATTGATTTCATGTGCTGAACAACTGCTGATTGTATCTGTTAAGTTTGTATTGTTTTGGAATTATATTGATGCATTTTGATGAGTTTGAAAGAGAAATTGACATGCATATCTCTGTTTCCATTATTCAATCTATCTCAAGGATGTATGCTAACACGTCTTAATTCTTAATGCTTAATTTTCCACCACAGAAAATATTGAAAAAGAGATTTGATTTATGAGTGCCCTCATAAGTTTACTTAGAAGTTTGGTTATTTTGTCAGTTTCATCTTTGTCAATTTACTGCCAATCAGATTAGGGTGTTTTCAAGGTGAATTTTTAGCATAATTATCAGAATTTCATGGTCAGTATCCAGATTTGCTAGACATTGAAATTTTGTTATTTGTTACATAGTCTCTGACCCTGCCAATGACAGGATGTAGTGATGGACAGTAGAGTGACATGCATCCTCCCCCTCCCCGCTTATGGGTCAAATATGGTGTAAATATTAACACACAATGTATATTGGTTATTGTCCTAGCATACAAATAAGTATAATGAACAGTGTCTGCTCTCTAACTTAAACTAACCGTAATTTAACTTGGTCAAAGTGTTTAATAGCTCAATATCTCAGCCAAGTTTTTGTAACTAGTTAGAAAGTCCCTATTACTTCAGAGTAATTGACCTTAAAATGAAAAAGAGATATCTTTAAAAAAGATATTCGGCGTAGGATGAAAGAAAAACGAGATTTTCATTCATGCATAAATATACTTTAATTAAGAAACTTATAAATGGAAATATATGCAAAACACATTTCAAAGATTCTAATGTTATGATAGGTTATAAAAGCATTGTTGTAAATAATTGTAAAAAACATGTCTAATTTTGGTAGTGAACAATGATGAATGGCAATGTTTTTAACAAGGTTTATTTTGCAAATAAGAAAATAGTCCACGAGATGTGTACAGCAACAGGAATGTAGCAAAAAAAAGTACAATTTTAAAATAATGTCTATATATATTCAAAACAAAATGTACAGTAAAGAATGACTAGACTAATATACAAAAGACACGACTGACCATTATCGTAAACAGGCTTACCTGCACCATAAAAAATTGTAAAATGATTAAAATCAGAATATGAAATGATTTGATATAACAAATATTTCAGAGTACCTCCAAATGTTCTTATTTAAAAGCAGTGTAATGTTGTAAATTATCCTATGAACTATAAAAAAATCTATGATAATCCGCTGCATAAAACCTAATTTAGTTCCAGGCTGATCATGTAATGAGCAGTTATCTGCTCGTTGTAGTTAGGACATACAATTTTTTCAGTTGTAAACTGTATCAAAATAGTTTATACAGGCATATACATTAATGATCAGCACCTTAAAGCATAGATTCATTGATAAAGGACTTCTAGAACATTCCGAGGAAAAGCGCGCGAAAGACCGACGCACAATAAATTTAGTACGCTCTAGAAATAGTTCAGTATTTTTTCTATGAAATATACTTATTTATAGACGGTAATACAAAAAATTATATCTGTAAATAGGCTTGTTTGATATTTGTTCATATCATTATTGCATATGACAATTATGATATAAAAGTGTTATTAGTTGTTTTGGTTTTGGCGAATTAATTTTCAATGAGAGCATCTCGGCAGGCTGGAAGAATTCAATATACATAGTAATTAAGGGGTTTCATGTCATAACACGGTGGATTCTTTTTTGTTGTTTTAAATCATTTTCACAAAGTAGCATTCCTCAATTGATGGAAAAGGATTGTATTTAACTTACTGAAATCACTTTCATGTTTACATCAAAAAGAAAAGTAATAACACCAAGCTTAATGATATATACAAGCTGCACCCCTTATTTACAGTTATTTTATAGTCCATAACAATGCGTTAACCAATAACAGGAGTCCTTTTATTCAGCTTAGAATTATTTACCGCTGTTAGCGTACATTTGATTGGTTTAAGATGCGAGTTGAAATCGAAATTATACAGCTACGCCGAAAAAAAGATTGTCCTCTTTTTATTTTCACAATATCTTAGCAAAGTTCAGTTACTTGCCAGAAAGTCCTAGCCTCTCAGGAGTTTATTGTATCCACTCTCTTTTACAAGTGTCAGCCATTAATTACCAAACTTTATCATAATGTTTACTGGCTCAACACCTCGGTTCAAGATTGATAACTGCATTAATTTTATAGTCAGAAAGTCCAAGTCACTTCATAGTTACAGTTCTTGACAGGATGTCTGTATTTCACAATAGTCAGCACTATTGATTTTCACTACATTTATATTGTATTTGAAATATGTCTTGGTCATTTCCTTTTAAAATGTAGCATTAATAATACAAACAAGGCAGTAAAAATCAAAATCCTGTTTAAAAATCTATTGAAAGACATAAAATAAGGTTCATAGTGGAAAGTGTTAGGCCCTACGCGCCATTACCTGTCATCATACATTTTGTTCTTTTATAAATAGCAGAACATGTTACTTAATCCACTCCACAGTGACAGCCCTGCTGGAAGAGTCTAGTGACAAGATTCTGAAAGCAGTCAGTGCCAGGGAAGGCCACTTCAGTACCATTGATGCACTGAACAAGCAGCTCCATCAGGTTTGCCACTTAACTCAATTACTGCTCTACATTTTATTTCCTAGGGGAAATGTAGGAACATCATTTTATATTTTTGGAGGAAAAAGTTACGTTTTTAATGTTATTTTATAGGGAAATATAAAATCATGAAATGGCGACAGGCATGTAGTTTGTGTGTGTGTGTGCAAGAATTCGTGTACCATCGGTAATTTTGTTATGTATGGTCGCTTTTTAGCTCACCTGAGCATAGCTCAGGGTGAGCTTTTGGGATACTTGATTGTCCGTCGTCCGTCAACAATTTTGATGTTTACACACTAGAGGCCACAATTTTGATCCAATCTTCCTCAAACTTGGTCAGAATGTTTGTCTTGATATCTTGAACCCTTTCGAAAATGGGTCAGGTTGGATCCAAAAGTAGGTCAGTAGGTCAAATCTTAGAAAAATCTTGTTTATACTTTGAGGGCAACATTTTTGGTCCAATCATCCTCAAACTTTGGCAGAATGTTTGTCATGATGATATCTTTTGTGGATGGGGTCAGAAAATTCCTGAACATTGTTTCACCTCATCATCTTTATTCTTAAGCAAACTGTTTTGTACAGGCAATGAATGATACTTTTCTCAGGTGAGCGATCTAGGGCCATCTTGGCCCTCTTGTTAAAATAACTTGGCACAAATGATCCTTAGGGCAAGACGATGTGTTGCGAACAAGAACCAGGTCACTAGCTTGAAGGTAAAGGTCACAGCACTTGGTTGACCTTAAAATCTTGTCCCGGCTGTAACTTTGTTGTGAATGGTTGTGTTTTGAAATAACTTGGCTCAAACAAGAACCAAATTGCTAGCAAGGTCACAGCAGTTAAGTTTAAAATGTGTGAAAGCAATCGTGTTTAGGCTGCATCTTTTTTGTATATAGTCATGTTTTGAAATAACTTGGAACAATAGATCATTAGGATAAAACGATATGTCGCAAAACGAGTACCAGAATGCTAGCTTGAAGGTTAAAGTCAGATCATTTGGTTTAGGTCAGGGTCAAAGCACTCATTTGATCTTAAAATCATCATTTATATTTCCAAGTTTTCATCATATTCACTGACAAAAATATCATCTAATAAACAAAATGGTGGGGGCATCAATGTCCTATGGACACATTTGTAGTTTTTTTCAGGAATCAGATGTGAAGGTGCCTACAGATAAGCATTTGATTCAGGTGGATATTTACTCTGTATTTATAAGTGATGTGGTATTCAATTTTTCATATGTGTACCAATAAATATTTTACTCCATCAGTTTGCTTTACATTGCTTTTTCTTCCTAATATGGTAGCTGTATAGATACTCAATCTATGCATTAGTTTCAAATGTCTTTCTTATGTCTTATTCACTCGCAGTGTATTCTTATAGTACATCAAACGTGAATACAGAGAGCTAAAATTTTATCTAAGATTTATCCTTACAGCATCAAAATTATTCAGGCAATTGAAACCATTCCAACATTTATCATGTTTTGTATGCATTGAATTGATGTATAAGATAATTGTGTAACTGTTGTCTGATATTCCTCAAATGTACAGATTATTCAGCTCACCTGAGCACAAGTACTCAAGTTCAGCTATTGTAACCAGCCATTGCATTTGGCAGTCATTTATCATCACCAATTTCTTGAAACGATATCTTCTCCTAAACCAATTGGCTAAATTTGATAGGTCTTTAACAGGGATGTTCCCCCTTTCGAAGATGTTCTAAGAATTTGATTTGATTTCCTCTGAAAGAAATATCAATGAAAACTTAGAAAATCATCTTCATATCCAAAATGTACTGGCAAGATTTGAAAATATTTGATCACTGACCTCAAACAAAATTATTAAAAATGTTCAGATAATTAACATGGCTGCCAGGCTTAGAGACATGAGATTTTTTTTTTTTTTGCCCCCAAAACAATTTTGGGAGGTATATAGTAATTGCACTGTACGTCCATCTATCTGTCCTTCGATCTGTCCAACTTCTTAACTGCTCTGTGACTCCTACATGCTTAAGTGGATTTTGAAGTAAATAATTAGAAATATTCACCACATTGAAATGATGTGTTGCAATTAAGACACCGGTTTGTATTCCAAAGGTCAAGGTCACATTCTGGAGTCCAAAAGGGGAACATTTTGTTGTGTCAAGGCTCAGACTTCATTATGCATATATTTTAAAATAACCTGGCACGAATATTCTTCTAAAGAAGAATGAGTCATGTGAAAGACCCAGGAGACTGTAGCTTGAAGGTCAAGGTCACAATCACACGTCAGAGGTTGATAAGTGGCACTTTTTTAAGTGCCCAGGCTCTTAATGTTTTTTTTACATGTAATGATTTTGAAATAACTTCTTACAAATTTGATTCCAGATATGTGGCAATGCAAGATCTTTGTCTGTAGCTTAAAAATTTATAGACACAATTAGTCAAAAAGAGAAGATGGTCCTGTCATACATTTGATCTAGTTTTTAATTTCGGTTATTTCCTTTTTGGGCATTTATCACGTTGATTGTGACAGGTCTTGTTCTTAATGTATACATGTAAAGTAAAAGCTTTGAAAACTACTGGCCAGGTTAAAAAAATGTGTGGCATAGTTGTTCCTTTGGTATCATTGTACCAAGATTGTTCAAATTATCTGGATTCATCAAATTAAACATGGGCACCAGGGCAAGGCCAGTTTGCATTTAAATGTATGTACATTGTATGGAATGATTTATAAATCTTTTCCAAAACTTATGGTCATGTATATAAAAAAAATGTTTGTCACAGAACTGATGTTCCTTTGGTAACCCTTTACCAATACTAATCCAACTCCAATCCACTTGTCAGATTTAAAAAGTATTTTGCATCGATATTCCTTGGCTAAGTCTCTTTAAAGATTGTTAGGATCAGTTGACACTTCTAAAATAACATAGCTGCTGTGAGCAAATTTTCCTCATGTGAGTGATTCAGGGCCTTCATAGCCTCTAGTTATATTTTCTCCATTGCATATTAAAAAGCAGATATGCCATTTAAAAAATAAAAAAAAAAAATTGACACTATCGCACTAATTAACTCCACTTGTTTTACCATTGAAAATTCACAAAAGACACAGAAACTATGAGTCTAGATACATGTAGGTTTTACAGCATTGCCTCTTCATATCAAAAATGTTTATGAGTAGTAAACAGTATAAAATCTATAATCATCCTGCAAGTTATTCAAAAGCTGATTTGATCAGTTAACTATCCACATAAGCCATTCTTAATGTGGTGATGAATTCACTGCTTTAAAGTCTTCAAGTTCCCTTATTATGTCCTTTAGCAAGGTGTATGCCTTGATAGTTCAGTAAAACTAATTTAGGTCAAGAGTTTAGAAAGATTATGCAACCAATTTTTTGACTTGGAAGCTTTTATGTCAAGAGATCAAGGCCTTATGCTTAATTGATTATTGTACATGTACTTCGCTTTATGTCTTAAATGCAGTGGCATAAACAGGACAGAAAAAAGGAAAATTCATCTATTGCCGACAAATTTATTGATGATGTATTCTCTTCTAAGGACTAATATTTTCAGGAATAGAAAGGTGTTTTTCATGTACAGTATCAAGGAAAATTGACTCATGGTGTATAAAATAGGGCATCTCTCCCTCAAAACACTAGCTGCTTAAATGTCATTTAAAAACCTCACAGCTGACACTACTCTTTTTTGAATATGCTTTTCCAGAATGAGATAGAAATTGTTTTGCAACCTTTTCTTTTGTGATGTTTTTCATTAGAAAGATGAGCAGATCATGATACTGCAAGCAGAGCAAAACAAGATGAATAACACTGACTGCTCAAAGGATGTACTGGATGCCATTAAGGGCTTCTTAGCAAAACAGCATAATATATTGGAGCATAAACTGCAGGTAATTTAGTTGTTTTTGTTTTTTTTCATTTCTGTTTAATCGCAGAATATGAACATTGCAATAAGTAACATATCTTATTTAGAATTTTACCAGCTATTTAAAAGTAAAAACATGACAGATTATGATGTAGGCTTCCAGTACAATGTACATAAACTGGGCTATAGAACTATACTCATTGAGAGATATTAATTTTATCTTTATATAATTAAAAATAATATTTATATGATATAGCAGATATACTATATGTATATATGTATCATTCCTGCACTCATTCATGCTAACTTTCGCATTTAATCTAAAGGAAGACATCAATGAATAATGTATTCATTTATGTTCATTAACTCTCTCCCCAACCCTCTCTCTTTCTCTCTCTCTCTCTCCCTCTCTCTCTCCCCCCACCCTCTCTCTCAAGAAAGACAGAATATCAGTATTGCATAGCATATGTAGGGTTTGTAGACAAATTTTGATTTGTAGAGGAATTGAGATTTTGATTTTTAAATGAAATGGGATTTTTCCAAATTCATGACCGTAGACGAAATGGGATTTTTATTTGTAGACAAAATAAGTGTAGATGAAATGGGACATCCCCAGTACATGTTCTATGTCCTACTATTATTTTATTACTAAAAATGCAAATTTATAGGAGGGATCAACCTGTGGAAAAAAAACACAAGAGGGCCAAGATGGCCCCTGGTCGCTCACCTGAGAAAGATGATTGCTTAAGAAATAAAGATGCTTGAGTGTAAAAGTGAAATCTGGCTTTTTTTTTATGGTGAAATGGGCATAACTCCTAAATTTACAAGTCAATATCAGTTATAATTGAACCTGATTGTGAGATTATGGGCATAAACATTGTCTTAAAGTTTAAAAATGATTGTTAAAAAAATGAAGTTGGTAGAGAATAAACAAAGTGAAATCTTGCATTTTTTTGTATTAAAAGGGGCATAACTCCTGACCTAAATGACCCATCTCAGCCACAATTGAACTCAATCGAGACATTATGGTCATTAACAATGTCATAAAGTTTGAAGATGATTGCTAGAAAAAGGAAGATGCTAGTGTGTAAACAATGTGAAATATGGCTTTTTTTATATTAAAAGGGGCATAACTCCTGACCTAATTGACGGATCTCAGCCATAATCGAACTCAATCGAGACCTTATGGTCATAAGCATTGTCATAAAGTTTGAAGATGATTGCTCAAAAGATGAAGATGCTAGAGTGTAAACAAAGTGATTTCTGGCATTTTTTGAATATTAAAAGGGGCATAACTTCTGAACTAATTGATGGATCTCAGCATTAATCGAACTCAATCGAGACCTATGGTCATAAACATTGTAATAAAGTTTGAAGATGATTGCTCAGAAGATGAAGATGCTAGAGTGTAAACAACGTGAAATCTGGCATTTTTTTATATTAAAAGGGGCTTTACTCCTGACCTAATCAACTGATCTCAGTCATAATCAAACACAATCGAGAAATTATGGTCATAAGCATTGCCATAAAGTTTGAAGATGATTGCTCAAAAGATGAAGATGCTAGAGTGTAAACAAAGTGAAATATGGCATTTTTTGAATATTAAAAGGGATATAACTCCTGACCTAATGGTACGATATCAGCCATAATCGAACTTGGCCGTGATTTTATGGTTATAAACATTGATATAAAGTTTGAAGATAACTGCTCATGAAATGAAGATGCTAGAGTGCAAACAATGTGAAATCTGGCTTTTTTGAATTTTAAAAGGGGCATAACTCCTGACCTAATGTTCCGATATCAGCCATAATCGAACTTGGCCGAGATTTTATGGTTATAAACATTGATATAAAGTTTGAAGATAATTGCTCATAAAATGAAGATGCTAGAGTGCAAACGAACAAATTGTGGACGACGGACGGACGACGGACATTCATCGATCCTAAAAGCTCATCCTGAGCACACGTGCTCAGGTGAGCTAAAAAATGATGTGATAATATCAAAGTTTTATACATGAGGTGTTATTTCCTTGAGTATATTTTCAATGTTTGCCATAAGTCTGTCATCAGTCTTCTGAGTCTATACTTTAGACATGACTTAACTCAAGAAGAAAAAAAAAAAGAAGTAAATTCTGATTTCAAATTTTTTAATCCTGAGGCAGTGTAAGATATAGACTTGGGAGATTAATGAATTATGGATCAGACCAATCTTTTGAGGATTGAGTTTATGTTACTGAGATTCAGAAACAATATCCTTAAACACAACATGATCGACTCCCTTAATACAAAAACAGTGTGGCTTATATTAATTAGCAGGATATTAACTTCATGTTATTATACATGTTTTGATCATTTTGTATCAAATTTGAGCAGTGATATAAGTTTGCAACAATAAGCAGTATGTTTATCCACCAATACAACGTAATTTGCATACACATATATACATATTTATGAAATATTAAAACAATAATGAACAATGTAATCATAAAATATATAGATATTCAGTTATTTTAGACATGTATCTTACATATTGCAATGCCAAGGGGAAAAACTGAGGTTTTTCCCCACCCAGTCAGTTTTTTCTCGCTCTTGATGGTGGGGAAATTCTGGCCTAGACAGTTCTATCCCCCACCCCCCATCTAATATGTTCTGCATGTAGGAAGAGAAATTCTGGCTAAGCCAGCTTTTTACCCCCTATCTAATAAATGTAGTGCTGTAGGTGGGGAAGTTTTGGCCTAGTCACTTTTTTCCTCCTGTCATGTAGATTGTGCATGAAGGAAGGGAAATTCTGACCTAGTCAGTTTTTTCCCTCTGTCATATAGATTGTGCATGAAGGAAGGGAAATTCTGACCTAGTCAGTTTTTTCCCCTGTCATATAGATTGTGCATGAAGGAAGGGAAATTCTGACCTAGTCAGTTTTTCCCCCTGTCATGTAGATTGTGCATGAAGGAAGGGAAATTCTGGCCTAGTCAGTTTTTTCCCCTGTCATGTAGATTGTGCATGAAGGTGGGGAAATTCTGGCCTAGTCAGTTTTTTCCCCTGTCATGTAGATTGTGCATGAAGGTGGGGAAATTCTGGCCTAGTCAGTTTTTTTTCCTCTTTCATGTAGATTGTGCATAAAGGTTTGGGAAATTCTGGCCTAGTCAGTTTTTTTCCCTGTTATGTAGATTGTGAATGAAGGAAGGGAAATTCTGGCCTAGTCAGTTTTTCCCCTGTCATGTAGATTGTGCATGAAGGTGGGGAAATTCTGACCTAGTCAGTTTTATTCCCCTGTCATGTAGATTGTGCATGAAGTTTGGGAAATTTTAGCCTGGTCACTTTTTTTCCCCTGTCATGTAGATTGTGCATGAAGGGGGAAATTCTGGCCTAGTTAGTTTTTAGCTCACCTGAGCACAACGTGCTCAAGGTGAGCTTTTGTGATCACCCTTCGTCTGTCATCCGTCGTCGTGTGTCGTGCGTTGTGCGTCGTCAACAATTTGCTTTAAACGACATCTCCTCTGAAACCGCTGGACAGAATTTAATGAAACTTGGCAGGAATGTTCCTTGGGTGAGGCTCTACAAAAGTTGCTAAAATAAAGTTGATCCATGACTACAAAAAGAAAAATAATTTGAAAATTTCCTTCAACTACTGGCCAGATTTCAAAATAATTTGGTACAGATGTTCCTTGGGTCAACCTCTACCAAAGTTGCTAAAATTATTCCGATCCATAAAAAAACATGGCCGCCAGGGGCGGGGCTTATTTGCCTTATATGTATATATATAGAGAAACCTTTAAACAACATCTCCTCTGAAACCACTGGACAGAATTTGATTAAACTTGGCAGGGATGATCCTTGGGTCAACCTTCACAAAAGTTGCTAAAATAAACTTGATCCATGTAGAACTCTGGTTGCCATGGCAACAAAAAATAAATAAAAATGAAAACTTAAAAATCATCTTCTTCAAAACTACTGACCAGATTTTAAAATAAATTGGTACAGATGTTCCTTGGGTCAACCTCTACCAAAGTTGCTAAAATTATTCCGATCCGTAATAAAACATGGCCGCCAGGGGCGGGGCTTATTTGCCTTATATGTATATAGGGAAAACTTTAAACAACATCTCCTCTGAAACCACTGGACAGAATTTGATTAAACTTGGCAGGGATGATCCTTGGGTCAACCTTCACAAAAGTTGCTAAAATAAACTTGATCCATATAGAACTCTGGTTGCCATGGCAACAAAAAGAAAAAAAAATGAAAAATTTAAAAATCATCTTCTTCAAAACTACTGGCCAGATTTTAAATTTAAATTGGTACAGAAGTTCCTTGGGTCAACCTCTACCAAAGTTGCTAAAATTATTCCGATCCGTAAAAAAACATGGCCGCCAGGGGCGGGGCTTATTTGCCTTATATGTATATATATATAGAGAAACCTTTAAACAAAATCTCCTCTGAAACCACTGGACAGAACTTGGCAGGGATAATCCTTGGGTCAACTTTCACAAAAGTTGCTAAAATAAAGTTGATCCATGAAGAACTCTGGTTGCCATGGCAACAAAAAGAAGAAAAAAGAAGAAAACTTTAAAAATCATCTTCTTCAAAACTACTGGCCAGATTTTAAAATAAATTGGTACAGATGTTCCTTGGGTCAACCTCTACCAAAGTTGCTAAAATTATTCCGATCCGTAAAAAACATGGCCGCCAGGGGCGGGGCATATTTGCCTTATATGTATATAGGGAAAACTTTAATCAACATTTCCTCTGAAACCACTGGACAGAATTTGATTAAACTTGGCAGGAATGATCCTTGGGTCAACCTTCACAAAAGTTGCTAAAATAAACTTGATCCATATAGAACTCTGGTTGCCATGGCAACAAAAAGAAAAGAAATATGAAAACTTTAAAAATCATCTTCTTCAAAACTACTGGCCAGATTTACAATAAATTGGTACAGATGTTCCTTGGGTCAACCTATTTATCTCAGGTGAGCGATTTAGGGCCATCATGGGCCTCTTGTTTCCTGGCCTAGTTAGTCAGGTAATGTGGGGGAAGATCAAATATAACTTGCAGAACAAAGGAAGTAAAGTGTGTGATCTATTTTGATCAGAAAATGCCAAGATTTCTTAAACTTGAAAAACACTGAAAATAAAACTATCTTCTCTCAGCATTTGCTTTTATCATTAACCACAACAAAAGAAATATCTGCTTTTATTGAATTTTGCTGCAGTATCATTATGACACACCTGTTCTCAAGTTGAGAGTAGCACAAGAAAGATTTCTATCTGAAGAATGCTCTCCTTCCACTGGCTTACCATTTTGAGATTTCTGGCTTCACAGGCATACTGATGAACATGATTGCCAAACTTGCTTTTGTAAGTGGCAAGTTTGAGATTTGCGATGACATTTTTCATGATACATTTATTAATCTGTAGGCCTCATGAAAGGTATTTATATACCCTCCGTAGAAAATTGTGGTGGGGGTATACTGGAATCAACTTGTATGTCTGTCCGTCTGTAGAAGCAATATTATTTGCACTTCATCTCCAAAACCCCTGGCTTGAATTGATGAAACTTGACAGGATTAATATACCAAGACTAGTTGTGTATGCTGTCTTCACATTTGGTTTGAATGTTTTATAGTTATGGCCCATTGTAATTGTTAGCAGCATAATGTACATAGAGATATCTTCAAAACCTATAGCTTGTTAAAGGCATTTGAGTGGTTTTTATGCTCACCGAAGGTGACGCATATAGTCGCAGCTTCGTCCGTCCGTCCGTCCGTCTCACTTTCCTTGTCCGGACTATTTCTCAGGAACTAACAGCTTGAATTCAACGAAACTTTATGGGAAACCTTTATTACCAAGAGGAGATGCGCATATCGTCAGCATGACCCGGTTCCTAAATTTTTCAAAGAGTTATGGCCCATTGACTTTTCGGCCTATAGTACATATTGCATGATTCTTGTCCGGGCTATTTCTCAGGAACTAATGGCTTGAATTCAACGAAACTTTATGGGAAGCTTTATTACCAAGAGGAGATGCGCATATCGTCAGCATGACCCGATTCCTAAATTTTTCAAGGAGTTAAGGCCCCTTGACTTTTCGGCCTATAGTACATATTGCATGATTCTTGTCCGGGCTATTTCTCAGGAACTAATGACTTGAATCCAAATTTGCATAAAAACACTAAAATGTGACATTCAAAATTTGGCAAATATACTTTTGATGCTATTCTTAACACATGCATCTTAAAATTTGGGCTTTCTTCTATCATTCTACTTAAAATAAAGGAGAAATTAAAAAAAATTTTTTTTACTATTATCATAATCAGCCGTAACCCGCTGAAATGCCCTTAAATGATTATGCTTTATTTTCTGTGTCAAAGTTTAATTGCATATTGTTTCCAGTTTGTCTCTCCCTATATTTTATGGGGGAAATTTGTCAGAGTTGTCTGTCACACATTTTGTCCGGAAGATAACTCCTGTTCTACTTAATGGTATTGAAAGTAAAATTTCTTTTATGGATAGAACTTGATTAGAGAAAGTGTCACGTACAAGGTCCATAACTCAGACATCAGTATTTTGGAGTTATTTCCCCTTTTCACAAATCCTTGACCCAAGATAACTATGCTATTGAAACAAAATTTCATTTATGGAAAGAAGTTGATGAGAGGAAATGTCACATACACTCTGGGTGCAGCTTGATCAATATTGTCAGCCCTTTAAGTATTTACTCCATAAATAATGATAATGTTATTCATGACTAAATGAATATTAAACAACATGAATTTGATCAGATCAGATTTTTGCCATGAAGTTACTCAAGTACTGAAAACATCTGCAAACATTTTGTAGCCACACAGGGGTTACCTGTTGCCTGTCAGCCTATTCTTTTACATGTGAAAAATAACAATGTATTCCTTTTTCAAGTCACTATTTTGCAAAAGTGAGCTATTGCTTTGGTAACTACAGAAATGGTTGATCTACTACTTTTCAAAGTAAATAAAGCAGACCCTGATGAGAGTGTCACTGTGTTTCCCTCGGTGTATGTGTGTGTGTAAGGGGTAGGGTTGGGGGAGACATCAGTTTAATCTATGAAAACAAATCTCTAGTGTTTTCTCTCTTTTTAGAGAATCTTAGACACAACACAGGAGCAGCTTGTTGGAATTCAGACTCTTTCATCTGACCAGAAGTTTGGAAGTGAAGAAAATAACAAAAACTACAAGGATGTAAAATTTAATAGCCAAAGATTTGCACAAGATCTTGAAAAACGGTAACATTATCCCTTTTTGCTGATAATTACAGAATTCTTAAATAATGCGAAAGGTAGAAAATGGATCATGTCAGTGTGACACCATGGCATGGATTTGATGAGGGACTTTCAAACTAAGAGTTGATATTCAGGACTAGTACAAAGCTTTAAGATTTAGTCCAATTAAGGATCATAGAAAGGGATAAGTGTATGTCATAAAAAATGGCCCCTCCTCCAAGCGGTAGTGAAGGATGAGGGGCATTATTTGAGTGAAGCCGGAGGCTGAGCATGTATACACTAGCATAATATCTTGACTAACCAGAGTTCTCGCTGTTTAAATAAATCGAACTCAACCCATCACGTTACACTCCCTTATAAATATAACGGAAGTAGAACCCCAAATCATAATTTAAAACTAGTTTGTTGTTGGACATGATAAAAAATAATAACGGGTGGGAACCTCAATTTAATCCAAATGGGAGGGTGTATACATGCTCAGCCTCTGGCTTCATTCAAATAATGCCCCTCATCCTTCACTACCGCTTGGAGGAGGGGCCATTATTTTCCATAAAGCCTCTCGGCTATCGCATGTATACACTAGCATCTTTAAAACCCAACAACAAACCAATCGTATTCATAACTTACAGACATTAAAATATAAAAATCAAAACAGAATAACATTATATGTATGTATTCACTACTTACAGTTTCTGCGTCACTGAAATAATATCTGTAATCTTTTTAAATACAAGTAGAATTTAATACATATATCAATGTTTCCTAACCAAACACAGCATCTGAAAAAGATTTGTCTCTTAAAGGAATCCTATTATAAAATTTATGAATTTTTTTATCAGATTTCCAATCTGCAATGCCTAAAATAGTGTTCAAGGAACATCCTTTACTAAAGGCAGCTGAAACAGAAGCACCTCTAAAACTG
>CM037786.1:25582322-25632322 GCA_021229015.1 Solen grandis
GTTTACCTAAAATCATTTGGCAACCTGCGATTTAGTGTTCTGTGTTTTTTTTTTCAGAACATTGACTTTAATGACTGCAGTCTTTTAAATATGCATAATAAATGCGGTCATTTTCATTTAAGTCGAAATTCAGAAACCAATGGCTCTTAAAATAATCGATTGAATTATTTATCCCCCAAGTTAACATTCTGAAATGTCACGACTAGCTACATATTCCTTAAAATCCGACAGCAGTTTTTGTTCTTTGCTGTATAACAATACTACCATAAAATAAGTCTGCAATTAAAACCTTTTTAAGTGCAATCTTATCTATGTTTAGTACAATCCTATTTCCGTGACAGTGTTAACATTAACTTTGTGAATCTTTGGCAATATTTTCAGGCAATGGTCGTTTAGGGGACTGAATGTGACTGTGAGTATTGATAAAAGCTATAGACACCAGAAACAGAGTAAAGTATCAATTTTACTATTTCTCCACAGGACACTAAGGTAGTATAATTTTAGACGTCGTTTGTTCAGTGAATTCCGACTTAATACGAATTGGAAATATAGTCAGTCATTTAATACTATTCTATGTTCCTGTGAGGACCAGTACCGGAGACGAAATAAGCACTTGTAAGATCTTGAAAAACTAATTCTCTATACCTAATGATAATCCCTCGTTTAGAGCACAGCTTGCATTAATTAATTAATGGCAGGTTTGATCAGTGCTCAGAGAGAAAAAGGCCATTTTTTCCAGCATGAAATAAAATTAGGTTTGGATTTAGGAAATAATGTGTGAAGCTTACGATGTACTCATCGGGTTGTGATTTGGTTTTCTTGTAATTGTAATACGTTTTGTTTTGGGCTGTTTTGCTGCAGTTATTGAACTTTGGTTTAAGAAATTGTTCTAGGTAGCTGTGTTGGATGTGTTGATTCTGTTTTAGCTGTTATGTTTCTGCAGATCTTGTTCAGTACTGGTTGTGATTTTAAATTCTGAGCTTCAGTTGTTCTTGCGGTATCCTAGAGTAGTTTCGCGGAGACGTCTCCTGAGTTTGGTTCGTGAAATGGCTTCTGTAGCACATTGTAGGCGTGACATATTTATATTTTCCATAATGTAAAAAAATTCATAAAAAAAACATTCCAATGATTAGCAATGGGTTTAGTTCCTGCGGTGAGGAAATTAGCCTGCTTTTTTCAAGGGTATTCAAAGCAAGTAAATGTTTCTTTAGAAATATACATATTTAAGTTAACCCATAACTTTTTTTGTTCCCTATTTGTATGTAAAGATTCAAATCATTTTTGTAAAAACGTGGGAAGAACGTGTGTTAATGTTTTCTTTGCTAAGTAGTTGGAGACTGTGGAGGACATTTTGACGATCTGCTGGACACACTGAGGTTTGAGTACAGTGGGGGCCAAGAGAAGCGCAATGTCTTTCTACTGGATACAGTGTGGGGACGACAAGAGAAGGACGTCTATTGGGCAAGCTGAAATGATACAATGGAATGACATGGATTTCTACCTGATAGTCTTGTGTCACTAGTATTCCAATACGAGGGTATATATATTTATACAAAAACCTGAATTTTACCATGGAATATATATGTATATATTATGTACCTATAAGAATACATACTTTTAACGGAATGGATAGTTGATCATATTTTAATTGGATTTCTCTCATCAGCCATATCCTCGGAATTAAATTTCAAAAGCTCTATAGTAGTCGTCTATCTCCTTGTCCCTTATACTGTCGGTGGGACGTTAAACCAAACAAACTCTGTACAAGCATGATGCAGTTTAGAGGTGCAATTCATTGTTTTTATTTTGTGAGTAGTTCGGCATTTCTGTATTTTATAATTTATTCGATATTTTTGGTAATTTGCAGTTTGCAGGACCCAAATTCGTATTTTTTATATCTTTGTATTTTTCAGAAAGACATTTACCAGGGTCAAGATTTCCTATCTCTATACCTGCCAACACTGAATAGGCGGTCATCTTAGATGTATGAAAATGTATGTATCTCAAGAAATACTCGTATCTACTTAATACCTTCATTAAAACCGCTCTACTCTTGGCCGGTGCAAAACTCCGAATTTGATGGTTATTGCCAAGTTTAAAAAAGTGTGCTATCGCAAAGGAAACACCTTATCTGTCCTGTGTGACTGTCCATGATAAAATATTTTAATAAATGTTAACATGTAAATTCCAATTGCCCATATAAGGGTTCGAACATAGGATCAAATGCAAATCAATTAAATATCATTAGAACGTCACGATGTATTACACACACCCTTTTCCTAGAATCTGTACTCAGATTATGAGAGTATAGAAGATATTCAGAGGGTATTATAACTGGATTATATACCAAACAAATATTTAAACTTGGTGCTTTGGTAAGCACATTCGTCACTGTCGCACACTCGCTAGCAAGTGTGTCTACTATAGTTAAGTTGGTGTGTCATGTAAATACACAAACATCAATGTCCTCGCCAGTCAATAAGTATAATAGGCATATTGTTCCAAACGACAATTAAGTTAAATGTTGATACCTGTGTATTTCTCTTTTACTCTATAAACATATACATTTTCTGGTTTCAGTTGTCGGTCAAGATGTCAGTCTACTTGTTGACTCTCATCACAAAGGAGACCGTTAATAGACCACTCCGCCACGTGTTACAACATATACCCGTTGCGACACACCCTGCTATGCAAATGTGACTGTTTAACATGGACGAACATTCTTGGATTAAAGTCTGCAAAACTGCTTAAATATTCCGAGTGACGTGTGTCCAACATGTGTATAACGTACAGATTGAAGAACCGCCCCATTAAATATTACTGACATCTGATGGGAAATTCACATATTCATTGCAATTTTGAAGTGCGTCACAGAAAATGGCCTAATGGAAAGGTGCCTATTTATAACTGCCTCACAAGAAACTCGACATTGTCTTATCTGAAATACCACTATTTTTTGTATTGCAAATGGATTGATAATTACAGGTTTACCATATCTTCAGGTCATAATAGATTGTATGTTGTCATTTTTCAAGGACTTCAAAATGTTCTATGCTGAATGTTTAAATCTTTAATAAATACACAAGATGCGGTTAAAAGTCGTACTTCTTTCACACATGTCATTACTACAGCGTGAACACAAATTTATGATACCGTATTTGAAAAACGGTGAACAAGTTAAAGTTTAGAAGAAAAAAAAAAGTACTGTTTGGTTTTTTGCATGTTTCAGGAGAGGAGATACAAAGACACAAAGTAAAATTCATAATCAAAAGGGAATATAATGTACATCATCTCAACATTATAACCAATCAGATTAGATTTGACTTTCATTAAATTTGCTTAAACCAAGCCTTTTATAAAGTCTTGGTATTTTTATCAGTTAATATCACGCGTGTAAGGGAGAGATGTTTTACAATGTTTGTTTAGTATAAAATATATTACTTCTGTTTATAAACCTTGTAAGAAAAATCATAGGACATGGAATAGCTATATAGGTACTTTATATTTTAATCCGACAATGGTATTTGAAATCTGTAAGTAGATGAATCCTTGAATGGATTAATATAGATCTATTAATGATAGTTTTTTCTTCTTTTAATTTCAGTATTCTTCAGTTTTCCTTCGGGTTTATAGTAGTTTCCATTTTTTGTCACTTAGTTACATACATCTACGTATTGTTGCACAATTTGATCATATGACACAATTTATGTATTAAACATTGGATTGAAATGTTTAAATGTTGTAGTATTGATGTGCATGCACTTCTTTTGACTATGTAATGTCAAAAAATAATTATTAAATGCATGTGATATTGCTTCCTCATGAAGTTTACTTTACAGTTTTCTTTTACATGTATATATTTCTTACATGTGTATGTCATTTTGTAAGATAGTGTCCTGTAATTGTTCCATTCTTTGTTGTTTTTCCAGAGGAAAACAGTCCCTGGTTATTTTTGGCAAACTATTTTGAAAAACAAAACAAATTAATCTTTTATTTTGTTGGCTTCAGCTATCCTGCATTATATCTGTCTTGCAAACATCAAATTAATACATTTTATGGATTCATTATATTATTGTACATTTTTATGTTGATACAATTTCTGAAGAATGACGTTTAACACAAATAATATAGTGAAAAACTATCTACACACTATTTGACTAGTCCCCCAACACCTCGGGGAGAATTAAATGGACTGTGTTTAGGTGAAGTATGGAAAGAAATGACGTCTTGGCACATTTTAACCCATTAATCGCATCATTACGTTCATCATATATGAGTCAAAATGTTTTTTGTTTAATGCATGCATGCATGGAACAAATGATACACTGTATATGAGAGGTTTCTTAGAGAGCAAATTCATAGACGTATCATAGGTCAACTTCTATGTTTTCATGCTTTTTTAATATTGCTAATTTATGAGGACATGAAATAAAAAAACAATAACTTTATGGATATTATCTAGAGTTGTGGACCCACCTTTTAAAGGAAATTGGGATTACAAACTTTGGCCTTAAAATACAAATTTGACAAAATAACAGGTGAGAGGGGGTAAAGAAAATGTATTAAAATGCACTTTCTCATCACTGTAAATCGGTCACATAAAGAAAATGCTTCTTGTTATATATTATTGAATATTTAATCGCTAGTTGTGATATTTTGGCTTGTCGTAACAGATCTTTTTTAGCTCACCTGAGCACATGTGCTCCATATATGTTCATGACATTTTCTTGAAATGTAGTATAAATGCATAATATCACTTCATAAAAAGGGTAAATGATTTTAGATGTATAACGTTTAGTTTTTTGAACAGAAAAAAATCTGAATATTTTTGAATTTGAGAAATCTGACGCTCAATTTGGCATTCCACAAAAGACTCTAATTTATATTTTGCATGTTAGTCATTCGATTCACTTTATAGCTTTTCTTTAAATCTGCATAGGAATTTGTAAAATGTTAGGAATGACAAGACCTATGTCGGTAAAAGCATGTGTATTTACTGTTCTTCATTATCTCAATCGGATTGAAGCTTGGGGATAATGTCCCCCCGATATTGTTCTTAATTTCTTAAGGCACTAGAGATATTTGATATTATTGTAAATTTGGGGTAGGAAGTAAATACCAATACAAAAAATAGTAGTTTTCAAGAAAATTGGACACTTACAAAAAAATGGAGAGGAATGAGATATTGTAAATGATTTAATTATCTTGGTACATCATCAAATGTTATATTGGAAAGCCTTGAAATGAATGTATCTTAAATTTCGATGTAAAATCCTAGGGTATCATTCATTTGTAGACTCCATATTGACCGATAAGTTTTCTTTGGTTTTATGGGGATAGAATACATTTTGTAATTTTGTAAAATGTTCCAGTAGTATTGCTGTTAAGTAGTATTGTCGCTATTTATTGTTCAATAAAAAAAATGTTCACATGTTTTAATAATATGTAATGATAATTGGCTAAAAAGTTTTTGTTATTGGATATTGGATTGGAGTTTTGATATAAGCCGCATAGTGATCATTCCAAACAACGCGTGAGTGATATATTAATAATAATGTAATTTTAGGCAAAGTGTATTATCAAAATTATATTTTCAATTACTGAAATCTATTAACGGTAATACATTTCTTACGTATTATGATAGCCCAATAAACAGAGTTAAGTTCATAATTCATAAAAAATGTTTCAAATGCTGTAAATATTTTTATATACTTTAGACTAGATTTTGACATTGAAATGATAATGACAATACTTAGAATATATTGTGTAATATGACAACCTCAAACAATTGAATTAACATTATCTAAATCTATATAAACAAGATGAAATGTGTATCTAAACATCACGTGCATAAAGCAAGAATGAGTATATAAATATATAATAAAATGTATAATATGCATCATATTATTTTGTTAATTTGCACCTATTTGTAATGACGAAAAACTATGGCTCTCTATATTTAACATGAAACATGGCTTGGTAGTAAAGCAAACTATATTTTGCTGTGTCGATATATCAGAACATATTAAAGGATACATGAAACGTATCTAGTACTTTGCTTGTGCTTTACAACCATTTTCACAAAAATCGGAATATATGCTTACTATGTGAATTAAACCTGTAATCAAGCCTATACAGTTGTGCGAAACCTAATTTTATAGCACGCAAAAGCTTAAGTCTGCTAAGCGTGCATGCGCTAAATGTCTCGAAATTGAAATGATCATACGGATTGTAGTTCCTTATTTACATACAGAAACCTTTTTAAATGCAAAAATACTGTTGTGCAACACACCAAATCTGAATCTTATTGGAATTGGAACATATGAAAAGCCAATGACAACTATTGGTCTAAGCTGGGAACGTTATCTGTAATCTTGAGGACTACCGGGAACCAGACCACACAACTTGTGTGAGCAACTCGCCTCTGGCATAAATTTCAGCAAGCTTTCTACAATTTGAAAGTACATGTGATTTCTTTGATATATATATATTTTGCAAGTTTCCGGGCAATATTTTTGATCTTGTCTTAATATAAAATTTCAGTGAATGATGAGTACTTATCAAATGAAAGTTTGTTTATGACTTGATACAGTTGTGTCCCAAATAGCCTCATGCTTGCACCAAATTTGTCTCATTGAAATGCTAACTTCTGTAATATTTGTCCATACAGTTTGAACTTTCAGAACCATCCTTTGATTTAATGCAAAACAACAACAAATGTTCATATAATTTTCATTCACTGACTAAAATTTCAATTTTTTTAAAAAAGTTTCATTTACAATTTTAAATGTTTTGAAAATTGTGACATTTTGATTTAAAAAAATTGACCTACCGGTAATTATCGATAACCTGAAATAAATGTTTGCATTTCCAAACGATAATGAATTGTCAATTTAATACAAAATAATGCTTTTAAAGGATTGGAAAGTTTCTTTTTTTGGTTGAGTATATTATTGGCGTATAGTAGTATATTTATCCAGGTTTCATTTAAATATCTTTGATGTTATTAAAGCGGACTCCTTTCAAAACCATGATGAAACTTAATGGACTGTATATGTATGATACCTTAAGACGTTTTTCAATGTGCGAATGACTATATATGAGTACTAAATTTTGTAACGACGCATTTACTTTTGGATTTGCTAGATTTTTAATACGTACATTCTAATAGAGATTTTGTTCTGCGGTGCGCAAAAAAAAAAAAAATTAAAAAAAAAATGGTCATAGCTCGTTGAAACTTTAAAAGAACAAGAATGAATGCGCATGCGATTTCATTTGACCCTCTCCCAGAAACAACTTTAATTCCTACAACATCGTAGCATGATTTGTGCATAGAACAGTAGGCTGTTCATTTATAAACATTTAGTTTCCATTTATACGAATAGATTAGTAATTAGTGTGTTCTTAATTCAGAAGTTGCTTTTATCCAATCAAATTACTTTATACTACATGAAATTAACACATTTACATTAAAATCATTTCATTTTGTGTATCACTGTATTACACTATTATGCAGATTTCTGCGCTCTTCATTTCAATACTTATACCGTAGCATGTGTTAAAAGTGTGCAGGTTGTACCAGAGACCTGTTTCATTAAAGGTCGTTATTTCTTTTTTAAATCTAAAATCAGATTCATAATAAAAGCAGTTATTTTATAATATTTATTTTTACAATACAATACAGGTATTTGACACTAACTGCAATAAATGTCTGTATAGTCTTTTTATTAGGTATATTTTACGGCAACTGGGAAATATTTTTTTTTCAAAAGCGTTAAAGAGTTTTTCTTTTTTTTATTCTTTTTTATTTTTTACTTTCTAACGGACAATTTTTCTAAAATTTTGCACATAAGTACATTAGATATACCAGAACAATAACTCTACCTTGCTTCATCTCTATTACTTACTTGTATGATGAAATTATATTTTTCTAGAACATATTTTAAAAAATATTGAAGGCATGGATATCATTCTTTACACAGGGGAAGGAAGGATGTGAAGTGACAAAGTACAATAACTTTATCTTGTCCCATTTTCTTGCTTTTCTATTAAAAATATTTCTGTTTGCAGCGCATTCATGAAGTATTAAAGGTATTGAGAGGATCAACACTAAGAACCACTATTCCTTATCCATTTGACAGAGACCAATAAATAAAATAATCTGTCTAACCTGCTGTTTTAATAAGATTTAACTTCCCTGATTTTTACATGCATACCACAATTTTTTTAATGAGATTGACTTAATAATTCACACATTTTAACTTTCGCTTCAAACAGTGCTCTCAGTGCTTTGATTCTGTTATTCTATACCCCGCGTAAATATTTTAGAAAGACAGATGATAAGAGTTATACCCCTGTAATTACTGACAATATCTTTATCGCCTTTCTTGTACACAGGTACTATAACCCCTTCCGATCATGCATCAGGATAAAAACCAGAATTGAAACTAGCATTAAACAGGTCACATAAATGTGGGGTGATAATATCTATTGTTTCTGTTCAGCAAACGATCTCTACCCGCAGCTTTATCCCTCTCGAGCTTTTTTACAGTATGTATAATTTCCTCAACTGAAAAATCAGTTTCAAGTTCATCAAAATTACTCATATAATCATTAAAGATGTGTGATTCGCAAAACATAACAGCTTCTTCGTTTTCATTTCTATTATCACTGGGCCTGCTGAAATAGATTACGAAAATATTCAACAAATTCCTCTTACGAAATAGTATTATCAGAGAACTTCGTCTTTCGAAACAACGACCAAAAATCCTTAGGTTGTCTATGCCTCAAAGATTCAATTTCTTTAGCTTTCACTCTCTTATACTGATTGCGTTTTCTTACATGAGATTTTTATATAAAAGTTTCTTCTCACACAATTAGGATCGGTTCATGATACATTTATTTTCATTAAAAACCATTAAAGCCTTTTGAAACAGTAATTTAGCTTCATAACATTCGCTATCGAAACACGGGGCACTTTTATTTCGACTATTAGCAGTAGAACAAAAAATGTCTGTCAAACAGTGTATCACCCTCAGATCTAAATATGTCAGTAAAACACTTCACCGAATTATTGACAGATGTTCTGTATCTTGTTCGATCTATACCCGAACAAATGTGATTTAATTCAGATAATCTACCGAAATGTCTCCGGTAAGGCGTTGTCCCATCTGTAAACGGTGCATACACTATCAGCTGTATCGAAACTTAGCTTATTACAATGAAACGAAAACGACAAAGCCAAGTGGTCCGATAGTGGAAAGAAGTCACATATTTTGAACCTATGTGTTGAGGTGAACAATTCTGCACGCAGAATTAAATAATCAATCACCGAAGATCCGTGCGGGCTTATATAAGTATACGTGCCTATTCCATTGTCAGTCCTGAGCCTGCCGTTAGCAATGCGACATGAAAATGCTTTACATAATTCGAGTAACCTCTGACCCTGACGATTTCACATTTTATCCATGGAGGCCCTGTTAAGCCACAATAAGGTGCATATCAATATCATAACAATCACTATCAATTTCATCTACAATTTGGTCGTGTATAATAAAATCTGGTTTATCACCTACTCTAAAACAACCTGTCACACATGTAATACCAAGATTATTAAACATACATATATCTTCCTCTAATAACTGAAATAAGTCAATGGTTTTTACGAGTATATTATGCATAACCGAATCTTCGCCCCACATATAGGCTCCACAAAAGTAGATGTCTTTCTCGAAATAAAAAATGAATGATCTAATTTTGTGGGCATGATTTTTTTTTTAAACCACAGATATACCCTTTGGAATACAATTCCTGACATAAACCACAATACCACCACTTCTAAGATTGGCTCTCCTATTTTGAAATTTTCTATAGAAATTAAAAGACTTAAAACCTGGAACATCAATATTCAATTTTGGCACGTCCATGATTCCAATATAAATATATCATTATCATTAAAAATCGAAGCAATACTTTCTGTGTATAATTTTGCCAAAGTCAGCCCATTACAGTTCCACAGAAACGCATCAAGTTCATCCAGTATACACCCCTAGTGACTGCCCCCGTCAACACGCTTTTCATCAACATACAACTCGTCATAACTAAGCCAAACCTTGCGCCCAGCCTTTCTCTCATCCATGAGCCTTGGGTATACCTTCTTCCACCTATCTGTAACTTCCTTTGGAAACTGTTCATTTATAAAGAAGTGATATGTTTTGGTTACGAGTAAATTCGAGTCCAAAGTTCTTTCATTATTACGGTGTTAAAAGACATAGACATTACTTTTATTCACTCGTTTTGTTTACTACAAGAGTTAGAAGTTAACTCTGCATTATTTTGCAATCGTACCTTGATTAATTTATGCTAAATAATCCATTTTCTTATGTGAAACAACTCATTTGTTGTCAGGCATGTGCTGCAACTTTGTTTACTGGCAGCCATTTTTACTACTGATTTCTGGGAATTTCTCCTGGGAATACAACAAGACCGTGGGTAAATGTTATCTTATAGTAAAATTGTTACTACGGTGTGTAAAATGGTCAATTCATATATTTTATATAGCAGTCATTGTATATCTTTGTAGTTTACAACTTGGTCTCCAGCATGACCTTATTTAATCGGCTGATCGTTCTTGATCAATATTTGATAAATTCTCGAACATCTTCGATCCATTTTTGGTGCGTTTTCGATCCATGTACAGCGATCAGCGATCAAATGACGTCATCCGATCAAGTTTTGGTGCTGGAATCGAGATTTCCTATAAATACCGGCTCAGAAGCCGTGTGGGGACGCCGTGGCCGAGCGGTTACATTCGTGGACTACAAATCTCTCAGCCCCTCACCGCTGTGGGTTCGAATCCCGGTAGGGACTTCGGATTTTTTATGTGAGGAAGCCTTCCAGCTGGTTTGCGGTAGGTCGGTGGTTCTACCCGGGTACCTTTGTGTACTCGGGGTCTTCCTCCACCTGTAATTAGCTGGACGTCGCTATATGATTGAAATACAACAACAACAACAATCAGAAGCCGTGTTGAGTCAGCCAGATTACAGCATTGCTCGAGATACATCCCGTAGCAGCGGGTTTAAGTAGGGATAGTGTAGCCTTATGGGGAATAATGTAGTTGGTACTCACTATTATTAAGGCAGCGGTTGCCCTTTTTGTTAACCCTATGGGTATTTGCATAAAAGCAGGACCTTTACATTAGAATTAAACTTTTACTGGAATTTATAGAATATCTCCTGGCATAAGTAAATAACGTACTGGGACTTAAAGTACTGCACTAAGCAACTGAAATATTGTTTTTTTCGCATTAAGTTATACAACATTCTTGATTCATACAGTTTACTTGACATTTATATAAGGAGTTGGACCTGACTCGTGTATTTTAGAATGTAGGTTTAGCTACGTGGCGTATATTTTAAAAGTAATTTATCGTGGATACGGCAGCAAGCAGTTATCAATAAGTGACAATTTCGCGATTATATATCCAAGTAACTGTGATTGATTTATCTCATACATGAACCTGTGCTACATTTGAAATCATTGTTACACACACACACACACACACACATATATATATATATATATATATATATATATATATATATATATACAAAAGTTCGAAGTTTGTGCAGAACTCTGTGTATAATTAAATTAATTACTGCACACATGTCTACGTGTCATCACCTGCAGCCCCCACTTACAACACCCAGATAGAGAGAGAGAGAGAGAGAGAGAGAGAGAGAGGGAATGGGAGTGAGAGACAGAAACAATCGGACGCTATCTGAAAGGGGCCCCTACTACTGAAGTCCGAGTTTTAAGCTTGTTACTCTGATGCCGAACATCCTCGCGACCTTTGAAATAAATAAATTAAGCCACCATACTTCTCCCCTTACCACTCTGCCTCCTCTTTCCCATCCTGTGCACACGTTCGTTTCTGATGTCGTCAACGATGTCCTGGGCTATTGTAGCTTGTCTGACAGAAATTTCCGCAGTATTCTGTGCAGCTGTTCCTCATCGACTGACTTTGGATATATAACACATCTTCCCTGGCTCGCTTACACTCATTTTCAAGCAAAGTAACATTTTCTGCCTTCTCACCAGTCAAATAATCATTTGAATCAACACTGTCCTTGACCTTTCTGACTCTCCCATCAAGCTTTTTCGTATTAACATTAACATGATTCCACAGTTTGTTAATGTGTGCCTTTATGTCAGCGTCTAACCTTTCAACTTTACCCCCTAACATCTCTAATTTCTCAAGCATTTTGTCTATTGTCTGAACCTTACTGTTTATTGTATTCAAAAGTGTCATTACGTCTTTAAGAGATATTTGACTCTCCTTAGAACACGAAGACACAGACTCTTCCTTACTGTGTTGTGCCATAGAGTACGCCATGTTTTATTTATCTACTATAGAATCGTTAAACATAGGATTTTCAGACACGTCTAAGACACTCAGGCTATACACCATCATCACCATTAGAATACAAAGTGTGACGTACCTCCCTTATTAAATCACTGACAGACTGACACAATGTCTGACCCACTGACGAACGTCCACTATCACATCGCTGGAATGTGGTTCTAAGTTCATCACTTTCACTGTCCTTTTTCCGTTTATCTTTCCTTTTACTTCTTGTCATCACAAAACACTATCAAAAGTTCTTACATTTCACCAACTTCTTTAAAATATCAAAACCTGTCCATAAAACATTACTTTTAGAATTTTTTTTCCCGAGAGCTCCAAAACATACGTCCATTCACACAAATACCACGTGACCATCCCATAGGTCTGATTTTTTCACCTAGTGATTTTTATTCTAATGTATGTTTAAGTAAGGTTTCATTATACAAGTCAAAACAGAATTGAAATGTGCAAAGATGTATGCTGGAAATAACATGTTCAATAAACGGAAATGAAAAGTACATATGCTAAGTCACAAATAATTAGGAGATATTTGAAACATTGACAACTGCATTTCCATCACTTGTAATTGCTTATAAATATGCACATGCATGTTAGTATAACTAACTAGTGTAAGTTAGTGTTTGCCGGTGCAAAGTTAGGTTGCGGTTTAGAATCTAGCTGGGGAAATTTTGTAATGGTAGATCTTATTCAGTTAGCCTATTAAAGATCAATAAAAAATAAAATGTAATAAATAAAAGAATGAAAGTAAAGCAAAACAACTAGCGATGCTTTATCCGGGGGAGTGGCGGGCTGACCTAATGGAATTTTAACATTTATTTCTTTTTTTTTAGTCTAATCCCCAAACATAGGGCATTGGCAATTTGTCAAGATCCCAAAATTATATGTTATCAAAAGTCCTTTTTCACTGATTGCCATCTATTATCATACGTTTCTTGTATTATATTTGCTTGCTTTTTATTTAAAACACACACACCACACACACACACACACACATATATATAATAAATCGAATTACCTGTAATAAAGAGAGAAAGAGGGACAATATGCTTATTGAAACGAATTTTATGTTCATCCTTTTTGTTACGACCATGTTAACGCAACCATCTTTATGACATAGGGATTACGGCATCATTTAAAAATCTGAAATAATTGTTACTTTAGTGAATTTAAAACATGTTCTCAGCGGTATTTGGCGCTTTGATTTATACCATGGTTACGAACGTGCCCCAAAGTTGCCCGCCGCCCACGTTTCATCCCTAGAATGCCTTGACAGAACGTAAGAAACGTGTCAGACCTTTATCAGAACGTGAGAAACGTGTCAGACCTTTATCAGAACGTGAGGAACGTGTCAGACCTTTATCAGAACGTGAGGAACGTGGCAGACCTTTATCAGAACGTGAGGAACGTGGCAGACCTTTATCAGAACGTCGGAAACGTGTCAGACCTTTATCAGAACGTGAGGAACGTGTCAGACCTTTATCAGAACGTGAGGAACGTGTCAGACCTTTATCAGAACGTGAGGAACGTGTCAGACCTTTATCAGAGCGTGAGAAACGTGAGGGAACCTATCAGAAAGTGGCGGACCAAAAAGTTACGAATTTCTGGATTATACTATCATGTATCATGTACAAATGTCGTTATATCCCCAGAATCATGCTCGGTATCTGCAAGCTGGTCACATGTACTTTATTACGATAAAAATCCATATCTTATTTTTTGTGTAACACTGTGCTGTCACTTTTTCTCTCTCACTCAGTCCCATTCAAACTGGTATGAAATAATGTACTTATTTTTACATAATTGTGTATTTATGGTTACAGTTAATTTCTTTATCTGACAAATAATATATTTACGCTTTGGTAATATCATAGCAGTATTTGAGTAATCGCAGATATTACCCCGCTGATATGGTAATAGTTTTCTTTCATCCTATAGCGTTTATATACTAGGATTATGTATGGATGAAGGCTAAGGTCATTATCCTCGCATTCAGAACTATTTGCTTTTTGCATATGAGTAAACATTTGAGCGTTGTTGCTTATTGATGCAAATATACTACTCAAAATTTGATAAGGAACACTTTTTCGATTGTATATATTTTTATGGGTATACAACAATAAATTAGTTCAAAGTGATATTTTGATAATTTTGATATTAAAGTGTATACATTTGATGTTTTTGTTATGTTCTGATTAATCACTGAAGCGTGACAACGGTGTAATCTGGATTAGGTGTTTTTTTTTAGGTTTTTATGCATGGGTGATACAAGTGGAATGAATTTGAAAGTGAGTCAAAAGTGTAAAGATGTTGTCAATATCGAGTGTGGTGCCCATTTGCGTTGATTACGGCCTGACACCGTCTCCTCATGCTACTGATAAGCCCGCGTATGGCGTCTTGTGGGATTCCTCTAAGAGGGCCTGTCTAAGCTCCTGGATGGTGGTTGGCTTAACAGGGCGAGCTGAAATCGCTCTCTGAAGAATGTCCCAGACATGTTCAATTGGGTTTAGGTCTGGAGATCTTGTAGGCCAGTCTATCCTGACAATCGTTTCATTATAAAGATACACATTTGTCACTCTGGCTCTGTGAGGTCTGGCATTGTCGTCCATTAAAACGAAACTTGGGCTCACTGCACCAGCGTATGGACGCACGTATACAACCAAGACCTCATCGACGTATCTTTAAGCCGTCAATGTGCTGTTGTCGACGATGTGCAGATCGGTCTTCCCCTGCATGCTGACCCTGCCCAAACCAAAACCGAGCCCCCACCATACCTTTCACTGATGAGTCAAGGTTCTGTATTGACTTTACAGACAGGCGTGTCCGGGTGTGGAGAACGACCAACGGTTTGCACCAGTATGCATAGCTAATCATGATCGGTATGGTGGGGGCTCGGTTATGGTTTGGGCATAAAAAAAGATTATGCTTGAATACCTATTATAAAAATATTATTGACTTTAAATTCATTTATTTGTTCAGTTAATATTCAATAAGAATTATGATCTTTTTCACTCTTTGATTTTTTAAGTGAAGAATCACTGGTTGTTGTCAAAATTGCTCATGTCATCGATTACAACTATAAATTGCTTAACATAATTAAGACATAACACTGCTCTTCCACATATCCTTCAGATTGTTATCATAATCACCTTTCCACATTTAAGGGAATGTGTTCCTAATGTAATCCAAGCTATCTTCCATTTAAGGTACAAATCATACTGTATCTACTTGAAAGTTGTTTTTAAAGAATGGCAAAATAAAACGCTCTGTAACTGTTTGATAAATGATAAATGCATTGAGATTGAGGACAGCCATCAGTAACTGTAATCTTACAATTAAACTATTTACATTGCAGTTTCGCAAAAACCGATCACAGCATCCTTTTTTTTAGATTTAAGCTTCAAAGGAGAATGTTTTCGTGTACATGCTGTCAGAAAAAAACTACATGTATGAGCTTAAAACTTCAATTACATAAAAATACTATGTGTGACTGTTTAACTTTATTAAGATAGGCTATAAAAAGTACATTTTTTGTTTCCTCAATTTTCACTTGAAATGTGATGACGGTGGTTTCTTTCATATGAATCTCAATAGTGAGTGTGTGTAATATAATAAAAAATTCCATTTTATACATGAAAAATACTTTGCAATATATAATAACAATATTCGTACAGAGCCACAATGAATATCTTCAGAAAAAAAGAAAAAACAACTGATTATTAATTATTCTATCTCTTTCAGACATTCTGCTTAACACCGAAGAAAAAGAAACATCAGTGCATTAAATACGCATATGAAAATAATGTTTGTAATGATTGCACAATACAATTTTCTCTAACAGGTAACAAACCTCATAAATAGTTCGTCTCATTATCTAAGTTAAAACAGAATAACATATTAATTCTACGGCAACATTGTGCTTGGTTCTAACTATGCTTTACAGGAGGCAAACGAAACTAAAAATTTCAAAACATTAAAAACTTTTTCTTACGTTCCTCTTCTTCCATTTACCATTTACCACAGACACATTTTCTCTATTTCTATACGAGTGTAATGAATCGTACCATTTCCATTGCAATCTTTTGTAAAAAGGTTCGTCCCAGCTTTAATCAAATTTGAGCCTTCTGTATTTTGATTTCTCAAACTGCAGACAAAATATTAAAGGAATCCTTCCTTCAAAATCTGTTGACATCAGCTCCATACAAATAAATAAAGTCATGGCTGGGCATGTAAATGCATACATTATTTGAGATTCGGCACAGTAGTGAAATGATGTCTTACCATATATGTCTATGATACTTAGTCTGCTCGATGCTCAAGCAACATATTTAAACAATCAATGACATCATTTACATATTTTAAGCAATTTAGATGAATCCTTGCTCTAGGTTCACCTTCTTTTACATTGTTGTATATTTCCATTGGCGGAAGAACAAGTGAAAGAAATGTACGGCTCTGGAACTCAACCTCTGCATAAGCATCTTCTCCGAAGAATACACATTTTTGAACAGAACGTTGTTTGGCAAATCACATCTGAAGTTAAACTCAAGTTAACTCGTTGACAATTTCAGTAACATATTTCGTTCGTAACTTATGCCAATTCTTAATAACTGTCCTTATCACGAAAAACACGAGGGATTCGTTTCTCTCGTCTACAGTATCATTGTCTCCATGCTTTAACAATATCCCGATGCCAGCTGGATACAAATGTTATTGCTTGCATCAATGTCTTAATGTTGAATATCTAATTACTTTATAAAGAGCGTCATTTTCAATAGTGTTAAATAGAATGCGGAATACATTTGCAACAGTATACTGACCAGAACATGCAGCAAGGCTGTTAAATAACTCTGAAAGTTCATTTTCACTAACAATCCATCGCGTGCTCCTGTGTTGAAGAAAGTGGCGTTTCTAAGTTTTGCTTAACTGAGTTCAGGGGAATTACCCTCGTTGAAATATATACATGTATCTCCAACATTTTCAAAGCTTGATTAACGTTCGAGTTTGTTTATAGTATTACGTTTTTCTGTCACAAATTAGTCCGTCTACATCTATGCCTTTTGAATATATTTCTTTTAAGTCACACTGTATTGTTAAAGACGAATAAGCTTCAGCGGTATTTAACAACATTTCTTTAAAATCACTTGTCTTAAAATAAGTGTTTTCTTGAAATCACCATCCCTAGCTAATAAATGCATAAACTCTGACCCATATTTCTTTGCATTTGAACTGTATTAAAATTGCGAGACTAGACTGTTTAACAGACAACTAATAACGTTACGTTCTGCCTAGCGCAATGATAATTTGAACAGATCCACCATTTCATCACAGAAATGGTTCCTCAGAGACTCAGCTAGTTCAAGTTTTATTACCTCTTACCCTTCACTTCATATGTAGTGATGCAAAACTTGGAAACAGTTATTATCTTTTTCTAAGACACTTGCTCCATATCGGATCATACATTGAATATTTCTCATTGTGCACAGTGGGTTTTTAGCTAAAACGATTAATGGCGTTTTGCCTTCTTATCCTTAGAACTGATATTTACACCGTTGTCTTTAAAAAAAGAACACACAAAAAAAAACAACATCAAACAACAACAAACAAACAAAATAAAAAAACACCAAAACAACAACAACAAAAAACAACAACAACATCAACAACAACCAAAAAACAAGCAGTTGTTCTTTTTTATCATTACTTTATCCGAAGCAGATAGGTTTCTATCATTTACATCTGTCAATGTCAATCAAGTCCATTTTGAGATAATATTGACAGTGCATCTGAAATATCTTCAGTCACTTTCTTTTTATAACCATGTGATTTTGTTTTGTTGGCCAGAAATGTGATGTCGAAGGTCTCTTTAGCAGCTACCGGGTTATACCTTGTCACAACAATAGAAACCAATTCATAAATGAAGGATACTTAATACTGGTAACATTATCTTCGCTTACGTAGATCTATGTTTTTCTCATATCTTCCAAAGCACTTCTGATATCATGTGATGTTGTATTTAATTTTTTGATAGATTTACAGCAATGCCAAGGGGACATGCTAATTGATCCTCATTTGAATACATAGTGACTTGAATGTTTTAACAAATGCAACAACAAATATGACCAAGGCACAAACTTTGTGTTTATCATATTTATTTAGTAGTTCAAATTCATTTTCTAGCATTCTAATAGGATTTTTAAAAAATCCAACATTTTATTTCTCAAAGATGGATTCGTACAAAACACATTTCAAGACAATGTGGAAATCCATGGGAACAAGAAAATGCGCATATGGCTCAAATTCTCTATTTCAAAGTATTTTAACCCTTTCCCTCATAGAGGATACCATGAAAAGACCTATGCGAACAGCATAAAACCAGATCAGCCTGCGAGTAACTCGCAGGCTGATCAGGTTTTATGCTGTTCGCTGCTCCTAAGTGGTCTGGTAATGAGGATTTTACAATTAAATTTGGTAAGGTTTGAGTTTGGCTTTCTGCAGATCAGGCTTTATGTGGTACCTATTGAGTGCGTCAAAATGAGTCTATATGAGGGAAAGGGTTAAGTACCTTTTTCATCTAAAGGTGTAGGACTGATAGTCAATGATACAATATCTACATAATATAACAAAGAATCAAAGTGACGCTTTATCATTCACCATCTTTAAATGATAAATTTCATAGTATTCTGATCATCGGTTTCCGAGAAGCAGTTTTAGGTTTCCAACTAAATAAAACTAAAAATAAGACAACAATCCTACCCATATGATACACTCTTACATAGGTGATTTAAAACTTAATATATATATACAGGATTCAATGTCTCCAAATGACTTAAATACTGTTGGTGAAACGTTTACCCCCCCCCCCCCCCCCAAAAAAAAAAAAAAAAAAAAAAAAAAAAAAAAAACAACAACAACAAAAAAAACAAGGATTCAACTCCACCTCTTTGAGAGGTTCATTTTAACAAGAGACCAGCTAGGTTATAACAATTTTGGAATAGGGTCATACACTTATCATTTGTGCTAATGAATTGTGATGCTAAATGCTGGTTTAAAGAAAAAAATAAGTAACTAGAACTGCCGGAGTTAATATTATAGAATTATAGTAATGTGGATCTTGGAAAAATAGCTGCGTAGAAAAAGGACAAAATATTAATATATTCGCGCATTACAAAGTTTCTGCTAACCATGAATCCATGTCCCCAATGGTATTCAGAAGATCGATCAGTTTTCAGTATGAGGAGTAAATGTATTAAAATATTTATTTGTACATATGTCATTATTCTAAACACCATATAAAGGATCACTAAGAATAATTCACAGTAATTCTCAGTAAATGAAGTTACTTTCTTGATAAGCTCATACTTTACAGTAAACTATCGCTAGCACTGAATATGATTCATTTCCTTTAGTTAGCATTGACTGAATGGTATTCTTAAGTATGTTTCCGCATATCATTTGTTATGAACTTTCATTGAGGCATATGTGTATTGATATGAATCAACATTCATAACATTATGAAAAGAGCAATACATCATGGTATTTTGAAGTAAATGGCGCTTAGGCAAAACGGGATTAAATTTCCTCTCTTTTTCACAAAAGTTACACATCGGCCTCACAGGTACTTAAGGACAGGACCCTAGCTGTGACCTCCCCCCCCCCCCCCCCCCCCCCCTTCACACACACACACACACACACACACACACACACACACACACGAAACGCTTTGAATATAGCGGTTTTCAACGTTAATTCGCCATTTACATTGAGTTTATGTATCAAAATATTCACATTCATATAAATCTAACGTTTACTATCCATGTCCTTATAAATAAAAAAAATCACTATATATAAAACAACAAGGTAACCAACTTCAGCAGGATACTGAAGAGCACCCATCAGGAATTGGTGTCAAAATATCTATGAAAAATGTGCCCATCGGTAAAATTTGCGAGTTCCCACTGTCAACGGATAATTTTCCTACATAACTGTTCAAAAGAAATACAAATATAATTATTTCTAATGTCTAAAATGTCAAGATTTCGAGTGGGGATTTAGTGATTTAACTCCATTCGAATCTCGATCAACGGAAGTGAACCCAAAACGATATCTATGTGGTCAGCGCTGCGATTTGTTTATGTGCAGAAGGGAACGGTAAGATACGGTGGCACTGAGGTGACATGAGCAATAGTTTTTTTTTGGTATTGTTTTCCCGAGTTAATTTTTTTTTTTAACTCGGGAAAACAAAGTTATTTTTGTTTTCCGGTTAATTTTTTTTTTAACTCGGGAAAACAAAAAAATATTGTTTTCCCGAGTTAATTTTTTTTTTAACTCGGGAAAACAGTCATTTTTGTTTTCCCGTGTTATTTTTTTTTTTTAACTCGGGAAAACAAAAAATATTGTTTTCCCGAGTTAAATTTTTTTTTTAACTCAGGAAAACAAAAAATTGTTTTCCCGTGTTTTTTTTTTTTTTTAACTCGGGAAAACAAAAAATTAAGTCGGCCACGACTTAATTAGCCAATCAAATCCGCTTATTATGTTGTGGCCACGACTTAATAAGTTGTGGGAACGACATAATTGGCCAATCAGAGCCCTCCGCCAGAGTCACGAGGGCTGCAAAGTTCTGTCCTAAGTTATACAATCATAATTTATCAAATTCAAAACAATAGCTTTAAAAGAGATGCAACGTTTAAAAATGTTTATTTTCTTTTTTTTTCTCTTTTTTTTTGGGGGGGGGGGGGGGTGTTGTTGTTTTATTGACATAATCTTTGTTTTTGTCACTAATTGGATTCTCACTTGGCTATTTATTACCAACATTGTTTGTGATAATCATTGAACACTCATTCATTTGTGCTAAATTTCTGGAATAACAACTTTACAACAAACACAACAGTGTCAGATATTGACGCCCACTCTTATTTTTTACTTTTAGCTCATAATGTTGATATATTTCTTTCAGTTGTAAGCATTATGCTAAAAATAACATTTGGCAATACAAATTCTAATATGTGTGTGTCTGTCTTCCTTTTTAATACCCAACCCATCTCCCCAGATACACTCACACTCACAGACTGCATATCTGTAGCCAGTATTTATTTATACGCACACAGTTTACTTATTTACACAGTACTTGTACACTGGTGACATTTGCAAACAAAATATACATATATGAGGGAGCTTGCTCCTACAGCAGCCATCTGATCAGGGTCTGTACTGTCTATAATTTTGATATAGAAATTCATCAAGTGCCTAAAAGGCAACAGCAAAATCATCTGTAAGTTTGCAGAAGCAGTGTTGTAAAGGGATCTAGAAACCTTTAAAGATGCATGTTGTTTAAAAAAATGTTTTAATGTACTATTAAACTTGCTGAAGAGAACACCTCAACTGAGGAAAATCTTAAGAGACCACCCTTTGGTCTAACATGTACAAGTATTCAAATGGCGATAACTCTTAAATTAGTCATCCTAGAGTTATGGTTATTGTACACCGCACTTCTCAACACTGAGATCTATCTACCTATGAAGTTTCATGTTGATACATTTTACATTTTTTGTGTAATGCTCCGGACAAAATTATGACGAACAGACGGACGGGAAGGACAAAGCGGCAACTTTATGCTCCCCCTTCGGGAAGCATAAAAAAATCAGCATAAGATCTTTAAAAGTCAACATAAGGTTTAGGAATTCTAAACAGGATCTTGAAAATTCAAGATAATATCTTGATTATTCAAAATCAGTTTTCGATAATTCAAGATACAAAATCCTTGAAATTCGAGATAAAATCTTGAAAAATTCAGATAATTCAAGTAAACTACACTAACTAGAAAGGGTATCGGACTGAGACTTGGATTTTTGCCTTTTGTATCCTAAGAATTACCAACTGACCGAATTCCATTAACTCTGTGTGATAGTTTCCCAGAATTATCTTGAAATTTCAAGACATATATTTCATACATATTTTAAGAACGAAAAGGATTAACAGAGAAATTCAAACTTTGATAAACAGACTATCTCGTCAAATGAAAAGCTAAAACCAGATCGGACATGCAATATATACTCAGAAAAAAGCATCTTTACATGCCTTTCCATTTGATTATCGTTGTCGAAACTTTCTGGATCACTTCATAGCCTAAACTTATTGATAACGATGACCAATGCTGCTGCCTACACAATTCGTTCTCATAGTCTCGCGGTGAAGGAATATCTTTCTTATTTCAATTCAAATGGATGGTGTAATATATGATTACATAATATTACATTATATATACATTATATAATTTAATTTACAAACAGCTCTCAGTACCTGTCCCAGAAGTTGTTTTTCTTGACCTAGACTCTGGGTTTGATGTTAAGTGCAAGAATAATGCTAAAACACGATCCCTCGGAATGTTTAAGCTGACTGTAAAATGTTTTCACGTAAACAGTTATACGCCATTGTAAACAATGATTTTTGGTTGGTGACTATAAGCGAATTCAAACATATTTGCAGGTGATTATTACTTGTATCCTAAGTGTTTTAAGGAATATAGTCAATAAATGTAAAGTTTCTTTTTTGCTGAGTACATAATGCGTGGAAATGGTGGGCGCTTTAAATTCTTACAGCCGGACTGGACCAGTAAACGCAACGGCCAGCTTGTTGGAGGTATAGTACTACAATTATTCAAAATATATTTTTAATATATATATATATATATAATATATAATATATATTTATATATATATTTTAACTCAGACATTAACTCTGACTGAGGGCTCTGATTGGCCAATTATGTCGTTCCCACAACTTATTAAGTCGTGGCCACAACATAATAAGCGGATTTGATTGGCTAATTAAGTCGTGCGCACGACTTAATTTTTTGTTTTCCCGAGTTAAAAAAAAAAAAAATAACACGGGAAAACAATATTTTTTGTTTTAAAAAAAGGGAAAACAATATTTTTTGTTTTCCCGAGTTAAAAAAAAAATAACACGGGAAAACAAAAATGACTGTTTTCCCGAGTTAAAAAAAAAATTAACTCGGGAAAACAATATTTTTTTGTTTTCCCGAGTTAAAAAAAAAATTTAACACGGGAAAACAAAATTTGTTTTCCCGAGTTAAAAAAAAAAATTAACTCGGGAAAACAATACCAAAAAAAATCTATTGCACATGTCACCTCAGTGCCACCGTAGTAAGAGTATTCCGAAGTTATTTTGTTTACAAATATTTTCGGAACACTCTTACTTTCCCGTTCATTATCATATACAACTGCAACATCTTTTTCTCAGCCTGAGTTGACCTTCGTGGACGATGACGCCATAGATGTTTTGGGTTCACTTCCGTTGATCGAGGTTCCAGTCGGTTAAAATAGTCAAATCTCGAGTTGAAATTAAGAAATTTCAGGCATTTAAAATGATGATATCTGTATTTCATGTGAACAGTTATGAAGGAAAATTATCCGCTGACAGTTAATATCTGTATTTCATGTGAACAGTTATGAAGGAAAATTATCCGCTGACAGTGGGAATTCCCCAATATTATCGATGGGCGCATTTTCATTGATTTGTTGACACTTATTTCCGATGGGTGCCCTCAAGCATCTTGCTGAAGTTGGTAACCTTGTTGTTTATTATGCATAGACTATCGTGATTTTTTTTTCTTTTTGATAAAGACAGGGTCCTGTCCTCAAGTACCTGTGATCGGCCTTCATTACATTCACCTCTGTGGTGGTTCAAATTCGTGCAATCTATAAATAGACTGTACCGTCATTTAGACCGTTGTTGACATATTGAATCTCACGTGATTCACGCTGTTTATCTCTTAGCATAACGACGCACAATGCTATTCAGTCTGTCCATTTTATTTACATCTGCAGATTGTTCCCATCTGCGTCATAAGTCAGGACATAGTCCCCATTATAAAAAATAAATAAAATAATAATAATTTTCATACTTTTTATGATGATTTAAAACTTAATATTTCAAAGTTGCTATACTTTAAATCCTTAAAATACACCTCAATGGACGTCAGAACATGATTGCTAATAAGGTAATTGCTAAACTGAACCATAAAACCATTTGATTTACGCATTTGTATATATTATTAACGTGGTGTGTTAAAAACATATAATACTGTTCTTAGTTAACACCTTTATAAAAGTAATAATTAATGATATTTGGTAGATATAAGAAAAGGAAATAACAAATTGTGTATATATGGTCCAAATAATTAAAAACGCTCGTAAAAAGATTTTTTTTCTAATCTGCCGTACATATGTTGATGTTAAGGGAGGTAATTTGTCAGTAACAGAACGGATTACTGTAAAAGCATTAATGTTCTTTAACCCTTTCCCCCATAGAGGAAACCATGGAAAGACCTATGCGAACAACATAAAACCAGATCAGCCTGCGAGTAACTCGCAGGCTGATCAGGTTTTATGCTGTTCGCTGCTCCTCAATGGTCTGGAAATTAGGACTTTATAATTAAATTTGGTAAGGTTTAACTGTGGTTTTCTGCAGATCAGGCTTTATGTGGTACCTACTGAGTGCGTCAAAATGAGTCTATATAGGGAAAGGGTTAACATTTAGTTTCGTGGAATTTATAATCATTTCAATTTTGTTGGTACATATCTTCATGATATCATGTCTTAGAGGACTTGCAACCTACTTATTCAACATTTTTCGTTGTTTGAGGGGTATACAATCGTTCAATACACTTTTACACTATGCACATCAGTTATTGGCGATGCGTCTGAATGCTCGCCCCTATAATGCTCGCCCCTATATGTAATGCTCATTTTTTTGCTCCCATGCGTGAGACAATGATGCTTAACCCCCCCCCCCCCCCCCTCTCTCTCTCTCTCTCTCTCTTTTGTTCAAATTTTTCATACATACACATCTGTCTATCATATGACATGTAAATGAGAGTTTGCGTGCGTGCAAATTATGCAATATTTATTAAAAATGTAAGGTATATAAGATTAATAAGGAATTTAAAACTTTTAAGGTATAATGATTCATAAGGTATAGAAGATCTATAAGGTATACATAATATAAGATTAATAAGGTATAAAAGATCTATAAGGTATACAAAATATACGATTCATAAGGTATAGAAGATATATAAGGTATACAAAATATAAGATTCATAAGGTATAGAAGATCTATAAGGTATACAAAATATAAGATTCATAAGGTATAGAAGATCTATAAGGTATACAAAATATAAGATTCATAAGGTATAGAAGATCTATAAGGTATATATATCTTTATTTCCTCCATTACTGAAGATTACAAAAAATATATATGCAATTAAATATAACGATACACAAAGATAACTTACATGAAGACATCATTCAAGGTGATAAATAAAAAACAATAATGACAAATGATCCAATGATGATGATGAAGATGTTGTTGTTGATGATGATGATGATGGTGATGATGATAACGGAGGAGCTATGTGTCACTGCAACAATACACAATGGATATGGATAAACATGAGTTAATGTTTTAACTAATATTTCAAACATGATACAAATTATCACAAATGATGAAGATGACAATGATGTTGTAAAAGCTGCTGCATAAGACGCTGAAAATACTTTTACACAAACATGAGGCATATACATTATGATGATGATGATGATGATGATGATGATGATGATGATGATGACGACGACGACGACGATGATGATGATGATGATGATGATAACGATAACGATGATGTCATATTCCAAAAATATACAAAATCATATTAGCGTATAAATTCAAATGAATAAAAAATAACACAAATAGGTTAAAGCATATCAATCGAATATGTTGTCATCTTATCGAAACGAAACATAAGCTGACAAATCGATTGCAGACACATGGGAGATGACTGAAAATATACACGTTATATCAACTTCTCATCAGACCAGTGAGAAGAAAAAAATAATGTGTATACATTAAGTATTAAATTGGAAAATCATTTTTTAATATATTCAAGCCAGAGTTTGTGAATATAACTAAAGACTAAACCTAAAAATGCATCATAATTACAGGAAATAAGAGTTACTAATAAAGGACATTTAACTCCCAATAAAGTGTTAACCAGACACTGTCTATCAAATGATTTTAAGCAATTAACGACATTTCTCCCAAAAGCATTTTCAACATTCCTAAAAAGTTTGACTCTGTGTGATTCAAGTGCCTGACAATCAAGAAGTATATGGTCTGTAAGACAGACATCGCCGGTGATTAAACGGCATTTTATACAAGATTCATTAAAACGAGATGTGTACGTTATAAATTTAGCTACTGATTTACAATTGTACACTTTTCGAGGATAATTGGACACATAAGTCCAAATAGATGATACACCAAACTGACAATGAATAGATCTAAAACGTACAAAATTTTGAGCACTTATTCTTTGATACCAGGCGTCTTTCACTGTATTCCAAATCTTATTTTTTATTATAACTTTCCATCTATACTTGCTGGGAAATATACCTGTATCTAAGTAGTCGTCGATATAGTGTTCAAGAGAGTAAGATCTTAAAATGGCATAAATATCAGAACAAAAACCAGAAACAGACTTATTCAAACGAAATTGAAACCATCTGTATAGAAATATTTTCTTTAAAATATATTTACCATTTACACGGCATAGCTGGCCAAGGAACGAAAGTTTCCTTAAATCAATTTCAGCATATAAGGGTAGGCAACCTATCATACTTAATGCAATATCAGTACTTGTCCTGATTGCCATACCTTGAAACGATTTAATACATAAGCGGTGAGCTCGTTCAAGATTTGTGATCTCTGACTGCGAAAGATTATACAAACACTCGCAGCCATATAACGCTTTAGGTAAAACTATTTGATTATATATCCGTTTGCATGTGATTGGATTTAATCCATTATCATGAAATGCACAATTTAACAGACTGAAAAATGTTTTTCTAAGCTGCGTGATATAAGTAGACGTTCGACTAGATGACATGTGAGTTGGCTGTACTACTACGCCTAAATGTTTATACATTAAAACTTCTTTAATGGTCTCATTACCCATTGTAAAAGAACGACGTGCCTTAAGCATTGATTTCTTTGACTCATTAAATACAATTATCGCACATTTTGATGAATTATATTGAAATCTCCATTTACACGAATATTTATAACAGGTATCAATCATTGTCTGAAGACCAGCTATTGACAATGATAAAAGAAGCATGTCATCAGCGACCGTTGGCGCACAAACGCTAAACGGACCGATTGACAGACCACGACCTAAAGTTGTAAGTTCCGTTATAAGGTCGTTTATATACAGGAGATAGAGAAAAGGTGACCAAGAGCCCCCTTGTCTGGTTCCTTGGAGAACAGGGAACCAGTGCGATTTGTAACCATTCATCATTACACAACTATACATATCAGAATGCATTTCCACTACAGACAACCAGAGTTTATGTGAAATTTTCATTTGATGCAATTTATAAAATAAGCCATCATGCCAGACTTTATCAAAGGCTGTCATTGTATCAAGATAACAAGCAAAAAGTTTACTACCATTTTCCTTACAATAATTTTCACATTCTTTTACTAGATATGACGTCATGTTACATCCTATCCCCTGTTGAAACCCCCCTTGTAAAGGATTGATATCAATTGTTATTTCTGTCTGAAGTCTATTGAGTAATACAAGTTCATATAGTTTGAGTATAGATGACGACAACGTTATTGCTCTGTAACTCTTTGGATTGTCTTTACGCTTGTTACCACCCTTAAACAATGTAATAATAAGTCCTTTTTTTAATTCTTTTGGCACATATGAAAATGTATACATCATGTTAAAAAACTGAACTAAAATATTTAATAAACAGTCACCTCCCAATATTAGATGCTCATTATAAATGCCGTCCAGTCCACACATCTTACCGCGATTCAATCCTGTTAAACACTTAAAAACTTCGGTTTTTGTTATATTATTTAAATCTGTATTCGAGGTATCTATTTGTTTCAAGTTAAATATAGTGTCCTTTACCTCATCATAAAAGTCTTGTTCATAAGAAGTGTGCCCTGTATCGCTGTATAGCGTCTCGAAGTAATACCCCCATGCCTGAGTTACCTCGTATGGATCGCGAACTATTTTACCATTAAAATTTAATTCATTACTGAGTTTTTGTTGATGACATTTTCTTTTATTGTTAAACAATTTCCAAAATAGTTTACTGTCTATACAAGCAGCACGATCGATGTCTGCATCAACCGTTTTTAAATATTCTTGAACAGCGTGCCTATGGCGGAGACGAAATGCGCTTTTAGCTTTTTTATACTCAGCAAAGGAATCATGCTCACTGCCGCGGGCCTACCTTTTGCTAACCATGTGCCACGCTTAACTTTCATGTGCTCGTGTAACTCTTTAAGTGACTGATCCCAGTAAGGTTTACAGTATTTTTTGAACTTAGACTTAGGAAGACTATGTTCAGACGCATGTGTAATTGACTCAACAATTAATTTATATAGAACATCTATGTATGACGTATCGATTATGCAAGGTAAAGAAATAGATAGTATCTTACTTTGAACTGCTGCTTTATATCTTTCGACCTGAACTGATTGCAATTTTGTCCATTTAATGGGTTGAAAGGGTAATACCTGTGGACTAAATGACTCTACATTACATGTCCAAGACATGATGATGGGTCTATGTGTGGACACATTTAAACAGTCGTCATCAAGTATGTGACATCTGGTAATATAGTGAACACACTCGCGCGGTACCACAATATGATCTATCATCGATTGGAACTGGCCGTCATAAGAAACAAACGTAGAATTAGCACCAGTACATAGAGGTAATGTGTTAATAGCTATCATGTTGTTATCATCAAGTAATGCTTGTAAAATATTGCTCCTTTTATCATTTCTTTTGATAAAAGAACTACCCTGTAGATGCGTGTTTAGGTCTCCCATTAACACCACATATCCCCTATCGGAGTATGTATATATAACATCTCGGACCATATCTAAATGTTCATGGTATTTAGTCATAGAATGATTACAGCAAGGAGTATATAACTGTATGATATACATAAAAGTATTTTTACTCATTTGAATTTGTATACCAATAATACAATCAGAGGCAAATTCCAAAGATGTAATACACGAATCCCATTTTTTATTCCAGAGTAGAGCCACACCACCTCTGGATACATTTCTGTGTAATAAAATATTATTACTAGATACAGATTTACTAACGCTAGTGTAGTTTTTGTGAATGCTGTTCATAAAATAAAGATTGCATTCATTAAGCCAGTGTTCTGAAATGCCACATATGTCTAAATTTTAAATGTTGCTTAAATAAAAGGCACTAGACATAATGCCTGACGCGTTCCATGTACAAATTTTTAAATTATGCATTAAAAATATATAGTTTAACTAACTAAAACAATTACAACAAGTGACTATTACAGACATACAAATAACAGTTCTCTGAAGTGTTGGCTGTTTGTTAACAACAATGAGGTATCCAGGAGGTAACTGTCCCCATGTAAAGCAACTATTGCCCGTGCCACCTGTAACTGTCATTATCAAGCTGGTTATTATACCCATAACGATCACGGTTATTGCTCTGACCCCCATATCTAGCTCCCATGCGTGAGACAATGATGCTTAACCCCCCCCCCCCCTCTCTCTCTCTCTTTTGTTCAAATTTTTCATACATACACATCTGTCTATCATATGACATGTAAATGAGAGTTTGCGTGCGTGCAAATTATGCAATATTTATTAAAAATGTAAGGTATATAAGATTAATAAGGAATTTAAAACTTTTAAGGTATAATGATTCATAAGGTATAAAAGATCTATAAGGTATACATAATATAAGATTAATAAGGTATAGAAGATTATAAGGTATACAAAATATAAGATTCATAAGGTATAGAAGATCTATAAGGTATACAAAATATAAGATTCATAAGGTATAGAAGATCTATAAGGTATACAAAATATAAGATTAATAAGGTATAGAAGATCTATAAGGTATACAAAATATAAGAATCATAAGGTATATAATATCTATAAGGAATACAAAATATAAGATTCATAAGGTATAGAAGATCTATATGTTATACGCGATTTATGAGGTATATAAGATTTATAAGGAATTGATAAAAAGGAAGTCTACTTATTTTATCTACATAATTACATATAATATATGCATTAAAGTATCATAACATGTACATACTTATAATTACCAATCATCCGTGCACAATTACAATTTATTATCAGTAATAGTTGCAATTAACATTTACACATATCAAAGCAATCAACACCTGTAATATTATTGGACTCTAGCTAGACGCTATTGTTACATTTTCAGTGTTTCTAACCTATTATAGATACAATTAGAGATTATAACAGGACCGTTGCATTAGTTATGCAACGTCTGTCTCAGTTGTGACTGTCGTTACTACAAATATTTGTTATTATATAATACAAATGGTTACTGTCTAGCTGGATGGTAACCAACCAATATATAAGCTTACCGGTCAAGGATCTGGGGAGAGATCTTATTAGAGCCTCGAGACTACCTCCAGCACGACCTTGCCAGATACCTTGGGGACCGAATAAATCTATTGCCAGCCACCACCGTCTCGTGTTAGTTTATATCGGCCATAACACTACACACCTACTTAAAGGATTGTAGGTAAATACGATAAAAAATAACACCTATATTAGGCTATGAATCACGGTTACGAATTGACCTGTAATTTGAAAATGTTAAGAATTTACTTATAAAAATGCTTAAGAATCGACTAAATTATGAGGTTACATATGGTTTGGTCTACCCGTTAAACAGAAATGTTATTTTGAAAAATACCTTGTTACAGTACCGTTTAAATATAGAAATGCATTTTCGAAAACGAAATTCCTTACATAATTTAGAATTGAAACCGTTATGAAAACCAAACACCTTGTAACTTGTAATGAAATAAAAGTGACATTAAGGATTGATTTTTATTTTATTTGCATTTGTCATGTTTATAAAGATATCTGGAACATAAATGAAGAAGACATCCAAAATGTTTTTCTTTCAACATTTTATAAAGAATATGCAGAGCAGCTTTTTCTAATTACCTTTTAATACAATTTAGGAAGACACTACTCTCAGTTGCTCTCCAACCTAAAAGTAGCACTACGATATTACAGAAACACGCAATACGAAATTAAATGTACGAGTATAATGATTATGAATAGAATCCAATCTTCAGTTGACTGCGGTGTGAGGATTTGATTTCACAATATGCTAATATCACATTAGGTGCACCGTGATTTTATTCATTAAAGGAATGGGTTACCTGGGGAAATCGTGTGACATCTATGTGTAATATGAGTGATGAATGTGGCTATACAGGTATATTCCTGAACACATTTATGTCACTTAACATAAGCTAACTGGCAAACTCATTGAAAGACCGACACCACTCGTATTTTAAAATGTAAAGAATTTACTTAAAGATTACTAAATGTACTTCCTTTAACACAATGCACAGTCTGATGGGTGATTTCTCATCACTTATGAATGATATATTTCAAGCTTGATAGCCAACAAAAAATGACTGGATTTCTTTACTCCTAAATGATATATGACAAATATAATGTTTGTCTGCAGAATAGTTATAATTATATGTTTTATGACGTATTTTTTTTTACATACAGGCAGTGCAGTTCATTTCCTGTCATTATAAAACAAAAATAGAAATCCAAAGATCTGGCAGTCGCTAAATAACTGAAACATTTTCGAAGTGACATAAAAAATACAACAGTGTGCAAGCAACAGATAATTCTATATAATTTATAGATTAGAAAGATGCATTTTTTTTTCATCTCAAACAATTTAGTATACCCGAATATATACGAAAATTGTTATAGGACTATGTTCACTAAGTGGTGAAAATGGCCTATTTTTTTCGGGAAAATTAAAATGCATTGCAGAAGTCTTTTTCAATCTTTAACATACACAACAAACCTTAAATCACCGAAAACGGATATAATCAGTATTTATCATTCGTCAGGTTGAACAAAAAATATTTACTGAAAATACCTGTTGAAATCCATTGAATTGTAATTTACACGCGTTTTGTACGAAATATTGGCTGACGCCATCCTTTGATACGATAAATTTAGTGTGGGCGCATGCTTCGGCAAACAAGACACTAACACTTCCTATATGTTTACCATATGTTTACCGTAATTATAAACCTTTATTCACTAAAAATATATTTATTTTGTGTGTCGAAGCATGCGGCCAATCTGAATTTCAACAAAATATGAACAGAGACGCCTTTATGAAAGTTGGGGAGATAACATTGATTTCGTAGTTTACACAGCATATTACCTGTACATATCCTTGCCTATCATAGTCTTGATGAATTTGCATAACATTTTCACGGACTCAGCGTTACTTATCACTGTGCAAAGTCACTACTGATAAAAAAGCAAGGGTCAAAGTAATATGCTTATTTTTTTTTCAAAAATGAAAAATATTCGATGAGATTGTTGTTGTTTATGTTTGCGTCCTTTAAAATACCGTTCAGATGATTTTCGTGTTTTAAAACGATACAGTTATAACCGGAAACAAAATTTTTAATTAACAATTATTGATTTTTGTAAGTGATATTATTGAACATGATTTATAGACCATTTCATGGTTTTTATATCGATATGTAGCTTTTTGAGATGGTAGCAGGTATGTGTAGCAACATCATTTCTTTAAACCAAGTGATAAAATGTATTGCCATGATTTCTTTGTAAGCATGGAAACTATTTGTTCTTAATCTGACTGTTTCATACAACAACAAGAATTAGACATGTTTAGGCTTTAACCCAGCATTCTTAGTAAACATACTGTAAATATTGATAGTCAACCTAGTACCTCTATTATGTTAATATGACATTTTACATGTGACCTCTATTAGCATATATTACAAGGATGAATGAATGCATATATTCATCTTTGGCTATCGACGTCCTATAAGCGGGAATTAATTATGTAAAAAAAAAGTTCTAAAAGCTTTAAATATTGTGTTAACATTAACTTTCAATCAATAAGTAGTTAGCCCAGTGGTTAAGAAGCACGGTGATTAAAAAAATATTCTTTTGATAAACACCGCATGGGTTAAAATCCTATAGCACAAACCATTTTTAAAGATTTGTAATCTTCTTATCATTTTCTTTTTATTGTTATGGGTACAATTGTTCTTAATGATTTACTGATCTCTTTTGATTCAGATATTGTATCTACATAGGAACCTTTTGCTTAAGATCTTGTACATTCCCACGTGTTACAAACGTGTTTCAGTGATCATTTATATCGGTTATGCTTGAAATGAATCGCCCATATGCATAACATACATGCCTTTCAAACCTAGAACAATAAATTGACAAAACAATGAAAGTCAGATAGGTATACTTGGATTTAATGGTGTATTTTTTCCCTAAAATATCTGCTGTCATTTTATGTATTTGAGTGATCTGACGCGAAAAAAAAATAATAAGAAATCCGTTACGTTTACGAAAAGTGCGATGGTCGTATAGCCTTCGGATACACACAAACACAAAGTGAACGCTGATGTAAGTTTTAATCGCATTATCAAATTGTACAAAAACTAACAAGCAAGTTCGATGCCAAATGGCTACCTCCATGTATTAATTTGACGTAAATATTATTCATGATTAAAGGTGAAATTAAATGTCGTATTTGCACGTGTACAATTCCGAGTTGAATGGAGACTTGCCCCACGGCCTGTATTGTTCGGCTCTTAGTCACATATGAATGTAAGATTCGTGTTTTACATGCGTAATGCAAACTTTTCAATCATTGAGAACATAAACCTATATATTAATATATATCGTGTTATTTACAGAAGAATTAGATAGCAACTCTGACCGCGGTCGTAGCTAGGTCGTGTCTGATGTTACACACTTTCTGGCTGGGGACCCAGGGGCAACTTGGGACCAGGTCCGTGCCGTAATTAGGGGTCGTGTTGGTTTTCCTCAGGATGAGTTTTTCGTAGGAAGGTAACATAAAAACAAAATAAAGACATAACTTCTGGTCCTATGTTTGAATCTTATTTCAAGTATTTCTTCACATAACTTGTCTATAATCTAAATATCATTTACAACTCCAGTTTTTTAGACCTCCCACCGGAAGGTTCCAGTGCGTTTCTGTGTAATTCCAATCGGTTAAATCCGTACCAGTCATATCTGTCCGTAGATCCGATATTATGTCATCCAGGATTGCGTTCCGCATATCGATACTATATCACTATCTTTGTTACTGATGTTATTAATTCTTAGCTCACTGTTGTCTCTTGTCCACCCCATTTATAAATATATCCCAGTTTAATGGTTTTATAAGACCAGGGTGTTTCCTATACAATATCCGAATGGAGACGTGTATGGTTTCGGAAAGGCCAACACGAAACGCGGGAACTGTTGTTTCAAAATGTGTATCAGTGCTCCCTCAGGTCTTTTATTGGATAACACTGATCGATCCATGGGACAATATCTTTATAAACCCTCTTATTACCATCCAGTTTGTTCAGTTTTTCACATATCTTACACATGGCTAGCGGACCCGTTTTAAGATTAACCGAGTATTTATTTTTCTCTTTTAGATAGGCTGTATATCTTTTTTCATCATTTCCAAGGTCGTTCAAAAACTTCCCAAGTTCATTTATGGTCTTGAAATTTCTCGTGTCTATGAAAGTATTCTTCGGTGCGTGAGGCGCATATGGTCCACCCCCACGCACAACCGGAACAACGTCAAGTTTGAAATAACTGAAAAACTTCTCTGTAATGTAGTCTTTGCAGAGTGAATTTTCAAAAGCCAAATAAAATTTATAATCATCATTTATGATTTTCATTATATAATCGGGCGTTGATTCGTTCCCGCAGCCTCCATGTATATATACTGGTGTGTATCGTCTCAGAATATCAACAAAGTCTTCCCTTCTGCTTTTAGTTTTGCAGTGGCTAACCAGCCATGCAGATGATTTGGTCTTACGTTTGAAAATCTCAGAATAGTTTTTTGGGGCCTGTTTATCAAGTTTAACAAGTTTCCCATATGGCTGTACAATATCAGCGTCAATCCTATAAGACCATGACCAGTTGAACATGTTTCTCCAAACAGGGTTTTTATAACTATCTCCGATTTGCGTTGGAGTTTCCATCTTGAAAAATATCCATACTTGCTTAGGATTGCGTTTCTTAGTGAAAACAGAAGGGTTACCACCAAAGCCTGGAAGAATAGAAAAAATCACCGCGTCACTTGATTCGATTTGTTTCCTCTCTGTCGTAATCCGGCAGTTGCTGTATTTACACATGCTCATGTCCTGGTGCTCATATTTGAGCCACATCGGTTCGTTCCACCATAATATTTCAAACATGTAGTTATCACTCTTTTCGTTAGAGTTTATCTCAAATGTTTTATTCTTCAAATCATCAGATACCTTGGCCGTCTTTTGATTAGCCACAGAAGCCGTATCACTGGTTTGAATTCTTTTGTCGAGAACTTTGGTCTCACATGTTGATATGTCTGCACGTTGAATCAAAACTCCAAAATAAAGCAGATGGACATCAGGCACAAATACATGAAGTAATTCTGCATTCGCAAACGCATATCTGCGACTGTCTGAAACATATCATAACAGATACATATACAGTCTCATTTTTATACAAAAGTGATAAAAATAATGATAGTGTAACAAAATGCATAAATCGTATTATTTTAACTGCATATTTAAATTATTCTTTTGGTACAGGACACATAAATTTTTGAAAATAAAAAGAGAAGGAAACATATGAAACACAGAGTTCCAAAATCAAAGGAATACAATACAAGAATAGTATACAAAACTCAAAATTTTACATGAAAAAAATATGTACTGTACATTAAATAATAGTATTTTAACCATGTGTAATATAACCACCATTAAGGTATAATTTTGTAATTAATATCTAAATTATAAGTAATTATCATATGATTTATGATGTAGTAAATTAAATGCTAAAACCAAGCTCTGTTCAATGGTAAATAATACTTACAAATGTAATTAAAAGTAACTCTAATTTTGTAATTAATATCTAAATTATAAGTAATTATCATATGATTTATGATGTAGTAAATTAAATGCTAACGATCCCACTCCATATTTAACGGTTATGAAATAAAATAAAGGTCAACAGCGACCAGACCATAAGTTTTAATTAAATGTGATGTCCCGTAATAAGTGTCCTTAAACTAGCAAAATTCTTTTCAAATTCAAGTCCGTATTGCGGGCTTGGTGCAAAAAGCTTGTAACTCGCTTTTTCCACCATCATTCATTTTACTTGTTCAATGTATTTAATAGTTATATACATTACCAGTAAATATAAACAATGGAATCTGAAAATTAAGAAGTTAAATCAATAGTGATCAAAAGGTTGTGCCTATGTTTTGTGCAAAACGATCGTATCGTTTTACACACACACACACACACACACACACACACACACGTTTAAGCAAGGGAAGAAAATCAGCATTCTGTTTGTCTTTTATGAAGATATCACTTGAAGATGAGATTAAAGGACAGAAGGTTAAATAGTTGATTTGCATATATTGGGGCTAACATTTTGGTAAGTAGATCAGTTATTTATAGTAACAAAACAACACAAAACAAACTAACTGAATTAAATATATTTTTCAATAAAAAAACACAAAAAAAAAACAAACAACAACAACAACAAAAATTAAAAATATATCATATATAGATCTCGTAAATCGAATCCATTAAATGGCAAAGACCCATTTATTTTACCATTGGTTGACTGGCAAGAAAACCACACTTGTCTAAAAAAATCAACAACAAATCACTTATAGTTGAAAAAAATGGTGAGGGTAGTAAGGTAGATTTTCAGAAATCATTATATCGGCGGATTAAATCTGAAAAATAAATGTCAATTGAAAAAAAATATCAAAAAAAAAAATTATATATAAAATTTCATAGCTTTTGGGTAGGTTTTGTATACATTTTGATCCTGACACAATGACGATTTTTGCTTGTTTTGTATTGTCCGTGCATGTGTAACCAGGTGTAAAAATGGTGTATCTTAACCTTAGTTTTATCCATTCTTTCCTTTTTGGTTTTGTTTCATACTTTTCCTTATTTTGTTGTGTCACGTGATCAAGGTCCGGTCTGTTTGAAAGCAGAAATACCATTGAATAGGGACGGACATCAAGTCAGCTGTTGGTTTGTATAGCTCTGAAAATGTTGTCTTCATGCTTGATTAGCGTGGCATTAGTTATTTTTATTCATATGATATTCACGAAGGTTAATAGCTTTTGACTTTTAATAAAAGTAATAAGTTTTCGCGTTGTCAGAAATGGTAGATTTGCATTCTTATAATTAGAAGATGGAAATAACTTATTTCATCAAGTAACTGAAATAAGTACTATTACAACATTTTCTTTGAATGACCATTTTTAAATATTTGCAGCCTAACATCCTTCACGGGAGGATCCGTTAGACAGACGATTCGTGTGTTTGAGAGCATTTTGGTTCCATAAATCGGTATGGGTCGTGTAATGTTTGGTGAAGTATTGTGTGTGTTATCATGTCATGTGTTCTGTATTTGTTTTGTATGTAGTTTGTAGCAGTACGCTGCTGTCACATCTCAAACATATCGGGTACGTACCGAATGTGTTTCAAAATGGCGACCGAATGTGTAGCCCCATTACTGATGTTGGAAGAAATGTTTGACAACTGTCATGAAACACACACACACACACACACACACACATGATCTTATACATTTGCATGCAGTTCGTCCTATTGCACTCGATTTGCTTACATGGAAAAGTAACACAACCTCATAATGCACATAACTAATAAGAGGATGGGCTCAATATATTTCAAACCGACCTGATGACATTTGGGGAGTTTCGACTTCGGTTCGATTCCTCAGATTTTCATTGCCCGGAATTTGTTTATAAATTCACTTCGTTTACAATAATATATAATTTATATATCTACATTTTAAACGAGCTAAAGTACGCGGAATTTTTACTTAAGTACAAATATAAGTATCACAAATGATTAGATTATTGGATTCTAGAAATGTCATATCTCGTGTTTTCGCCATCTTAACTTTTGACAACCCGTGGAGGTCTGGGGGTTATGGTAGTCAAGTAGGTTAGAGATTATACGCATGCGCATTGTCTTTACCCGACAGTCTCTCTTACAACTCTTGTGTAACTCGAGTAGCTCATCCACCAGACAGCAGTGTGGGTATTAGGCATGACCTATGAGGCCCGATCTGACCATGTGATAGAGCTCGACCGATTCGGGAAATCTTTTTTAAGGGGTATGAGAATTCCTTCAATATATCGGAAATTCTGTCGACATTCATCGGACTTATCGTTAAAGTAGAGACAATAATTTGTTTATCCTCAAAGGAGAAGATTGAATTTAAATAGTTTCTGTATTTAATGCATTGATTTGGGGTAGTTTTACAAATTTAATAAATTTTCTTTATTTGCATTGAAAAACCTCGCATATTAAAATTGATTTGTAGAATTTTCCAGCATATGTTGTATAATAACATATAAATATTCTAGGAGAGAAAGATTCTTTTTCCCCGCTAAGCACAAAAATAAATGTCCTGAGGACTTCTACTCATGAAGGTTGCCAAAACTTGCATGGAAATGGACGTCAGTGTGTAGCTGCTACCAATTTATTGGCAATCCAATACATTGGACAACATTTTTTAAGATGGATACTCTAAATATACCAGTGTTGCCTATAGTGGACGTTATCTTAATTTTGATAATATTCCGCAGTCTGTATCCACAAATTCAAAAAAATATTGCCTGGAACACATAACCGTGAAACAGACCTTCCATTTTCTTTCCAATCAATATCGCTGCAAGGCTTTAAATGGAATATCTTGTTATGACTGACCGTATATTAGCAATGGGAGATACCACTCCAAGCTATGGCCATGTCATTTGAAAAGTGTTGTTGTTGTTGTTGTATTGGGGTTTACCGTCGCTGCGATAGTATTTCAATCATTTAGCGACGTCCAGCTAATTACAGGTGGAGGAATACCCCGAGTACACAGAGGTACCCGGGTAGAACCACCGACCTACCGCAAGCCAGCTGGAAGGCTTCCTTTTGAAAAGTGACTATCGGTATTACTTCTTTGACCACCATAGTTGGAAATGATGTAGGAATGGTATCTCCAGATGGGACTGCCTATCTAACCAAACATCAAAATATTTTTCACTTGTGTAGTTTAATACAACATATTGCTGCATCACTCAGACTGAGAAGTAAAGTGACTGTGCCATTTGAAATGGCAACAGTGAGTGTGCAACAAGGTGACCTGTAAAGTGACGCAGTTAATGACAGTTCAGAATTTTATCCTGCATCTGAAGGCGAGAATAGCGGCAATCTTTTCTAAGCAGACGAAGCTTGAAAGAAATCATTAACTGGGTGTGATATCTCTAATGCTTCTGATTCAAACTATCTTGAACATCTATGTTTATGCATCAGTTTGAATTCTGTTGCAGAAACAAGTAGCTAAAAAGATCACTGTTGACAGTGCTTCCTTTCTAAATATCATCGACAGAAATTAATTTGAAAGAATTGTATGTTTTTTCTGATGAAATGTACTCTTTAACTTAATGGTGACTTGACTTGAATTGACTTGACTATTTGAGTTTACCGTCGCTTCGACAGTATTTCAGTCATATAGCGACGTCCAGCTAATTACAGGTGGAGGAAGACCCCGAATGCACGGAAACATCCGGGTAGAACCACCGACCTACCGCATGCCAGCTGGAAGGCCCACGCGGTGAGGGGCTGAGTGAGTGTTGAAGTTAGCGACTTTACCCTCTCGGCCACGAAGGCCCCTTTAATGGTGGTGTTGATGATGCAAATGGTGATGATAACTGTGATGATTGTCCTGGTAATATTTGTTATAATGAGGTTGATGGTGATGAAAATGGTAATGATACTTGTGATGATTCTGCTGATGTTGATGACGTTTGTGGTGACGATGGTAACGATGATAATGATTTTGATAATGATAATCAATCAAGTGACAGTTATAGCTCAAGTTGATATTAAATAACAATTCATGTCAGATCCTATGTATGTTTACTTTAAATGAATATTTTTTATTTCATAACAAAAAAAAAAAGATATTTTTGTTCTACTGTAAAATTTAAAAGCCCGAGTTACAACCGTTTTGCGCTTAGTTCCGATCTTTTATCTGTATCTTCTTTTCATTTAGCAGATCCTTAGATACATAAAACCCTTTTAACTTGTAAATGTTCGCATTCCTACACGCAAGGAATACCGGAACAATGTTTCTTTAGATCGCACGGCGCCCGGACAAGGTAAAGTGTCCAGTTTCCAGATGTGTGCGGTACAGATGATTGTTGATTTTGTAATGTAATTACAAACTTTGAATGAATAAAACACTTCTTTTTTAGGTCACCAGTGCACAAAGTACTCAAGGTGAGCTTTTATGATCACCCTCCGCCCGTTTTCAACATCTCCTCTGATGCAACTGGGTAGAAATTGATGAATGTTGGCATGAATGATCATTTGGTAGCCCTCACAAACATTGCTTACATAATTTGATCCATGCAGAACACTGGCGATATCATTTGGCCCAAATGACCACCTTATGGTTTTCTACGATTGCTTAAATCAAGTTGATCCTTTGAAAAAGAGGTCCGTATTGGATCTGCTTGTTACATTACATTTTCAAAATTCTTTTATAATGAGCCGATGTTTAGAATTCATATACACGTAGCATAAATGGTCGCCAATAGCTTTCTACCATAATTGCTAACATAAAGTTGTTCCCTTGAAAATTGAGGTCCCTTGGGTGTCGACTAGTTTTCTTATAAATAAGCTCTATATAGAAAACTGGCCCTTAGGGCATTTTTTAAATGCTCTATATAGATTTAAAAGATTTAATTGCTAAAATGATGTTGACCCCTTGAAAAATGAGGTTTTAAGAGGTTCGGCTAATTTCGTCATGTACTATTTATAGAATATTTAACAATTCTTCTCCTATTTAACCAATAGTTCTAACTATTTCATTTGCCCTCAACCATAATCTTTTAAGATAAAGTAGTTCTCTTTAAATATGAAACCCCTAGAATTCCTTTGATCTTTTATAGATGGTTTGTCAGCTTCTTCATAAAATGGTAAAAAAAACACTTTCATGTTTTCATAAGTGCAAAATAAGATTTAAATCTGTTAATTAGTTCCATAGGATATGAAACTAATTACCTTATTCACTTACACACCCTTTATTACTTTTCAACTCCTTGAATTAATTAAATATAATCTAAACAGTAATCTTCGCTCCTTAATATTTCAGTTTTACACCTGACTGGCACAGGTAAACAGATTTGACCAGTCATCCAATATATATTGGTCGTCTTTTACTCAATTAATGTTTGTCACAAAGGCATTCAACAAGTTTATATTTTTTCCAAATCTCATGTCATATTTGACAAAATTTGAACAGAAGAACATTGCCACAATTTGCGATATTAATTTCATTACCATTTAAATATCATCAATTGAAGAGTAATACATTTGGAAATCTATGAAACATTTATGAGACGTTTTCTGTCATTTAAAAGCGAATGACATTCTAATAGTTAATACAACTCCAATTCTATTTCTACCGCAAATAGTGCATAATCGGTCTGGTCATTACGATCCCTATTATACTTACTTTCACTATTGCTTTAACAAATCAAAGCGCACAATGCGCTGAGAGACGGCGACGGGATTAACATTCTAAACCCAGCGTTTCTGAAGTTATTGAAGCAGTCACATGACGACAAAAACTCCACCTGCTGTTGCTACTGAGGTTCTGTTTGTAACATAATAATCCGGAGTAAAGGTCATGAACCTTTCATTCATAAAGAGCTGCATACCTAAGTAGGTCATTCTCTTTCTCTAGTACTAGCGAATTCTATCTGTTGTTTTGTATGTGTAGAAATTGACCAGGTATTTGATTATTTAAGATACTAGAATGTTTGCCTATCTATTTCAAAGTTAAGAAATGCCCTGGGAGGAACCTAACTCGACATCATGTAAAAATATTGTGTGGACTACTTTAAGTCAACTACATACACACGGAGCACTACTTTTTCTTTTTACAGGAGTAGATCTTCATGTACGTAAGATGGGTTGCTGTTCTGGTTAAGAAATGTCACGTATATTTTTTTCACACTTAAACTTGATGCTTCCAGTGCAAAATAATGGCAAAAGAAAACATGTTAACAAACAGTAACACACTAAAAGCGGTTACGGTTATGATTGAAACGTCTGTGTAACATATTCCACTCGTATTCGGTAGTGCAGAATCGCATTGCATGGATCCGCACTAAGCGCGGAGAGGTACAGTTAAAATTGTTGTGGAAAATATGCAAATTAGCAAGGCCTGATTTCGGTTTTCAGCATTAGACGGCTATCGCCGTCTAAAAATGAATAATTGCTGACTGTCACGTATTGAAAATAAATCAGATCATTTTTGAGAAACTCCTTTTTAAGCAATCGAGTTTCGGATTTTAAAAATTTTTTATTCATTAATTAGTCCACATTTGATAGGATACTTTTAGGATACTTTTGTATGTTTTATTCATTCAACTTTGTAATTCTTATATTATTCGATAAATAAAGAAATCTGCAATTCAAGTCCTAAGTGTTTTTGGAAATGGTTCAAAAGTACTAGTAGTATAATGATCCATTAAAGGACACCAATAACTGAAATGATGCACATTTCAAGCATGTTTGGTGCTTCTGATGGTAACAGTAATAATAATCTGAAAATTATGTCCAGCTGGCCTGCGGTAGGTCGGTGGTTCTACCCGGGTACCTCTGTGTACTCGGGGTCTTCCTCCACCTGCGATTAGCTGGACGTCGCTATATGATTGAAATACTATCGCAGCGACGGTAAACCCCAGTACAACAACAATACAACAACTGAAAATAATGTTGGAGAACAGTGAACAAAACTATACTAAATCAACTGCTGGAGAAGAAATAGGGCATGCCATTAAAATCTAAAAAAAGGCTTGTCAATAAAAGAAATATAGTAAATGGTGACATATAAATCACATATAAATCTCTGTATTATCAAAAGGTATACAGTGACATTAAATATGTACTTCAAGTATCAATGCTATTCAAATCTTGATATTTCATCTTTGATGATACGATTCTTTTCGTCATATCATATCATTACCACTTATTTTCGTTTCATTCTTGGTCCTAGAAACTGATTTGAGTGTATGGAGAGTAGTGATACGCATTAAGTTATAATATTTCAAATTAGGGGAATTGCCGAAGGAAAACACTAATAGGTGTTAGTATTCTCCGATTTAGCATTTCATCTCTTCAAGTATTCATAATACTATAAGAAATTTTCTTAGTCCTTCGACTGTGCTAACGTATAGTATAGAACGGTTCCAAGCATGAATGTAGCAGACAATTGAAACTACACACTTTTTTAACAATATCAGAAAAATAAAGGATTTTCTTTTGTAGATAATGGTAATTGTATATTTGTTTCATCAATTCTTGTAAATGAAATATCAGGTAAAGGTTTGCTTACATATGTAAACCTGTTAAAAAAGCAGTTCCTGACCTAGCTAAATGGTTCCGCGCTAAGTACTAAATGAAGCAAGGAAACAGCTCTAGGACTTTAGTGCACGAATATTACATGGGAAAAAAGAATTTAAGAAAATATATGGGTTATCTAGTACTGCAGAAAATTAAACTGTGGAAGTATTCGTAAACAACTGAGCAACACTTTGACAGATATTCATAATTCTGTTGTGTCTGATTCTAAACAAGAGAATCGCTCACCTGATTATAAATGAGCAACATATGTTGGAATTTTCATATGGACCTACTTTTTGACCCCACATGACCCAACTTCAAACTTGTCAAAGATGGAAAAAACATTCCGACCAAGTTTCATGAAACCAAGTTTCATGAAGATTGGACCAAAAATGTGGCCTCTAAAGTGTTAACAAGGTTTTTCTAAGATTTGACCTCATGACCTACTTTTTGACCCCACATGTCCAAAAATTCAAACTTGTCCAAGATATTATCGAAACAAATATTCTAACCAAGTTTCATGAAGATTGGGCCAAACATGTGGCCTCTAGCGTGTTAACAATGTTTTTCTAAGACTTGACCTCATGACCTACCTTTTGACCCCACATGACCAAAATTCGAACTTGTCCAATCACAAAAACTCACCTTGAGCACGTTGTGCTCAGTACCGAGAAGTCAAGACGATCGCGACAGTTTCTGTTATCACACACGAGTGAATTTTACACTATCACCGGTAATTCAACTAAAACATTGTATTTAAAAGGAACGCTAGATTATGGTACAGTTAAGATCGTAAATGGTTGCGTCTTATATTTCAACTGTAAAATGTTCACTACTCTTACAAAATTTTAACCAGTGTTAGGTTAAATATTGCCCTAAATGGCTACTGTACTGTATATATTTACCAACTGTGGTAGTCCGCATTTATGTTGACTGTCCCTTTTATGTTGCTGTCACATGACCGTATATCGTATCTTAAGTATCTCAACTACCTTAGTTAATTAATTTTCCCCGTGTAGAATGTTCTTTTCTCCTCTTCTCGTGCATTTTATGCTGAGGGGGGGGGGGGGGGGGGGGGGTGTCAGTAGTTTGCATCGTGCACTCCCACCTTGGGTAACTATTCATTTCTTCCTTTTCTTATTTCATGATTATTTAAGTGAACGTTTCAAAACATATTAGATTGTAATTATATTTTGGTTAAAACTATTAAAAGTTATTTATTTTGGTATTACTTTCACACTGCCTATGCTGTCGGCCCCGCTAAATATCAATTAATAGCCGCTTACATCGTTCGAAAAAGAGAACTATGTATTAATTCAAAGCCGCTTAAAACACCGATAAATAAGGGCTACTACACAGCAATCGAGGAGCACATAAAAGAAAAAAAATGTTTAAAGTAATTTAGAGGAACAGAAACTGCATCGCATACGCATTGTTCATGAGTGAAATGTACATAGGATTTTGGTATTTCATCAGAAGGCCTATAAATATTTATATTAATAAAGATTTATCTACTCCAGAGATAAATTTCCCCTAATTAAATTCCCCACCCACATACTTAAAATGTCTATTCTTATAAAAATAAACCCTGCGACCTATTGTTTTAAGCTATTATCTTATTGATAAGTACCTAAAAAAGTATTCATTGAATAAAATCTAAATGTTTGACCATCAGAAACAAATTTTTAAAAACAAATACTGTTGGTTTGTACTTTTTTTCAAAACGATAGATGTATACATAGTATACCCTTAACTTGATGTTTCATCAATATGATGCCATAACATATACTAATGATTATAATTAATTTGAAATAAAAAAAAAGGTTTATAGTTTTCATAGGTGAAATTTCATCCTAAACTGCTGCCGTATAGAGTATACTGATAAAACACTCGTATTTCTTTCTTTGACTGTTTTTATTTCACGTTTTTAGTAGATCTGATAATATGCTAGTAATATACAAAGCATCATGAAATTCTGAATGTTTAAAAATTACGGTACATACATGTACATGTAGATATATTTAGTCGTAATTCATTTTAAATGTAAATGTAAAGCCAATGGAGTGATGCAGTTTTCAATTAACATGACGCCAAAACGCCCCGAAATGAATATGCATATCGGTTTAACTAGTGAAAAGCTGTACAATCCTCCGACAAACAAATGCACGTGAATCTTGCTGTCAATAGTTCCTTAGTTCAACAACCTCCGACAAACATTCGGAGCGTGATTATACCTATTTTGGCGCCAAGTTAATTGAAGATTGGAAACACCCCGGTCCTTACACAAGTTCTTGCACGAAGTATTCTTATAAACCTACCCTAACCTATTGCATTATCTGTTATTCGACTTTACGTGTATGCATGTATACTTGAACTTGCAAATAATTTTGTAACATTTGTAACATTTTGAATTTAACTTATGCCACATAAAGCAGACAAAACTCATTTTAATTAGTAAATAAAACTCACCTGTATTTCCTTCCTTATTAAGTTAAATAAAACATTTAGTTAGTTAAACACAGTTTGATTGCAGATGTGTGAATGTATACGTTCAAACTCCATTAACTAAATCTCCTATCTGGTTAGCAAACGTGAGTTTATGCGTAAATAATGCTCCGTTTTAATTTCATGGTCCAGATCACATCGTATTACTAAAGTAAAACGCATAATCTCAAAATAAGAAAGACATTCTTAGTGGTATTTAGAGGGACGGTATTTACTGGTATATACTTGTATTTTAACTGTTACTAGTGACTTCTTTACATGTAAACACTGCTAATAAGTCCTCTTCTTATCCAATTTTGAATGATTGTTTGGCATTTTACCAGCATTTCATCTCTTATCATGTTTTTCTTTTTATTCGCTAGTAAATTAACAATGGTTGCATTGTTTTATCATTGTGCAAATAATATGTGATGAAGCATATGTGTGATCTTACAATCATAGTCTCTCATATTTCTGTATAGAAAGGTTTGCATGTTAATTTTATAGATATTTATCTGTTATATAATATATGTATGCCATGCAAAGTGAGACTTTAATAAAGCATATATATATACGTATACAGTACTGAACATGAAAAAAGGGGCCATCGCGGCACTATATTGCTCACATGAGTATCACTGCTTTAAAGAACATATAAAGATGTATCTGTCCCTTGCAAGTCATAATGTCCCTTAGGGATTAAGGTCATAAGCTTTGCGGGTAAGTATGATGAAGATAATTTTATAAATGTATATGCTAAAGTGTAGAACAAATTAAAATGTCATTTTAACATAAAACTCTAGCAACTTTCGCACTTTGATATACCGATGATTTCACTGCACACTGTGTTTCAGAACACATTCCAGTCCACTTTTCACTCTATATTTGCATCATATACCGTAGTGCCCTGTCTGAACAACTATTTCCCGTATTCTTTCACTAGATATTTCATTGTGTAGGCTTGGGTGGTTATTTAAACCTCATAATTATGAGGCTTTGCCTTTAATGTTTGAACACGTAAACCTATATTGTATAATTTTCGAGAATGATTAACCCTTCACACTATAAATGAGTGCGCACATGCGCACGAATGAATATGGGCTGGATATTCAAGCCAAAAAGGATGAAATAAACATTTTCGCCTAAGGGCTTTTATTCGCTACAGCGATATTTATTGGTCTTTCTTAGATTATCCAATCATATAAGGTGATGGAATTCATAGGATCAATGTGTGGTCTCCGGCTTGGTAAAGGTATTACTACACAGAAAGCAAAAATCATACTCTTTGTATTAGTGCGGATTCTTTACTTTCTTTGCAGATTCTTATAGAAAACCCTACCGTATATCCGACTGCCTGAGGGCGAGCTGGAAATTAATGTTTTGTCCCTGGGTGAAGCGTGCTTTTGACAGAAAATCGTTCCCAACAACGGGAATTTGACTGGCAGGATGATACCTGAACACAGAAAATAGACATTGGCAAGCATATTATGTGGGGGATTGTGTTTAGTTCTGTTATGAGTTAAAAGCCGCCTCACACTTAAACGAATTGTCTGAAATAAGCCTTGCGATGGCCGACGAAAAGCATTTTTTTAAAAATCGTTTTCAATGGTAATTGATAGTAAATCATAGTTATCCTTCGTTTTAAGTTTCGTACACCTTCTGAACTAACAGTTGCGATTATTCAAATTCGTCCTGAAATTTTGAACATTTTTAAAATTTCCCGACGAATTGAAAAATCGTCTATTATCTGATTGAATTCGCATCTCTTATTTAGTCTTCGGTAATAATTCGTTTATCGTTCGTTTATCGTTCGTATGTTATTGTCACGCATCGTCCCTCATCGCACTCTTCCAAAATTGGACCGATCTCGAAAGAACCCTTAACGAAGCAACACGATGACTAAATATGACTTGCGTATAGAAACGAAGACTTACTATGACAAACGTATATTCGCTTGCCATCGTCTATGCGAAGGGCAACTAAGACTAACGTTTACTAAATTTGAATAGCGATGCAGACACGAACGCAAGACTAAGAGAAACTATAACAAACTGTGGATTTCGAATTGATACGAACACGAGCGAGTTGCAAGACGAAATATTTGGTGAATTCTGGGCCTCTCGGCAGACTTGTCACGCATCATATAAGGTCCATCTCTAACATTATGCTTCAGTCCTGGCCAAAATTTCAACTTGTTGGCATCAAAGCTCCTAAAAGTTTTACAGTTTATCGCAATTTTCTTTTAAGATGGAAGATACAGCCCGCATCAGAGTCCAGTATTTACTGGCAATGGCTCATAATGAAGTTATACTTCAGCAGCTGAACCTGCACCAATTCATCAGATGCCCATTCAGAAGGAGACGAGGCTTCAGACGGCGTCGTATCTGGAGAAGGACATGGCTGCACCCTGCCAGAAGTGCCTTTGGCATTTATGACCAGCTGGCAGTACTGAAATATGGACGGAACTGATCGCCTTTTTATATTCCCCGAGGAGCGCAGACACACGCCCGAGAACGCCCGATCTTTTCGTTCGCCTTCGTCGCCAATCGCACACCATAGCAAACCATCGCTCATTTTACGTTGGTTTTATCGGGCCATATCAACCCTTCGCTCGTCTTCGGCTACAATTCACTCAGAGAAGTGAACCGAAAAATAGTGACCCTTCGTAAGTCATATTTATCCTTCGCTTACCGCTTGTTGATCATATTTGACAATAGTTTATAATCGGATGATTTGAAGGCAATTTCATTTGAATTCGTTGAATTCGCGCGCATTTTGTCCATTTTCCCCATTCGTTCCCCTTCGTCCCCCTACATTCGCTTAAGTGTGAGGCGGCGTTGAGTATAACGTAAACATGTACACGTGTACATTCATGCATTTAAAAGGATTTAAAAAAAACAAACATTGTTTTTGATAAAATGTTTCAACATTCGTTTTTAATTTTCTTGTTCACGTTACTCTCAACATTTGAATATGCAGTGTTCGATTTATTTCCACCACAAATGATGGCATATGTTTTATGTTACTTTCAAATGACAGGATGATGTCAGATATTGGATACTGTGTAGTTTTCTTTCTTAACCTGTTGAAAACGCTTTCAAGCGATCCCTCTTTAAATACAGAGTAAAATTAAACAAGAAAAGGACACCAGGAGCAGATTTACGGGATAGATATTGAATGTGTACATGTAATTAGATAGCAAGTAAGACATTAAACATTTAGCAGTGATTACATTTATTTTATACATTCTGAAAAAATAAAATCTTATTATTATCAGGTTTATAATACAATATCTTAAAAGTGATTGACTCCAAATCACGAACGCAATAGTAAACGCTTTATGAATTAAAAAAGTTGGGAAAAAATCACATATGAGGTAAATATGTCATTAAAACAAGTGAACTGGGTCCTGTAAGTTGACCTATTGAAGTGGC
>CM037786.1:25632422-25682422 GCA_021229015.1 Solen grandis
AAAGGGAGTTAACTTGAGTTACTCTCCAAAGTATCATTCTGGTTCCCTTTGTACATGTATACAGGTTTGACAAGGTGTACAAGCAAGACAAGACTTACCGGTACCCAGCTCTGATCTGGGATCTGCTGCCTCATGCCGGGGCAAGCCAGGTGCATCCACATATACATGGCTTCTTGGACAGGAGCACTTACCAAGGTACCCAGATGTGAAGAGTGCATATATTTAATTAAGTCCCTTTAACGCTTTATCTCATGAATATTCATGAACAAATGTAAGTCTAAAAATATGTTAATTTTCTGAACTATAAATGATGTATGAAACATTTTTTTTACCATGCAGACTCTGTGGAATCTGAAATACAATATTGTATGAGCAAACAGTGGAGACCTTTGTAGAACCAGAACTACAATATTGTATGAGCAAACAGAGGAGACCTTTGTAGAATCTGAGCTACAATTTTGTAAGAGCAGACAGTGGAGACCTTTGTAGAACCAGAACTACAATATTGTATGAGCAAACAGTGGAGACCTTTGTAGAATCTGAGCTACAATATTGTATGAGGCTACAATATTGTATGAGCAAACAGTGGAGACCTTTGTAGAACCAGAACTACAATAATGTATGAGCAAACAGAAGAGACCTTTGTATAATCTGAACAATATTGTATGAGCAAACAGAGTGGACCTTTGTAGAACCTGAACTAAAATATTGTCAGAGCAAACAGTGGAGATCCTGATCAGATCCTGGAAGGAGTTGGTAGGTGGGTCTGCTCTGTTTGCCAATGCACCAAAGCGCGTCTAAATGGGATGAAGGATTACTAATAGTTTCATACATCAAACTGAGCAAAATGTGGCTCAAGACTGGTTTGTGTACCATATTCATTTGATGTGTTGTTTTTTTTCGGCGTAGCTGTCTAACATCACTTTTGACCTACATAAGAATGATAACAATGAGACAATGCTGAATGAATATTTGAACAACTTTCATCTGTAGATATTCCTATATGGAAGAAATAAAAGTTACACACCACTGTCTGTAGAAAAAAAGAAGTAAAAAATATTTGCAAAATATATATCTGGCATTGTCTGTGATAACATTCCAACACTTTAAAGTATGCACTTTTTTATAATAAGAAATAATAGCTTTTTCCTTCTATTCCAACTTCTTAATATCAGGTTTTGTAATAAGTTTTAACAATAGGTTTTGTATACCGCTGCTTATTTTAATGAATTAAGAATTATTTAATGTTCTATAATTAACCATCAATTTCAGGATCTATGGAGGCATGGCGCAGAGCTGCGATTGACTATAATGATGACTTCCAAAACCAGAACTATTTTTCTGACTTCGTCCAGATTCACGCCCTGTTTGGTCTGACTGTATCATATGGCAAGGCTGTAGCAGTGGCCAACATGGTGAGTTATCAGTGAAGTCAGGAGTCAGAATGGCATATTTCAACATTTCATGAATAATGCAAAAAAAGATATTGGGGCCCCCGCAGCCAAGTGGTTATACGTTGATGAGTTACTATCACTTAGTGTCACTATGATTTTTCATGTGAAAAAGGCTTTCAGTTGGTTTGTTTAGTAAGTTGGTAAAACTTGGGTAATTTTGTGAAGTGGAGTACCTTTGTGATCTCAGTGGCCTTCTCCCACCTGTAAATAGTTATTTGAATGTTGCTATTTGATTGAAATACTGTCACTTGATTTAAGCTAATAAATTTCAAAATTTTATAATAAGATGAATTATAAATCTGATTTATAGCAATTTGATTCAATCAAGCCTTAGTTTTAAGATACATTGTTCTGTTGGGGATATTTACAGGTGCCAAAAAGAGACAATGAGATGATCGTTGTGGCAGAAAAAGCTGATGAGGACTTCCATACATTGTGGTTTGCTGTCTTAAGAGGTATGTCAGTTAACTGTGAAGTCCTCATGATTCACATTGTAAGGCTATATGGGAATTATGCTTGTTGACTCGTCCAGTCCACTCCATTTATTGTACTCATTTTCATCATTATTCTTTCATAATTAAAATCTCCTTATTACAGAGAAAAACACACACACACACACAAACAAACAAAATCAGTTCCTTAAATGACAACCAATTAATCAGGAGGACCTTTCACAATATGTTACATGATCAGTAGAAGCAAAAATATGTTTTACACGGCTGTGTTGATAAAACGATTTGCCTGCTTACCTTCTGGAAGTTTGACAATGTGTGAGAACAAGTACAAAACCATCTTGGCCAATTTGTTACTCACAATGACAATTTTAAATTTTTTAGAAAAATCTTGTGAACACCCTAGAGGCCTACATTTTTGTCCCAGTCTTCTTTAAACTTGATATGAATGATGACTGCATGAATCCCCAGTTGAGTGCAAATTCAGGTAGGATCAAAATGTAGGTCACTTAGTCAAATGTTAGAAAAACACTTTAGATGCCTGATTTTTTGTCATTATGCCTAACACAGCCATCTTACTCAGGTGAGCGACACAGGGCCATCTTGGCCCTCTTGTTTTTAATTGGTATTTAATTTCATTAAATCTGTTGAAAGTAATTTTGTTGATACCGGTACATATGTACATATATTTGTGAATTCATGTACAAGGAAAGGTCTTCACTAATGGTCCATATGAATGAACAATGGGGGAAGTTAGGTTCCTAATTTGTATTAATTATCAACACATAAAGGTTTAAATGCAGTATTTTTCCAACTCTCGAGCTCTGAAGACTGATTATTATATATATATATATATATATATATATATATGCGTTTGGTGACTTTTTAACATTAATGTGGATTTTATACAGATTTTTATTTTTTCAAGTCCATTTTCAGTATCATCACTAATGGAGGATACCCGTTTTAATATAAAAAAAACTTACTGCAGTTTTCATTGCAGGGTTCTCAAACTTCTTACAATGTTTCCATATTCTTAAACATTGAAGATGTTCATTTCACTTCAGTCATAGACTTATCATGTTGTCACTTGATAAAGATAGATGTTTCTTATTATATTTTCAGTGTTTAAAAAGTTCTGATTTCATATACTTGTAATATAATTTTGATGTTAAAAAATGCACTCTCAAATCATAAATTGTGTCCTTTTATATATATAATATATATTAACCCTTTATCTCATGAATATACATGTGTAAAATTTTGACCTGATGAATATTGATTTACTGAATTTAAATGGTATTTGAAAAAATGATTTTTCTTTTTCATTCAGACTGTGTAGAATCTGAGACACAGTAGCATATGAACAAACAGAGGAGACCCTGTTCTTGGCCTGCTCTGTTTGCTTAAATGCGTTAAAACATGTCTGTACAAGGTTAAGAGATAAAAATGCTAATATCAATGTCTTAAATCATAAAACCAGACTATATGAGTCTTTGACCATTTCTTTTTATAGGACAATTTCATTTAGCAATGCAATGAGGCCAGCTTCATCTGATATAGATAGAAGAAGGTTTCATTTGAAGCAAAGTTACGCTGTCTTGATATCTAAAATATTATATATACACATGTGTGTTACTGGATACAGAGGGAGAGTGTTCTATATTGCAGGATACCTGGATGTGATGAACAAACTGTGCTTTAGTGCCGGGGTGGCGTTCCCCAGTATGGTGAGTAAGATTGTCCAGGGTCCAGATTCATCAAGTCTTTGGATTCTAACATTTTAAACTATCAGGCTCTCTTTTTATAATAAATGAATTTACAAAGAAGCTATAAAATCTAATAAGGAGTCCTTGACAGAGATTTGCCAAAAGCATTGTGAATCTTCCTGTACAGGTATACATGTATTAATATAGAGTCTGCTCAGTAACAGCAGAGTTCTCCCCTAAAAATTGGGGACCTGGGACTCCAAATTTGGAGTTTGTGAGAACCTGGAATTAAAATTCTCTTTTTGTATTAAACCAGTGTATGCTTATTAGATATTTATGAAAAATTCCTCCTTAAAAAATATTCTGTTTCTATAAGCTATCAGTATCTATTTTAAAAATGAAAGGAATAGGGAAATAATTGAAGGTTTATGCAGTAATTTAGTAATCATTGAGTTTAATACAAATGAGTATGGATACTGGTAATTGGTAATCATATCTACCCTTATATTATCAGGGTGGAGAAGTGGGTGACAGTTCGCTGCCTGTGTTTGGCAGGATGGTGACACGTGGAGCAGTGGCCGAGATAAGATCTGATATCAGCTCTCTGGAACTGTTTGCGGTACGTATAAACTTAAACTCCTGGGTTTTATACCATCCCATGTGGCTAAGTTGTTAGAGCGTCTGCCTCCTAAAGTAAGAGGTTGTTGGGTGATCCTCTACCATGACAGTTTAAGTCATAAAAAACGGTACTGGTATGAATCCCTTGCTTGGCACTCAGCATATTAGGGTAATTCCAGGACTGCTAAGCTCGGTGTCAGGATAATGTGACTGGGTGTGTGGTGTCATGCTACATGTCTACAGCATGATACTGAAGTGTTGCAGCACTGTATCTGTCTCAAGTAGACATTGTCTTCAAATGACTGAAATACTGTTGGTGGGACGTTAAACCCAACAAACAAACATTTCTAAATAATTGAAAATCGTTTGAAAAACACAGAGTATACAATATTCTTTCAGGGTGAGGCGTTTTTATTGTCCTGGATTATATGTATTAAAACCATTAATATAGATTCGAGAAGGGGTTATACAAGAATCACTTTGTCCAGTCTTGTTGTGTCCCTTTCTGTCATATTTTTCTCAAAATGCTTTAAAGTGCAGTGGTGGTATGTCATGAATAATCTTCAGTCATACTTTTCTATGAATTTGGAACAATATAATTTATATAAAGGCACTTAAGATGCACTCTCCAAACTTAGGATTAAAGCACCGTAACATCAAATTTTGTTAAGTTTTTGTAGGTTTATTACTGCACAGTTTCCCACCTTTATATTGTGTCTGTTGTATCATTCCAGGCATCCAACGCCAACACAGATCCATTTGAGGTGATCAAATACATGAAACAGTCTGTAAAACACCAAAACACAACCAATCCAGCTAGATAACAGTAACTGGTACCCAGCATAGCTTTAGTTAGTGTAAATTCATCTGGATAAGCCGGTACACATCACACACAAAAAAAAAAAAAAAAAAATCATTGACTGGTACCCTTTTCACTATTTTGATGTCTATGAACTTATTAAACTCATCAACAGCTGGTTCCCAGCAACTGTCAAAGAACAATAGAACAGATAAATTTTCTATAGATAATAATTTTTAAGCTCATCAGAAGATAAACGGAAAATATGAATGGTTGATGAAAGGTCATTAAGAAGTCATGGATTTTCAAGATTTTGTTCTCTTCAATTCTATACTTTATATCTACGTCTTTATTTTCACATTTGACAGAATACCAATGAAAAAGGTGGGTTATAAAGCAATGAAGTACATTCATTCAGTGTTAGTTACAAGGCCTCAACTGTCTTCATCAGTAAATGACATGCAGTGCTACCAAAGTTCTACTTATATGTGTACTGGCAATGTTATTGTTCAGTTATATGTGTACTGGCAATGTTATTGTTCAGTTGTATGTGTACTGGCAATGTTATTGTTCAGTTGTATGTGTATTTGCAATGTTATTGTTCAGTTGTATATGTACAAGTGATGTTATTGTTTAAATGTTTGTGTACTGACAATACAATTGTTCAGTTGTGATGTGTACTGGCTTTTTTTCCCTCATAAAATGTCTATTTATTATGATGGCAAACAATTTTTGTTATAATTTCTTCATAATCTTTTTTTTAATGATTCCTGATTTTGTTGAAAGTTATGCTAGGGTTATTTTAATTTTTATTTTTTTCATTAATCATTGTCAGATTTAGCCAACAAAGTTAGGAACTTTTGTTCGATTTTGTTCATATAGTCATGATTATATTTTCAGGATGATTATATTTTCAGGATAGTTTTAATGATGATGTGCATTTAACCCACTGGTGGGAATATTAAAGGAAGAGATTTGTTGTGTATTTTAAGAAAAGCAACCAGAAATTGGGAGAAAAATAAACCAGAAATTTGTCTACAGTTCTATTGATTGATTCCTGAAAATTGCTAAGGAGAGAGTTAAGTTTGTGTTTAGTAGTACAATGAGGGGTGATCATTCCTCATGCTGAATAAATTGAACTGGTGCTATATGATGTGTATTGTCCCATTATGTCAAGTTCTATATTGAATAAGTTAATATGGTTTCACACTTTTGAATCAAGGTGGTGTAAGGGTGCCAGGGTCCAGTGGTAATGTACAAAACTGCGGATGGGAAGGTTTTGGGTTCAAACCTTGTTGAGAGTTAGGATTTTGCGTGGTCTTCTCAAGCCTAAAGTACTGGTCCAACCCAGGAACCATCAACTGGGATTAGAGTTAGTTTTAAGAACTTGTTTCCCAGTAACAAAGGTAAATTTAAACTGAGCATTCTTTATCCACTTCTTACCTCTGTCAACCCTTTTTTATCAGCTTTATTCTGTCTGTCAGAATTGTGCCTTTATCCACCTATTGTTTTCAGCTTTTATTAGGTTGTCATTTTTCAACTATTGCTTGCAATTCGTTATTGTATACTTTGCAGTTTAAACCAATGTGAGCCCCTCTTTTTCAGCTTAATATTTATTTGCTTAAATCCATAGTCCATTACTTGCTTGAAGCCAGTAATGAAAAATAAAGAGTTTATATTTCATTTATTTTCCATTTTATCAATTGCTGACTGTCATTTTTATGTTCACTTTAGACATTTATGATATTTTTACACATATAGAATAAGATGTGCCTCCTTAATGCTATTTGACTAAATTTCATAGTTTTCCTGTCTAAAAAAGTGATCTTAAATGTATTCTCTGGGACACATTCCCATTGCCAAAAGCAGTGCTTGTCTTCCTGTGTATGACCAAAACTGCTATAAGCCAAATGTCCCTCCTGTGTGTGTGTGGGGGTTTTTTTTGGGGGGGGGGGGGGGGGGTGGTAAACAGTATGCTGAGAGGTAGAAAATTTGTACCACAGATTGTCTTTTCAGTATTGGGTTAGACTAAGGGTTTGGGGTAGTGATAGTTTATGTGGTTTGGTTTGGTTTGGGGGTTGAAATAATGGTTTGTTTTAAAGTTGAATTTCATACTGAGGTAAAGAAATGTATACCTCGGAAAATTGACCTGGGTATGACACTTTGCATATACAAACTGAGGTACAAGCCATCATAGTGAGGTATGAGGCACAAGCAAAACCTTGGTAAGACAGGTACACCAAGTTGTGTGTGTTTGAGTGAGATGCCACATTGCTGATTCATACCTACTTGTTCCAATGTAACACAAATGTCAAGATATTATGATTCAAAACATGGACCTCAGTTTTTATCTCACCTGAGTACAATGTGCTCATGGTGAGCTTTTGTGATCGCCTTTTGTCCGCCGTCCGTGCGTCCATCCATGCGTCCAGCGTCAACAATTTCCTTTAAACAACATCTCCTAAACCACTGAATGGATTTTGACCAAACTTCACAGGAATCATCCTTATGATGCCCTCTATCAAGATTGTTCAAATTATTTTGATTGGTTGTAAAAGTAGGTCACAGGTGCTAAAAATAGATTTTAAAAATGCAAACTTTGAGAATCTTCTTCTGCAAAACTGCAAGGCCTAGAGCTTAGATATTTGGTGTGTAGCATTGTCTAGTGCACCTCTACCAAATTTGTTCAAATCATGACCCTGGGGTCAAAATTGGCCTCGCCCCAGGTGTCACTTGTTTCATAGGCTTATATAGGAAAAAAACTAGAAAAATCTTCTCAGAAACCACAAGGCCTGGAGCTTAGATATTCAGTGTGAAACAATGCCTTATGAACTTCAACCAGATTTTTTGTTAAAATCATGGCCCTGGGTTCAAAATTGGCCCCACCCTGAGGATTACTTGATCTAACATAGACTTATATGGAAAAAAACTTAGAAAAATCTTCTCAGAAACCACAAGGCCTGGAGTTTAGCTTTTTGGTGTGTAACATTGCCTTTTGGACATCTATCAAGTTTGTTCAAATCATGGCCCTGGATTCAAATTGGTCCCGCTCAGGGGTCCCTTGATTTAACATAGACTTACATAAATTATGAAAGATTTTTAAAAGATACCCTTATCAGAAACCACAAGATCATGGGTTTAGATATTTGGTATGTAACCTGGCTATGTGGACCTGGATCAAGTTTTCAAATCATGGGCCTGGGGTCAAAATTGGTCCCATGCTAGGGTTAACATGGTTTTTTGGACCACATGTAAACTTTTTGCGTGGAATTAAAATTATATCGCTGTTCTTCTGTATGGATTTCGTATTCAGTATGACTGTTGTAAAAGGCAATGAAAGCAAAATTTCTCAGGTGAGCGATTCAGGGCCATCTTGGCCCTCTTGTTAATTGTTGTCATTTGGTGACAGTGTAGTCTTGTGTAAGAGAGAGAGAGAAAGAGATGGGAGATAAGATGGTTTATAGGTATTGCTCATCAAATTTGACATCTAGCTTGACCTCTATTTTCACACTTTATAGGAATGAAATAACGCATATTTTCATCTAGGTTATTGGTGGCCTTATAGCAGGGATCAATTATTTATACAAAAAAGTAGCTCCAAAACCTTTATTGCTGTTGAAGTCAAATTCATTCAGTAGAAAATAAAGGTCAAGTTAAATAACAAATTTTGTGAGTAATATTGATCCGCGAATGCTGCATTACAATGGATCAGCAGCTGTTTCCATGAAGCAACCTAACCTTTTACCTCATGAATATTTATGACCTGATAAAATATGTATTCACTGAACTGTCTTTGGTATATGAAACAATTGTTTTTTTCCATGCCATGCATACTTTTTAGATCAGTATTGTCTAATCAAACAAATGAAACTCTTGTGGAGACAACTCTTGGAAGGTGCTGTCTGATCTGGGTCTGTTCTGTCTGCATCATTGAGTTCCCCTGGCTGACTTATTCTGTTCCACTACATGATATCATGCTGTTGGGAAATAGACAAGCAAACTCGTATTACAGTAGTTATTGATTCAATTATTGACAAATGAAAACACGACTTTTAAATGCAACACTCGTTGGCGCAGAGGCTTGAAAGTCATGCGACAATAAAATAAATGACCAGCAGCTGTATACAACTGCCTTTATATTTGGTTTAAAAAACGTGATGTGACCAATAAAATGGCGCAAGTTGACGCACCCTAAATTGACTAAATTTAACCGTAATATCCCACGGCCTATAGATGATCTATCAATCGGCCATGGGTATTTGACAATGCTCTGTCTGCAAAGACCCCAAAACCCATTTTTAAATATGAGGTAATGGGTGAAAAAATTAATATTTCCGATATAATTTTGGGTTTTTTTTTTTGTTTTTTAGCTCACATGAGCACAACGTGCTCAAGGTGAGCTTTTCTGATCGCCTTTTGTCCGGCGTCCGTCGTCCGTGCGTGCGTCCGTGCGTCCGGCGTCAACAATTGCTTCAAACAACATCTCCTCCTAAACGGCTTGGCCAATTTGAAAAATATTTTGCAGGAATGTTCCTTGGATGAAGCTCTACTAAAGTTGTATAAATGGTTCTGGTCCATCGCATAATTAGGTCACAGGAGCTAAAAATAGATTTTAAAAATGAAAATTTAAAAAATCTTCTACTCTGAAACCACAAGGCCTAGCCTTTTGATTTTTGGTATGTAGCATGATCTTATGACTCTCTACCAGGATTGTACAAATTATGACCCTGGGGTCAAAATTGGCCCCGCCCCAGGGGTCACTTGATTTCACATAGGCTAATATAGGAAAAACTTGAAAAAATCTTCTTCTCCAAAACCACAAGGCCTAGCCTTTTGATTTTTGGTATGTAGCATCATCTTATGGGCCACTACCAAGATTGTACAAATCATAGCCCTATGGTGAAAATGCCCCGCACCAGGGGTCACTTGTTTTACATAGGTAATATAGGAAAACTTAAAAAATCTTCTTCCAAATCAAAGGCCTAGAGCTTAGATATTTGGTATGAAGCATCATCTTATGGGCCACTACCAAGATTGTACAAATCATAGCCCTATGGTGATAAATGACCCCGCACCAGGAGCCACTTGTTTTACATAGAGTTATATAGGAAAATCTTAAAAAATCTTCTTCTATGAATCCATAGGGCCTAGAGCTTAGATATTTGGTATGTAGCATCAGCTTATGGGCCACTACCAAGATTGTACAAATCATAGCCCTATGGTGATAAATGACCCCGCACCAGGGGTCACTTGTTTTACATAGAGTTATATTGGAAAATCTTAAAAAAATCTTCTTCCATGAATGCATAAGGCCTAGAGCTTAGATATTTGGTATGAAGCATCATCTTATGGGCCACTACCAAGATTGTACAAATCATAGCCCTATGGTGATAAATGACCCCGCACCAGGGGTCACTTGTTTTACACAGAGTTATATAGGAAAATCTTAAAAAATCTTCTTCTATGAATGCATAAGGCCTAGAGCTTAGATATTTGGTATGAAGCATCATCTTATGGGCCACTACCAAGATTGTACAAATCATAGCCCATGGTGATAAATGACCCCCACCAGGGGTCACTTGTTTTACAAGAGTTATATAGGAAAATCTTAAAAAATCTTCTTCTATGAATCAATAAGGCCTAGAGCTAAGATTTTTGGTATGTAGTAGCATCTAATGGTTCATTACAAAGATTTTCAAAGTCTTGGCCCTACGGTGATAAATGACCCTGCGCCCAAGTCTTCTCTGAAACCATATGGCCCATTGCTTAGATATTTGGTGTGTAGTATTGTCAGGGGTAAAATGTTTTAGATTAAGTTATATCAGAATCCTTGTCTGTTTAAAAACCTTGACATCAGTTGAAGCAATGGTACTCAGGTGAGCGATTCAGGGCCATCATGGCCCTCTTGTTTATCATTCCTAAATTTTTAAGAAATAACCTTAGTGGTGGGTATGTGTTTCCTTCATCTGTGTTTAGTTTGATAGTTAAACTTTTCTGAAAATATAAAACTTATTTTCTTTTTTATCAAAGTCAAGCCAATCTTTAGATGTTTTGTGGATACAGCTGCAGACTTGACATTTTACTTTTATGTTTTGTGGTTGTATAGACCATTACTTTCTGATTTTTTATCTTTTTCATGTCACCTGCTGTAAGCAGATGTGACACATAGGGATCATTTTTCCATTGTCTGTTTGTCTGTCATATTTCTTTCATCAAACTTCAGCAGGTGACACACATGTTCCAAAGAACTCTTGTTTTTTGTATTTTTTATGTTATATTTGATAATCAAACATTATATTGTTTATCTCATTAAAATGAGGAAACTTTAAGTGACTGTGTCAAGCTTGGTTTTATTAAATTTTAATATTCAATTTGCATATGTATGTGTTTTAAGACTGTGCATATATTTAGATTGTCTTGTCATATGAGTATTATTTCTGGAAAGTCAAAGAAAACCTAGCAGGTTGCTTATTTACTAGTCTATTATTATGACATAATTTTTGCTTGATAAAATTGATGATTTATAACTAAACAAGCAGCAGAAGACACCTTGGTATCCATACTGTGATGCAAACACATTGTCATTCCTGTAGAATGTATCCTACAATTGTGGAATGTACTGACAGTATTGTGGCATGCACAGTACTGTTTTGGTAGTTAACATTTTAACATGTATTAATCAAATAATATAAGAGAACAATTCACATACATGTTAATACAAAATATGATAGGATTAAATCAAAAGGTAAACGCCTATTGAGATTTTGTCCTTGTCATTATAATTTATTGAAGATATGGCTAATTTTATAAAGATTTTCCATGTTGAACAGTTTGTAAACCTAATACATTTTAGGGTAGAATTTTTAATTTGGTCGCCACAGAATACATTATCATTTTATGCTAATGAATCAAGACTTGGTTGTGTAGGGGAGGTATTTTGGTGCTAGTATTTATTGCTGAGTAATTGTTTAGACACCAGGAGATTCTGTTACACATATTGTATCTACATCCAAGAAGTGATACTCTTTATATATCGGTAGACCAATTGTGCAATTAAATAGAGTAGGAATTAAGACTTAGGCCATATCTATGATTGTCTTTTTTAAAATCATATGACCGTAACGTCTCCAAAGAAAAATTCTGAACAATTTTTAGTCAAGTTTGATTTGAAGCATCATGACCTTGACACTTTTCAAAGGTGCTAATTGTTAAAAAATAATCATGAAATTTAGGGGGTGGGGGGAATGGCGATGATCAGGGAAGCTCATTTTCCTAAGAAAATCCTTGAAATTCACCTTTGATCTGCTGATCTTATCAAAATTATTTTACAGAAATTATTCTTTTGTTGCTGCTCGCAATTTGCTCATCAAAAACCAGCATTGGCTACTCATATTTGCCTAATTTGTTTCACTACATCTGCAGTATATGGAGAGTAGCAGAAGAAGCATGGTGTGGGGGATTTAGACAATAAGCAAAATTATCATGTCACAAATACATTTTGTATGTTGTGCTTATTTTGTTTATATTTTTATTGTGGTAGGATTGCTGCTCTTTAGTGGATTACCCTTACCTTTATTATGCTCCCCAAAGGCAGAGCATATAGTTGCCGCTTTGTCCGTCCTTCCGTTTGTCCATCCGTCATAATTTTGTCCGGAGCATAACACAAAAACTATAAGTATCATCATGAAACTTCTTAGGTAGATAGATCTCAATGAGAAGAAGTGCAGTTTACAAAAATCATAACTCTGTTTTGCATAATTTAGGAGTTATTGCCCTTTGTAATTTTTCATGCTTAAATTTTGTCTGAAGCTTTACACAAAAACTATGAGAGGTATCAACATGAAACTTCATAGAAGATAGATCTCAATGAGGAGAAATGCATTGTACAAAAACTATAACTATGTTTTGCAGAATTTTGGAGTTATTGCCCTTTGTTATTTTTCATACTTAATTTTGTCCAGAGCATAACACAAAAACTATAAGAGGTATCAACATGAAACTTCATAGGTAGATAGATCTCAATAAGAGAGGTGCACTCTGAAAGAACCAGAACACTATTTTGCATAACTTACGAGTTATTGCCCTTTCTTATTTTTCATACCAATATTATGTAGTATAATTAAGTACCCTTCAGGTGACAAAGCGCATTTTGGGGAGCATCCACCGGTTCTACTTGCACTTGTTTTTAAAGCTTTATAGATTATATACCAGTATTAAGCAAAATCAGCCAGGGTTTATTTTTTCTGACTGGTCATCTGTGTCATTTTCACATTCTTGTCAAAACCTACTGATTAGTAGCCCCTTTACTTCATATAGACTCATTTTGACACATTGGCAAACAGAGCAGACCCAGATCAGACTGCTCCTATGAGCTGTCTGATTAGGGTCTCCTCTGTTTGCTCATACCATTCTTTATCTCAGTTTCTGCACAGTCCGTGTGGCAAAGAAAAATTAATTATTTCGTTACCATTTTAAGTTCAGTTGATTAATATTAATCAAGTCATAAATTTAAACATGAATATTCGTGAGATAAAGGGGCAACAGTATAAATTAGAGCTTTATTTAGAGCTTCAGCTTCACAGTGTAAATGTGCGAGTTGGTTTCGAGGTTTGTTGTATGTTTATAATTGCCCTGTATTTATTCATGATATTTTCCATTAACCATACCTCCTGTTGATATATGTTGGTATTTTTATCAGATGTTCCAAAAATATTCATTATCATGTCATTACGTCCAGATATCAAGTATTTTACAAAGTTGTTTGTAGATTTTTGTTCCTTGGATCTAATGTATAAGTTTAGTATGTGCCCCATGAATTTAATTGGGGATCCAATATGAAGGGGTTCAAGCCATGGACCCTAAATCTTCTAATTTATCTATTGAAACCCATTTCTTTACGTATTTCTTAAACCCCAAATCTTTTAATCTGTTATTGGATCTAAAATATGTATTTTTTTTCATTGGATTCCAAAAATTTAATTTCTTCAAATCTTTTTTGTCATTTGATCCCAAATCTTTTGTCTATGGACATTGGATCCCCATCTATTATTTGTTCATTGAGCCACAATTATTTGATCACAAATCTTTTATTACTTCATTTGAACCCAATTTTTTTAAATTTCTTCATTTATTCCATATCTTCAAATTGTTTATTATTATCAATATATTGCAATTTTGTCATATATACTGCAGGTACCTACACTGTGTGGTGTTTTGCATAAAAGTCACAGGTAAAGCAGTAATTAAGTCCAGGTAATTCAAGAAATTGATGATGTGTAACTGGGGATGAGTTAATTCAATGATTTAATGTCCTATTTTAGTATTTTATGTTACATTCTTGATCTCCTATATTTTCTTTCTATTGAATTTTATCTGTAAGTTTGTGTATTACAATTCAACATAACAGTTTTACTAAATAGATCCTTTACGTCACATGAGATAGTCAATTGATGGAGATAGCTCTTTAATTAATATTGAGAGAGAGATGATTACAAACTCTCAGAGACGGTCTTTGTAAAATTATCAATGTAAAAATATAATCTTCCATGTTATTCCGTAGGGATGTTTATATAGGACATACTTTTGATGAAAATCTTTCTAATAATGTTTTGGCCAAAGGCCTGTATCAAAATATAGACCAAAGGGTGGGAGCAAAACTAGGCTAAGTGCATATGTTTATATAAGCACTTAGCCTAGTTTGCTTTCACCCATCCAGACAATTATTAGCAACATTACATATTTGCAGTTTTCTGCAACCATAATAAGTGTTAATGCGAAACATTATTAGATCTAAAGAGAGTTACATCAAAAGTATGAAATACACATGTGTAAAATGAATGACAGTGTTCTGTGACCTACTTCTGTGATACATGGCCACTGTATATTTCACTGTTGTAGGTGTTGTGTGTTTTCTGTTATGTTTTAATTCTATTAACAGTTGCATCATTTTCATTCATGACTCATATCTGTGTATTGAACTGTATTATATCAGTATATTGCTGTTTATTAAATGTTCTTGATTAAACATGGAAGCTTTGTAATTATTCAAGACCTTCATATCTAGTTCAGCACTTTAAAAATTCTAGGGTAGATTATTTTTTAATGGCCAAACAGACTGTGCACACATGTGTATGGCAGTAATTCAGTTGATAGAGCTCTTGCCCTGTAAACAAGGCATCCCAGGTTTGAGTCCCAGTTTAGCTGCACATTTTTTTCCACCTGGTTACACATGAAAATTGAAATTCTAAACTTAATAGTGATAAATTTTTTAAGTTTCATTGAAATCCTTTGAACACTCTGGAAGCATAAACTCACAATATCATCCTAGTATTCTTTGTTTAACCCTTGACCTCATATAGACTCATTTTGATGCATTGGCAAACAGAGCAGACCCAGATCAGACAGCTTCTTACAAAAATATTGATGCTTAGATTTTACAGTCTTCATGGCAAAGTAAATTTCAGTCAATATTTATCAAGTTAAACATTTGTGCATGAATATTCATGAGGTAAAGGGTTAAGCTCATGGTAATCAAAACTATAAGGTATTAAAATCTGTTGATAACTTCAGAGCAGGTGCATGCACAAACATTAACCCTTTCCCTCATACAGACTCATTTTGACGCACTCAATTAGGTACCACATAAAGCCTGATCTGCAGAAAACCACAGTTAAACCTTACCAAATTTAATTATAAAGTCCTCATATCCAGACCACTGAGGAGCAGCGAACAGCATAAAACCTGATCAGCCTGCGAGTTACTTGCAGACTGATCTGGTTTTATGTTGTTCACATAGGTCTTTTCATGGTTTCCTCTATGAGGAAAAGGGTTAAACCAATTACCTCTACAATGGCTTCCAAACAAATATAAAAAAAATGTTTTATGTACATCTACACTTTATAGGGATTACGTGTTAAGGCAACAAACTTTACTGGTGGACAGACAAGCTGATAAGCAGAACTTCAACAAAATACGTGACAGTGACGTCTGAAAAAACCTGAAACCTTAACACTTTGGAAGAAAATTGTGCAGCATGATGGAACAAGAATATGCCCCCCACCCGTTCCCCTAATCCCAGGGAGGTCACTGTGACCTTGACCTTTGCCCAAGTGATCCCAAAATCAATAGGGGTCATCTACTTGTCATGACCAATCACTGTTTGAAGTTTGAGGAATGTAGACCCAAGCGTTCCCCAGTTATTGGTCAGAAACGAAGTGGTCTACCGACAGACTGATTGACCATCCGACCAACATTTGCAAAACAATATGCTTCCTCTTCATAAATATAGGACATAATTTTTATATAAATGATATTTGCTTTTCCATATTGGTCTGAAGGTTACCTTGATTCAAATATAACAATCTAACTAAACTGGACCTTCCCATGTGTTCTCAGAAATAAAGAGTAAATTTTCATACTCTCGATTCAAATATGCCTATTAGTTTCAACATGGATTTGAGCATAATACTTAAATTTGAGCCTGAGATCGTACTCAAGTGTTTTTGAGAACACTGGTCCAGATGTCAGATTATTTGAGAGAACTCGTTGCAGTCTTGAGTCAATAAAAAGATTTATCTGTTGGAGTATTGGAAAAGAAATGGAGAATACATCTTTAATAACCTGTAATGTCATTTTCACAAATTTGCTATCCCCCCCACCAAAGAAGTGAGTTTTCCAAATGTTGAATCAAGAATATGCGACATTTCTCAAGGCTACATAACAACAAGCTGGTAATTAAGAATAATATCACCATGGTCACAGATCCCAGATTTATTTGTTAAAATACATTCATAATATACATGGCAACAACAGTGTCTCTAAAAGCATGAAAACTACATGTGATTTCAGAGTATGGACGTGCAATATATCCCAAAACTGGGAATGTTATTAGCTTAGTGCTATTTCCAAGTACATTGTAAATGTTTTATATGAAGCTCATTGTATACTACTAATATTATTGAAGGTGTTCAATGCCTGAATCTAAGCATTGGCACCTGTGTCCTAGTTCATCAACTTTATAAGTTTCTACTTCAGTTCTTGATTGCTTAACCCTTTAATTCACAAAGATTCGTTTTTCGATCAGACCCCTACTGTCTGATCAGTGTCTCCTCTGTTTGCTCATACAAAATTGTAGCTCAGACTCTGCACAGTCTGTGTTGCAAAGAAAAAAATCATAATTTCTTATACCATTTGAAGTTCAGGTAATTAATATTCATAAAGTCATAAATCTGCACATATTCATGAGGTAAAGGGTTAATTTACTGAATATACTTTTCTTTATTTAACAGATATGGAATGCTATAATTGTTCTTCCAGCTGCGGCAGGTTGGTGGTTCTACCCGGGTACCTCTGTGTACTCGGGGTCTTCCTCCACCTGTAAATTAGCTGGATGTCACTATATGATTGAAATACTATCGCAGCAACGGTAAACCCTAATACAACAACAATATAATTGTTCATGGTTACAAGATTGACAATTCTTTTCATAGTGTTTTAATAAACTACCTTAAATCAGGCATGTGAACAATGTTGTATGAAAACAATTATATTAAAAATGTTCATGGTCTTTTATTTAATAATTTCATTTTTGTTGGAGAAAATAAGCTTAGACTATTTTCTTCATGGAAGCTATAATTGGTCCACTAATTCATGCATACTATTGATAATCACACATAGTTGTACAGAAAATATATTTATATAAATAGAGGGTCATCTGAAACATGGTTTGAGTTGCTGGTCCCCACTGATATGCAAATATGTTCATAACTCAAATAAAATGTCCAATGATGATTGATACAAACAAAAGTTTAATGAAAACAGACAATCACCCTTGTAATTAATTACTCAGTTACATAAAGCAACTATTGTCTTAAATATTATTGCTGATTCTTTGAGAAAATCAAATGTCATTGATGAGGAGTGAAAATCACATCATCATTTTATTTTTCAAGGAAGACTATTTTCATTCACAAATATTTTTACTGTGAAATTAATTCCATATGTATGGCCATTACATTTCCTGGAACATGTCAGCATGGCAAATGTATATCTATGAAACTGCTTTTCATACACTGAACAAAACAATATGTCAGTGAAAAATAATTTGTGAAATACACAATATGTATGAACTAAATAGAAGTAGATTTCTAATGGTAAAAAGGAAGTAATTTGAACCTTATTTCAGCACTTGTAAGATTTCATACATGTGTATGGCATTTACAATTAGTGTGAAAATTATACCTTTTTTTCCATTTGTATATACATGTATTATTGATACTACATGGACATGTTCTCTCTGCAAAAACAACATTCATATATATATGGAGCTTTTACAGGGATAAACAATCATTTGACAGAAATAATCACGTTGGCTCAATTTAGAGCTTATTAAATTGATTCTAATTTTTCAAAATGAAACTGAAAACTTTTCATAATTATAGACAATAATACGATGAACATATCACCTGTCATGCATAAAAAAATCACATACTTACATATATTAGAATAAACATAAAACTTGTATTATTGCTTTTGTCTCAATTGCTCTTTGGTTGTTGCATAAGGATAACATACAAGGTTCTGGCACACAAAAAAATAATTAAAATAATATCAGACATAATGGTCATCATAATTCTATAAATCTCAAAATGAGATTTTTCTATTCATTAAAATATCTCAGATTCTGTATGCTACATATTTCACTCATTTAAATACTTACACAGATTAAGTTTTTTAAGTACATTATAAATTATGCACTTTTATAGATAATTTCAAAACTGAAATCATAGTAAAATTTAGATTTTTGTTGTAACTTAACAATATCCTAACCCTACCATCATTGTTTCATGACATCATTATTATAATCACTGAAAGCTATGTTTACGGCATCATCATTTCCTTCATTCTGTATTCCTGTCCTATTTCGTGCAATGTCCATAATGTTCTTATTCTCACTACTTGCAAAAACAATCCCTGATAAACAGATTGCTCATAAAGAGCAGAGACTGGAGAGAAGGTCATGACCCTAGTTCAAGGTCATTGGCAAAAACTCAAGGTCATGTGTCCCATTAGTAATAATCATAAGTTATTTGAAAATATCAGATAACCAATAACACATTGCATTTATTTTGTGTGAAGAAAATATATATTGTATATAACTGTCAATGGAGGGGTCATGACCTAAATTCAGGGGCACTGGTAAAAAATCAAGGTCATATGTCTCATCAGTAATAATCATAAGTAGTTTGCAAATTTCGGCAGTGGAAATTGATTACATTTATTTTGTGCAGAGAAAATAATTAAATATAATATATATAACCATCAAAACAAACATACCATACTTAGGCCTGCAACTATCAACACATCTAGACTTATAGTGATCACAAACTGCCAATACACTTGAAGCTCTTTAAAATAGAGAAACTAAAAAAACGTGCAATTAACTGCCTCAATTATTCATTACATATTCGATAGATCTGATGTTACATCTGGTTTAAAACCTTGTTAGCAAATGTTTCTAATTAACAACAATTTGCTCTTAATTAACAAAACAATGCTTCTACCTAACATTTTACAACAATATGATTCTGCTTAATAACAATATAGAAAGACTCTGTGACTTTTCTATCACCATTGAAGGTGACTATACATATATATGGATATGATATGGACTGAATGTATCAAGCAAACAGAACTGTCCTTTGTCAATAATAAATACATGTACAGTAAATAAGATGTAAATACAATTTTTAAACATAATTCATAGTTAATAAAGATAAACTGCAGGAGAAAAATAGACAAAGAAATCTATCAATAAGATAAACTCATTCCACCCAATGTAATTATCATTTTTGAAAAAGAAAATCCTTCAAAATCAATCAAGATTTGAATATTGTAATTTATTTGATGCCTGAAATTTATTGTAGTTTTCATCTCAATATTTTCCTTCATGGACTTCAAATAGAAAAAAAAATATTTGCAGGAAATCTGCCCTGTAGTTCTCAAAAATACTCAATTGCAATTTAAGATTACAATTCAAATATGACCATACTCAAATTACCAATAAACTTAATGGTTATACATGCATTTTTAACCCTTTCCCTCATAGAGGAAACCATGAAAAGACCTATGCGTACAGCATAAAACCAGATCAGCCTGCAAGTGATCAGGTTTTATGCTGTTCGCTGCTCCTCAGTGGTCTGGAAATGAGGATTTTGTAATTAAATTTGGTAAGGTTTAACTGGTTTTCTGCAGATCAGGCTTTATGTGGTACCTATTGAGTGCGTCAAAATGAGTCTATATGAGGGAAAGGGTTAACAAAAACTTGTAACTTTAACTTTGTAAAGATTCTATTTTCAAGAACACTGCTCCTGATTCTGAGATGGACACATCATTTTTGATAAACATTTCATAAAGGAAAGGGAAAAATAATCTGACAATAACTTGACGCAACTCTTGGTAACATACATGTAACACTCTAAGGTGACTAGCTTGTACATTGTGAGCAAACCAAAAACACCTAGCTCCCACCCATATGTACAAATGAGCAACCACACTGATGTTACTTCATCACACACATATTTAAATATTACAACTTTGTGATCACTTGAAAGCATTCAAGAGAATCCATCCTGATTCATCTAAAAGTACTTCCCCTGTGACCAAAACCACTTCCAGGCTATAATGCAAAGATTGACTGATAAAATCACTGAAAAATCACTTCAAATTCTGCATCATTCTGAAATATGACACATAATATAATAATTTGTCCACTGAAAGCCAAATTGGTTATCAGCCTTCTCTTTGTATATGCTGATAGGCCCTTGTGGATTAAAATGGATGATATGTATTATTAAAGCCCTTATACTGAATATACATATATTTATGAAGATAAATAATATTAAAAAGATAACTGGAATAAATATTTTCTATGGCTGGCAAATTAAACCCCAGTTCCACATGCATTGCAAAATTCTATCAAACAAAGTTAAAGAATATATAAGCATGTTGCAATATGTAAGTACACTTTATCATAGATTACAGATCAATCTATAACTTATGTAAAGTTTTCAGTCTTTGGCATTTCATACATTTACAAGTACCGGGTATAATGATTAATTTTTCTTATTTCAAATAAAAAAAATGTAAAAATATTAAAACAAAATCTTACCATATGTTCACTAATAATGCCCATAGGGGTTAAAGGGGCCCCAATTACATTGGAAGAAAAATGCCTTCAACTATAATTGCAGGGTTAATAATGTCTCAACATCAAACATTTGATCTAAATTTTGTGTCACTTAATATTTGAAACTAATGCACCAGGCTCTGTAATCACAGAAAAATCTCAAATGGAGTTTTCCTTCGAACTCAAATTTTTTTTAAGAGTATCTATCCCCATTGTAACTTTCAGGGGAAAATTTCATAAGTTTTTGTGAGGACATGTTTTTCAAGATAGGAGATGGGAAGGGAGGGGTATTGCAATATTAACCCTTTACTTCTTACTGACACATTTTGATGTACTTGGCCGTATTTCCAATTTTTTTTATACCTTGCCTCTATCACTTATTGTTAATGAATTAAATTCCTTTCAAAGGTCTTTCAATAGAATCACAAACAAAGCGAAGTGTTTTTTTCTTCTGTAAACTAGGTCAACCACTGATCACATGATATCCCAGCATTGCGATTGGACAAGTTAATTTGAATTTATTTGTAAACTTTGGAAAGGCCAATTCACTTGGGAGAAAACAATAAGTATACAAAATAATAATGTAACATCACATTTATCTGGAATGATATAAATAATGTTATTTGTGTGTATATCAGCAAAATTTAAAACTGTTACAACACATATCTACTTCAGTTTTAAACAACAAAAACAACAACAGCAAAAATACATGCAATTATACACTGTCTATATTGATATTATTAAATAAAGCCAACAGTACAAAAGTACATGTAAATCACAAAAAAGCTCCTTATCTTGTGACCCCAAAAACCTTGACACAAATAGTCTGCAATATGAAATGACTAACACGAACAACTGTGAGAAGAACCAACACTAAAAGCAGTAAACCTGATGAAGAATTATGAAAACAGCAAGTGTCCGGAAAGCAATTTTGTTCAGTAAGTAATTTTCATACACATGTCATGTTTGTACAGTATCCAGAAAAGTTATATACCGGTAAGTTATTCATTAATATAGTTTTTAGTATAATTTTTTCAAAAGTGATAAATTTAACTTAATCCAAAAGATACCAAAATGATACAAATTGCACTGAGCCAAATCCACAGTCACTATGGCAATGTCTGTGGATTTTGCATTAGTACAATGTGAATCATTTTTCCTTTCAAATTAAATGCAAAATATATCAAAGTATTACTTTTGAAAATTTGAAACTAATAAACATACACATATAAATGAATAAGTTATGTATACTTTTTTAAATCCCTTATATATCGACTCAGGCCACATTACACTAAAAATAAATCTTCTGGTAAGACTTGGTCAACAGAAGTCAAAATGGACTGACAATGGATTCCAATCGTTAATATCATTATAAATAATATTTTCTTTATAATTGATAAATTTATTCTATACATGAATGATAAACATTAATATCTTCACTTGCATCATGTGGTGTAGAGGGCACACAAGCTTAAAAAAATGCACATTTTACACTTGTGGAAGATGGGTATGTAAAGTCAAGAAAAACTCTGCAAAAATGTAGGCAAGATCTTGATAAAATTAATCTTCTATCTATACAAAAGATATGTTTCTATTACAAAAATGGTATATACATGTTTACCTTCATTCAACCAGGTGCCACAGACAGTGGCAAAGACTGAAGTCAAACTTACACACTCATGGAATGCTTTGTATTTATAGGTCAATAAGATGGTCCAATTTTCTAGAAATGATTCTCTCATTATCTAAAGCTAGCAAAATTAATGCAGACGACAAGTAGTTGAATTCTCTACAAGAATCTTGATCAACCAGCAACTTGCAAGTAAGTCTTGTACCAAGGCCCTCAGTTTCACATCTTGGCATCTTGTTCAGTTGTCCATCTCAGCCTCATGTTATTCATCATGGGAACATTTGGAATGTCGAGATCTTGTCGTTAAATTGACCTAATTTAAAGGCTTAATTGAAATTGACATCAACATCATATTTATACATGTATTTTGTTTGTCAATTCAAATTTTTCAAATATATCACAATCATTTTTCATGAGTGATTAATTTTTGATGATTTTTTGAGATGCATTATCCAGGAATAGTAACACCATTTTATTGAGAACAGACCTTACATTTCCTAGGACAACAAGAATACATAAATACATGTATCCACAAAATGTTCATAAGTATACACAATCAACAACAACACAAACCCAACAGTATTGGAATGTTTCGCTTATTTTAAACATATTCAAAAGAATGCCATGTTGTTCTTTTGTTTTTTTTTGTTTTTTTTGTTTTTTTGGGGTGGGGGTGGGTCTGCAATATCCATTCTCCTTCATGTCAACACAGCCTTGTAGTAGAATACATTTCAAGACTATGGACTTTGGTTTTCCTTTTCTCCAGCTACAGAGATATCATGTATTCTTAGAATTACAACTTACAGTTCTTACAAAAGTTGACCAAAACCAACTGGTCATGTGACAAGATATGAATGCACCAGTCAACCCTTTCACTTAATCTGAATTGTAATGTTTACTGTCATATAAATTATGTCAATCTCTTTAAGAATCCATCAAACCAATCCATCATTTTCACAATAGCAAAATTCATCCATATGCAACCAAAGTTGTTATCACATAATGAAGACATATGAGTCCAAATTAATATCCCCTATTTACTGTTCAATCCATAACAATCAAGTCATGTGACCAGATAGACCAATCCCAGAATGCATTGCTCAGCTGGTTCCCCATTTCCTACAGGCTTTCACCCCAAGTTTCTTCCATTCATCAGCCATGACACAGCTCATCTCAAAGATGTCCATCCCTGCCACAGAGCAGGCCCCGATGTAGGCAGCATGATACCTCTGGGGAGACGCATGTACCTGCATAACATATATATATGTCTTCATTAACTCTTTACTTTACTTAACTTTACTTAAAGTCAGTGTTAAAACTGTGATTGAATTTCTATTCTTAAAGATGCAAGTAATAGGTTGAGTTCAAAAGCTAAAAACAAATTCAAAAGAAAATCTTCCTTAAACAACATTGGTGATATCGTCCATAAATTTGCCACTTACAAATATTACAGCCTGCATCATCAATTAATCACTAAATGTTGATTTATTAAGTAATTAGCTAAATACAAAAGTCACAGCTGCTAGAAAATAATAGCAATTTTCATGGGAATCCAAAATACCTAAATATATAGAATGTTTTAAAACAAAATTTGATGAAAAAAAGAAGAAGAAATTTTGTAACAGTTTTGTATTGTCCAATAAGAAATACTCTGTTCAAAAAAAGAATAAACTGAAGATTGAATATTCATGTAAGACCCTTATTACCTCCACGACCACAGATGGGGGCGCTAGTTTCTTCAGCTCCTGTTCCAGTCGGTCAGAAAACCCCGGCACCATGGTCACTCCACCACTCAGGTACACTGATCTGTACACATAGAAATGTTGTAATAAAATTATATTGTTTATACTGGCAGGCGTAGAAGGAAATAGTAATTATAATTGTGAACAGTGAAATTTTGTTGCAAGAAGTATAACATTGAAGTTACAATGAAAGATCTCCAAAACTAAAGAAATAGTTTGCACCACAAACTTCTTTCTCTATATATCATATATGTAGAGGAATTTCTAAGGGCCGTAACTCTCAATCACATTCATAAGCAACCTACAAATATTTGGTTACAACCACTCATCATGGTAATCACACAACTGAATATCTCCAAAACTGAATAAGTAGTTTGCCCCACAAACCTTCAGATCCATCACCAGGCTGATTCCCCAATAATCATTCGTTTGCAGGGGAATTTAATCACTCAATAACCAGTTAATGTGGGACTTAAAACGAACTGCCTAATCTGGAAAAGTTTATTCACTCCTAAGCATGCACTTCACAGCTACCCCCTGTACCACTTGAAGCCATATCCGCACCTGTACATGTGTTTCCTGGAATCCATGGGACACTGCTGGATGGCCTCGAAGATCTGACGCTGGATGTTCTTGTAGTCCATCTCCCACATGTCTGTGTTGAAGAAACCCTCGGGACTCTTGAAACACCCGTAGTCAAGGTTCACCGTCCTGCGATACAAAATACTAAGTTCAGTCTATATCATAACCATTTCTTTTATGCTGGCCTGGAAGCAAATTCTTACAACTTACACTATTGCTCATAGGTAGATCATGAAAAATTCTTGCCCCAAACTGGGTTTGAAACTACAACTTTCAGGTCTGCAGTCATGTTTGCTACCACTGGTTTAGGGTGCCTTTGAAATTCAGACAACATAAAAATGTTTCTTTCAACTTATTTATTACTTTCAGTTCTACTGGTGCTTCAAACCTTCCTTTTCTTAGTTTTCCTGGCCATGTAATTTTAAATAAGCAATAATTAAGTTTGGTTGAGAGACTATGGTGACATTCATTGCCTCAAAACCAATCCTGGTGGCCGGGTGATAAAGCGTCCACCCCGGTTTAATCCCCAGCTGCAAGGTTGTATAAAATTGTACTGGTATAACTCCCTTGCTTGGCACTCAGCATATAAGGGTAGTTGCAGGACTGGTTGGCCCGGTGTCAGGATAATGTGACTGGATGTGGTATTATGCAACAAGTCTACGGCGTGATACTGCAGCATGGCAGCACTATATCTGTCTCAAGTAGACATCATCTCCAAATGACTGAAATACTGTCAGTGGGACGTTAATTCCAATCAACAAAGAAACAAACATTGTCTCCAAGTTTGAATGAGATTGCTCTAGAAATAAAGGTGTTAACAAACTTATCATGGATAGCGGCCAGATAAAGAACATCTGAAGATCTGAAAAGCTCCCCTTGTGGTCAAAACTAGCAATTAGAAAATAGATACAGCGGTTGTCATGAACCCAAAAAGGGTGCCACTTACTGATAAGCCCCATCTGGCAGGTTGAAGTCCTTCAGGTTAACTGTCTTGGTAAAGGAGGCAGGGTCTTTGTCACAATCCTGCTTTGCCTCCTTATAATTCTGGGTCACGTAACATGCCTGGAATTAAGAGGATACCACTACATAGGAGATTGCAAGCTACCTAGGTTTATTACCCATCAGTTACACTAACGAGTCAAAATGATCAAGAAAATAGAAAATTCTTTTACTTTTGCTTTGATACTAATTTATTTGCTATTTATTTCTAACTGATTGACAACAGACTGAAAGAACTGATCCTTTCTTAATGTCAACAATGTTCCTAAAATGTTGCGATGGTAAATAAAAATAATCAACAATAACTAAAATTATCAATGAAGGTGAGTAATACCTCGCATACTGCTTTGACACAGGAAAAGGTTTATAATTAATTCTAACAAATTCCTTGACAGTGTTATCTGCACTTGCAGATTATGCTGGAATAACAAGAACAGTGAAAACTTATTATTAAAAAGTTAAAAAATACTGGGTGTACCTGTTCTGAAATATACCGGACAAGCAGTTTTTCAACTGGTGTGTTAAACTTGTACTTGTTCTCCAGCAGTGTGATGTACAGGGAGTCTTGAACCTTCATCCCTCCGTACGCCTGGCGTGACACACCCCCCTCAATCAGCACACCTGTCCAGACAATCATGAGGTTTAGGAATAATAATGAAGAGGAGGAAGGTGATGAGTAGGAAGTCGAAGAAAATAAGGAAGATGGGGGAAATAAAGAGGAAGATCCTGATGGGGAGGAAAAGGGTAATGAGGAGGAAGAAAGAGAAAATAAGGAGAAAGGAGAAAATGAGGAGGAGAATAATAATGAGGATGGGGATGATTGGAAAGAGGACATATGATAGGTAGGAGTTAATTTCTAATAGGCATACCAATTTAAACAGATGTGTAAAAAACATGAACATTCTGATAACAAAAATACGTCATAAATTACAAAATAATTTTGTTTATATCTATATTTAAGTTTAAACAAAATTAAATAATTTTCAGAATTATTTTTTGTATATTTACCTTCATACACAGGCATAATCTCAAAACGTTCCCCGATATCTACAAGGATGCCTGACATGGCATTGTACGAGTACATAGCCAGGAGTGTCTGCTGCACCATGCACGCACCCTTCACATGGAAATGGTCAACCAGAATCTTCATCAATCCGCCCTTCAGCTTGTCCCCCAAGTTCTGTGGTGTGCTCAACATAACCTGCAATGTACAATGAACATATCCTAGTTTCTGCAGGCAAAACTCTATCCCAACTTTTACCTATTGTTTACAGGTTGATGATTTTTTTATTTTTTTATTGGAAGGTCAATTTTCACAAAGAGTATCACAAACAAAAGCATGAGTTGTGTTTCTGACAGTTCTATACCTCACTGCATCAACTACAGTTTCAAACCTTAAAATTAAGGATTGAGTACATTATCAACAGAAATTTGATACATGTTAGATGCTTAGAAACATTCAGGCATACATCTTAATATGACAATATATCACCTCTACGACCAATGAAAAGCGAGACTGAATAGAAAATTAAACTAGCTTTTACCTCATTTTCTGATAAATTGCTGACTGTATACTGAGCACAATGTTAATTTTCCTGATTAATTTGTAAAGTGCTTTATTTTGTAGCTTCTTTTTTTCATTCCAAAAAACATTTTTCTGCAAATTTCTAAAGGAATTTCATACAGGGTAACAGTCATACCAGGAAATCTTTGGGGTTCACACTCAGGTCATCAAAGACTTTCTTCAACACGGCCGTCATAACCTCCATGTCGATGTTGAACTGTCAAGAATAATTCACAAACTGTTATGTAACATCATCATAGCACTTCACACTACATACACATATACATGAGTTGATGCACATATCTTAAGGTAATACAACTAATGTCAAGGTTACCAAATAGCAATCAGTTAGTTATTAAATTTTTGTGATTGTGAGTGCTAATGAACACTATAATTATAAACATGCATGACATGAAATGAATGTTATACAATATTGAAGAATAATAAAATGATACTTTAGATAGCATATGATAGATGGTTTGATAATGAGCTGTTGTTATTTCTGATGAAAATTGACAGGAATTAATGAATATGAAAATTTTATCATAAAATGTTAAGCAAAATATGATATATTTTCAATCATGAATGATGAGCAATATGATATCATTACTGATGAAAAATGACAGGCAATGAACATGAAATATGAATGAAGCAAATGCATTTGGCGACCAAGGCATAAGTCCAGTAGACTGGAGTACCTCTGCTTTAAGGCGCACCACAAGATACTTCAAGTTTTCCACAATCCAATTTGTTCAGATAAAATTAAGATGACTCAGGGATTGTTGGTTAAAAACTAAAGTAACTGCTTAATACTTATCATATATGTAAACTTGGAACCCTCAAATTTTTGTGGATGCTTGAGGATAAACAAACAAAATTATTATTATTATTTGTGGACTAAGGGGTCATAACTCATGTCTACTGATCTGATATAATTAGATGGATTAATTAGGCAAATAATATGCATTTTACTGATAATTCAGGGACCATAACTAAAAAGAAATAACAAGCTAATTTCAGCCATAACCAAATTTGTCCAAAATACTGTAATCATAAATATAGCCCCTGTGTTTGATCAAGTATGCTCAAGAAATGAAGATGCTAGAATATAATTAAGACAATATGGAAGACTGTGAGACAAAATCGATGGCTTAGTGGAAGACTATTGTAACTCACTTTTAGCAAATTTTTCAGGGGAGGGAAAAAACTGCTGAACTAAAAGAATGTATGAAAATGTTTAATTTTTTTATTACTACATGGATATTGTGAACATCAGAAAATTACAAATAGCTTTATTTTCTTTTTCTTTTGAAAAATAAAGTTTTTACAAGGTCATATCTAAGATACAATAGTTTTACAGTTGGTTTTTTCCTGGTATAGAATAGAACATTATTGGAAAACTATTGTATCTCCAGATACAATAGTTTTCCAGTGAGAAGAATGGTGAAAATCCCAGATATTCTAACTGTAGTCATGGTCAATATATACTTAAACAATAGTGTAAGTGCAGAATATTTTAAAACAAATTTTTATTGTGACATGAAAATGTCTTCATGTAAAAAAAAAGTGAATTTGGAGGTGTTTTTTTTTAAATACACGAAGTGTAATAAAAGTTCTGGTTATCACTTTGTTTTAAACACTCTGGGAAATACATTAAAAAATAAAAAATAAAAAAAAATCAAATTATACAAGTACTTCAATATTGGAATCCATTTGAGTTATTTTTTCATTATTTTTGGCATACAATTTTCAGATAAAATACTTATATAGTACAGTGTAATCAGTTGTTATGTTACAAAGTCAAAGGTAGTTTTTCAGCTAAGATACAGGTAAAAGTGACTGTTTTCCTTACCCTGTTATCTCTTTAAAATTTTAACTTTCAGTTCATGAAAAAATAAAAATATACTATGATCATTTAATTGTGATATAGATTATTCATTCTTATTAGAATTAATATCTGGTTTCATCAAAAATTTTGGTCCCAATGACCGAGTGGTTAAAGCATCCGCCCTTGAATCGGGAGGTTGTGGGTTCAATCCCCGGCTGTGACATATGAAAATCGTAAGAAATGGTACTGGTTTAACTCACTAATGCTTGGCACTTAGCATATAAGGGTAGTTCCAGAACTGGTTGGCCTGGTGTCAGGCTAATGTGACTAGGTGTGGTATCATGCTCATATCTATGAGGTGATAATGCAGGGTGGCAGCACTATATCTGTCTCAAGTATGCATTGTCTCCAAATGACTGAAATACTGTCAGTTGGACGTTAAACCAAATAAACAAACAAACAAAAATTCTAATATAAACATGTAGTAATGCTAAAGTAGCATGAATTTGCTGAGTTGATATACCATAAAAAATTATATTACATATTGGTTTTAACATTGGCAAACTAATGTCCATGGATAAACGGCATTATCCATCTTCTGTTTTATGCAAAAACCTTTCTCATCGGGGGGGGGGGAGTTGTCATTCTGTATTGTTTACAGTAGACAAGTATAAAAATATTGGAATGGATATTGAAATCAACTGATACTCCAACTTCCTAGAAGGCTATTGACAAAACTGTGTTTCTTGATCCGTGCAAACTCTCAATTATGGGATTATAATAATAGATATAGTGGATGATAAACTGAAGGAATATGACTTTCATCCTACAGAGTGAAATAAGGTCATTGTAATTTTGCACTGGTAAAGGAATCAGTATCTCATACAGTTTGGTCAAATTAATAGAGGGGGGATCTTTAGACTGAGGCCTTTTTACAAGCTGATTCAAGTTTAGGCAGTATTCAGCTTCATCGTATCCATATTTGAAATGACCTATATCAGGGTAATCAGCTCCCAAATGAAATGTTTAAATCTCAGTATGATCAACTTTCTAATTATTTATATCCAAGTCAAAGTTTTTGAGATATTTTGAATTTTCTTTGAAATCAAAGAATTGGTTTTGCCCCCATTTCTTTGACATTGTAGGGGTGTGTTGATCTTAAAACCCTGACTATTGCAGCCCATTGTCCAATAGTGTATACAGAGATATTTCTACTAGTTTATTCAATAGTTGCATGTACAGAATTACCTTTATTTTTGGTGTGACCCTTTTCTAAATATTTTTGCTCATTGGCATTTAACCTGAAATCCAAAGGCAATACCAGAGAATTGAAATATAAATATTGTTTTTATTTTGTCCTCTGAACTAAAAAAAAAAAAAAAAAACAAACAGTGTTTCTTATTATATTTTTCACTCATTATTTTTAGCTCGACTATTCGTAGAATATGAGAGCTATTGTAGTGACCCTGGCGTCGGCGTTGGCGTTGCAGCTTTTGGTTAAAGTTTTGCGTGCAAGCTATCTAGTTTGTATCTCAATAACCATTCATGGTATTGACTTGAAAGTGTACAAATATATTCAGGGGCATCAGACAACCAAGGTAGATAACTCTTGATGGAATATGTTACAAATTATGGCCCTTTTTAACTTAGAAATTTTGGTTAAAGTTTTGCATGCAAGATACTCTCATGCTTATATCTCAGTATCAAGCATGCGATTGATTTGAAACATCTTTAATATGTTTAGGGGTATCATACCTTCATGGTAGATAACTCTTGATAGAAGTTGTTACAAATTATTGCCCCTTTTTAACTTAGACATTTTGGTTAAAGTTTTGCATGCAAGGTTCTTTCATGCTAATATCTCAGTATCCAGGTATGGGATTGATTTGAGACATCTGTAATACATTTAGGGGTATCATACTTTCATGGTAGATAACTCTTAATGGAATATGTTACAAATTATTGCCCTTTTTAACTTAGAAATTTTGGTTAAAGTTTTGCATGCAAGTTACTTTCATGCTTATATCTCAGTATCCAGGCATGGGATTGATTTGAAACATCTTTAATATGTTTAGGGGTATCATACTATAAAGGAAGATAACACTTGATGGAATAAATTAAAAATTATGACCCCCTTTTAACTTAGAATTATGGTTAGTTTTGCATTCAAGCTACTATCCAGCTTATATCTCAGAAATTGCTTGTGGAATTGACTAGAAAGTTAAGGTGTGTCTTCAAGGGCATCAGAAAACAGGAGGATAACTTTTGGACTGATGCCAATTATGGCCCTTTTCTAACATGGATTTTTGGTTTAAGTTTTGCATGCACAGTGTTATTGTGCTTATGTCTCAGTAACTAGGCATAGGATTGATTTTAGACATCATAAATATATTAAGGGGTATCAGACTATCAAGGTATATCATTTTTTACTATTACTATGAAGGGCAAGAATTTAAATAGATTTCATTTGATTTACCAACAAGCATTTTGAATAGTCGAGCGTGCTGTCCTCTGACAGCTCTTGTTATAAAATCATAAACACAGGAATTTATTACTTCCCACTGAGACTATAGGTTTGTGTGTCCGCTCCATAACTTGGACATTTATGGATGGATTTCAATAAATTTACTTCACAGAAGTATTCCTCATAACCCAAGGATGTGTACCCACATCAGCATCAACCATATGAACCCGTGAAATGTCAAGGACACAGGAGTTGTTAGACGTAGTCTTTGGTGCTCATAAACTACATCTTTTGTCCACTCAAATACTTCCATATTTATGTATAGATTTTCAAAAATGTTTGTCATAACACAAAAGTGCCGTGCGCATAATAACCATTTGGGTCCATGAAAGGTCAAGGTCCCTGGAGTTGTTAGAAATTCTCTTTTTTTTTGTATTTATGGCTACATCTTCGTGTCTGCTCTATAACTTAAATGGTATGGATGGATTTTCATTCAACTTTACAAAAGTGTTTGTCATTACATGAAGATGTATTGGTGCAACAATTGTGTGTGCACTTAAAGGTCAAGGTCAAAGGGGTCGTTAGAAATTGTCTTTGGTATTCATACATATAGGCTTCATTTTCATGTCTGCTCTATAACTTCCATATCTATGTTTGGATTATTATAAAACTTTACAGAAGTGTTTGTTATAACACAAAGGTGTCGGATGCATCAACCACATGTATGCTTGAAAGGTCAGCGCAGTTTGGGGATCATAACCTTAAATTACTGCATTACTACCATGATATCTTTCTGTATTTATATCAATGACTCCTTTAGATACACCATCATTTTTAACAAGCAAGCCATAAGCCCTTATTTTCTTTCTACTTATTTTACTGAAAGTAGGTTTGGGTTTATTTTGTTTCCTTTCCTTTTTGGCATCATCAGAATCTGATGATGAGAAACCAGATTCTGAGATTTTTTTCTTTTCATTAGATTTAAATTCATATTCTGAGCCTATTGAAACATACAGATCATCCCCATCTTTTAAAGTTTTGTCAATATCAATTGATGTCCATTGCCTTGGAGGTTTTTGTGTTGCATATGCCACCATACTGTTGGCCACATACTGCCTGCCAGCACCTTTGTAAACTGGTTGGGCCTGGTGTCTAGTGCCCTGTACACTTGGCTTTCTAATTTTAAAACAGAAAAAATGATATGCCATAATATTAAATGTACCAGAGTATATCTGCATGCTTTTATCAATTTCTAATTGTAGTTACACAACTCAAGATTGTGTTAAACTTTTGGGAGGCGCAGGGTCTGTAACAGACCACTTATAGACTGACCACAGCTAGACCATAGTTGGTATTTTAAAGCCTTACTGTTATTTAACCCTTTCCCTCATAGAGGAAACCATGAAAAGACCTATGCGAACAGCATAAAACCAGATCAGCCTGCGAGTAACTCGCAGGCTGATCAGGTTTTATGCTGTTCGCTGCTCCTCAGTGGTCTGGAAATGAGGATTTTGTAATTAAATTTGGTAAGGTTTAACTGTGGTTTTCTGCAGATCAGGCTTTATGTGGTACCTATTGAGTGCGTCAAAATGAGTCTATATGAGGGAAAGGGTTAAGAAAAGAATATATTAAAAAAAATACATTTAATGTAAAATGGATACAATTATTTGTTATTTAAAATTGATCCTGTTTATATGTTAGCATCTCAAACAATAGGGATTGTAGAGTAGTCCTATTACTTATTGTTTAGCTTCTGAAATACCAATACTTGAAAATTTTACAGCATCATAACCCCACCCACTTTTACTTGATTAAATATCCAATAAACAAACAATTCCTAGTAAGTCTCACCATAATGCCTTTTTATCTGCAAAATTGTTCAGTAAGAGCTAGGGCAATATATACCTTGACTTTGTTGTGTGTTTGTGTATTCACTATTTCAAATTAATGGTGGCATCTAACTTTCAAAACCATGTGAATGTGAAGGGAAAAAAAGATTTACTTAGGAAAAAAAAAAAAAAAAAGATTGAAACCATTTTTTATCCATGTAACTCTCACTGCAACCTTTGAATAAAAAAAAATGTGTGTTTCTTTCTTTTTTTTTTCTGCGACACTATTCTACATTGAGTTAAAATTGTTCTCCACAAAGACAATATAAACATGAGTGCTAAATTTTTACTGCAGTACTATTGTAAGTAAGAGTTACAATAGTTTTACAGTTAAGAAAGACCCACATTTTAAAAAAAAAAATATTTGTAAACTATTGTAACTTGACATACAATAGTTTTCCACTGAATAAATTGTTCAGCTTGCAATTTCAGTAATTTGTAAAACTATTGTAACTTGAGATACAATAGTTTTACAAATAGAAAACCAACCTTCTGAGATACAACAATTTGACAAATATCAAAAATAAGCAAAATTATTCAAGATAACACTATGAAACATTTATATATTATGTAATTTCAAACATTGATTTGGAATTTGTCAAAAAGTCCTTTTCACAAAAAAAGTGAGTTACAATAGTTTTCCGCCAAGCCATCGAAATGATGACAGGCATAACTGACAACCTCAATAAATCACCATGATCACACTGAGGGCTGTCCATAAAACTATTCTAGTGCATACAGAAATAGAGGGAGATGGAAAAGTTTCATGGTCAACCCTTGTGTGCTCAGGTGACCTAAAACTCCTGAAAGATCTGCTTTAAACTTTTTTTAAATTAATATATAGAACTTGCATGCATTAACAGTCAATGTCTCAATACCATTTCTAATACAAGCATAATAAAATGGTCCAAAAATAAAGTGTACATGCTGCATATCGATCCTCTGTAATATCAATTGATGACATGCATTTCATATTAAATCTGCCTTAAAAATAAACAGACATAAACATGCATAGACCTTAGGACTTTTTGAAATGAAATTTCAAATATGCTATAGCCACTGAACATATACATGTACATGCATGAAACCTAATGAAAAAGAAATCACTGAACATTCAAACTTCAAAGTATTTCTTTTCTTTTTATAAATTATGTACACAATGATAACTTCTAATATTTAAAACAATAAAATTAAAATATACTATTATATGCTGGACTCAGAGGGGAGGGAGGGTGGAAAAAGGTTTCTTTATTATAAAACGGTCAATTATAAATGGTTTTCTCTATAAATTGGTCATACAAACAGGAGACTATATAAATTGGTCTCATTTGGTTGATATAAACATACAATGCAGTGTACATGAGAGGCTGTTTTATTACATCAGCAGGGTGGAGCAGGTTGTGGTCTAATGTTTATTTCAGGTAACTGTCTCCTGGTTATACTGAAGGGGGTGGGTTTCATGAAAAATAAGAACAGTTTACTCAGCCTAGAAAACACTTTCAAAAAGAAATGAAGATTGTTTCATTTTCTTCTGTTAGTTAAATACCTGTTAGGATTTGTGTACTTCAATCAACTGTTTTGTTTTCCTAATTAGAGATACATGTTGTACTTTGTCATTTTCACATTGAGTTCTCTATAAATCTATCTTGTAACTACAGTTAACTTGATTTTAATACATATTTATTCAGGTCCTTCTCATAAAGTCCACCAAGTTGTGCCTCTGACTTGCAAATCAAAACATCTAAAATAAGTTGACAATCTACAAGACTATACTGTCCAAACATTTTCAAACATAACTCTATATAAAAAATCTTAGAGTGTTTAAAACTCTGTATAGAATACTTTATGGTCACCCCTCACTCTTGTGTGTACATCTAAATTCTTAGCAATGCAAAATGCTGACAGCCGAGAAATTTATCAGAACATCAGCAGGCAAGCAGAGAGTTAACAAACTAGTTGATTGGCAAGCCTTCATTTCTAAGCAACACAACCATGAGATCCTCAAACTCAAATTAAGTTCTATACAAATCCAATCAAATTTCAAAGAATCACAAACCATAGCTGCATAATGAATTAAAGCAATTTGGTCAAACTCTAGATATTCCGGAAATTTAAAGATACACACAGTCATATATATCCTGAACAGAGAAGTTTAACTCTGAAGCGTGCAGTCACTATCACAAACTGAAGTGAATAAACTGATCAAAAGAAGCCCCTATCCTCATCTCACTTAATAAGAGCACCACATGTGGATGCCAACACCCATCTGTTTTTGTCTTAAACACGGTACTTAAAAAAAAGACAGGGAGATAAATTTGGTTAAAATGGACGTAAGAGTTATGGTCCTTGATGAGAATGTAGCCCTTGCGACTTTTTAGCGAACATGTAGTATGTGAAGTTTGATGACAGAAGGTTTAGGACTTGACTTGACTATTTGAGTTTACCGTTGCCTCGACAGTATTTCAGTCATATAGCGACCTCCAGCTAATTACAGGTGGAGGAAGACCGTGAATGCACGGAGACATCCGGGTAGAACCACCGACCTACCGCAAGCCAGTTGGAAGGCTTCCTCACATGAAAATCCTAATGACCCGGCTGGGATTTGAACCCACACGGTGAGGAGCTGAGTGAGTGTTAAAGTTAATGACTTTACCCTCTCAGCCACGGAGGCCCCGAAGGTTTAGGAATAGTATTGAAGTTATGGCAAAGGTTTCAGTTTTTCACAATGACTTAACCAACAACGACACTAACAATGACATCCAATACAAGAGTGATGACAATACCTCAACCTTTTTTTCTCTCTGAAAAACAGGTAAGCTAAAAATGCAACATTCTAAGTTTCGTTTCTGCAGAAACGAATCCAAAGAAAAATCACAGGAATGAAAAACTGTCATTCGATTGAAGCAAGGTAACCAATACAGCTGAATGTGGAGTTACATTTGCATGTAAAGAACCGAACAAAAGCAGACTGGTACAGAAAACGTATTAAGCAATACTGTCTTATGAAGTGTCTATTCATTCCTAATGCTACAGTACATCATCTAAGTTTGGTGCCAGAATCAAAGGGCTATAAATCCCACAAAGCTATATTCATAACGCAATGCAATTATTCAAAAGTCATTTCTAAATTCTACTATCCTCCTGACTAAATCTAATTCAATAAATCTCATATAATTTTATAATTTGGTGCCACCTGCCAGTTTTCACCAGTAAGTATCTTTTTCATTTTATAAATAAACGATAACATTTAATACTTAATTACCTTACAGATGAAGTACATGTACATATATTTAGTGCACTTTTAGAAAGACTGTTACTGATACTAGAACAAAAATTGAGAGCTCTTCAAATTATTGGCCACCAAGAAATTTAAATTGAAAGCTTTCAAAGGGAGAAGAGAGAGCTCAGTAAATATAGAAATAAAACTGTGTGTATACTTGGTACCCATGGAAACTGTGAACTTACTGGTTTCACGACGCCCTACAAGAAAAAACATTAACAAAATACATAGTGAGTGGTTAGGTGTGCCTTTTGTCATTACTCTCCTCCACTAGGAGAAACAAGTATAAAACCTAATCAGATTGCAAGTGCTTGCATACTGATTAGGTTTTGTGTTGTTTGCTTTCTGTTTAATACATAAATATCACAGTACAAGAAAAACCTGATCAGCCTGAAAATATATTTCAGGCTGATCAAGATTTGCATTGGTCAGTCAAGCTCCATGCTACATGTATGAAAAAAAATTAAAATTGAGTTTTTCCTGTAAATCATTGTGATATCAATTCTTCTGTAACTGTAAATATTTTAGATTAAGCATTTTGGGAAAAATCAGGTCCTATGTTCTTGAAACTTACTTAAGTATGATCTTAGGTGCAAACTCAGTGTTGTACTCAAATCCCTATTGAAACTTATGTTCATAGTTTGAATCTAAGTATGAAAATCATATCCCTTTTTATTTTCAAGAATATGGGGCCGTGGTCTGGAATAATGCAAAAACATAGTTCAATGGAGTAAATTAGGTGATCAGATAACTGACTGACATATTAACAATCATTTAAGGTGGCAGTGGAGATAAAATGAAAATTTAGTTAAGGTGGCAGTGGGGTAAATGATGTGGCTGGTGATGAGGTGAAATTATCATATGAAATACAAGAGGGCCAAGATGGCCCTAGATCGCTCACCCGAGTAAAGTATCATTCATTGCCTGTACAAAACAGATTGCTTTAGAATTAAGATGATGAGGTGAAACAATGTTCAGGAATTTTCTGACCCCATCCACAAAAGATATCATCATGACAAACATTCTGCCAAAGTTTGAGGATGATTGGACCAAAAATGTTGCCCTCAGTGTATAAACAAGATTTTTCTAAGATTTGACCTACTGACCTACTTTTTGATCCAACCTGACCCATTTTCGAAAGGGTTCAAGATATCATCAAGACAAACATTCTGACCAAGTTTGAGGAAGATTGGATCAAAATTGTGGCCTCTAGTGTGTAAACATCAAAATTGTTGACGGACGACAAGATTTTTCTAAGATTTGACCTACTGACCTACTTTTTGATCCAACCTGACCCATTTTCGAAAGGGTTCAAGATATCATCAAGACAAACATTCTGACCAAGTTTGAGGAAGATTGGATCAAAATTGTGGCCTCTAGTGTGTAAACATCAAAATTGTTGACGGACGACAAGATTTTTCTAAGATTTGACCTACTGACCTACTTTTTGATCCAACCTGACCCATTTTCGAAAGGGTTCAAGATATCATCAAGACAAACATTCTGACCAAGTTTGAGGAAGATTGGATCAAAATTGTGGCCTCTAGTGTGTAAACATCAAAATTGTTGACGGACGACAAGATTTTTCTAAGATTTGACCTACTGACCTACTTTTTGATCCAACCTGACCCATTTTCGAAAGGGTTCAAGATATCATCAAGACAAACATTCTGACCAAGTTTGAGGAAGATTGGATCAAAATTGTGGCCTCTAGTGTATAAACATCAAATTGTTGACGGACGACGGACGACGGCAGACGGACAATCAAGTATCCCAAAAGCTCACCCTGAGCATGCTCAGGTGAGCTAAAAATCAAATATTTCACACTTGGAAACAGCCAGTGAAAATATTGCGCAATAAAATATGCACACTTGAAGAAATCTCTTCGATTTTAAATCTTAACATAACATCAATTTATGACCTGAAAAGTTTTAATATTACATAAAACGAAGTTATACTGCATATGCCTGACTGAATATGCTTTTCATCTACCATAATTTGTTTGTTTTATGACCTAAATCTAATGTCACAGATCAATCAGAGTCTGATTAATAAACTGCAGTTCTTGCTTGTCTACAAAAGACTATAAATTCAAGTTTCTATTTTATGCCTTTGACCTACTTAGTTTTGTCATAACAGCCAATCAACAGTATTCTAATCATTATTGGATTTGTCTGAAAAAGACAGATATTAATGCTGCCTCAAGGTGATATCACACCAAAGACAAGTACCATGATACCACACCCAGTTACATTATCCTGACACCAGCTCAACCAGTCTTGAAACTACCCAAATAAATTATACTGAGAGCTGAGCAAGGGAGATATCCCAGAACCATTTATTATGACTTTGATCCGTCATGGCCAGAGATCAAACCCACCCACCCCCCATAACAAATAAGATGGCGGCCAGTATCTTTAATCTAACTACCACAAATACCATTTGAAGCCACATTTTGTGACAATAAAGAACTGTTCCAAGTTGCATAAGTGTATCTCAAGCTAATCATTAGGTTAAAGGGAATTGTACAGAATGTAATGAGATGTGACATTTAAGGACATCCATACTTCATAAGGCAAAACAAAAAAAGCTCCGTTTCTGGTCTCCTGACCGACCCTCTTTTTTAACAACTGACCCTACAGTTTTCTTTACCTTTCCGCCTTTAAAAATATATATTTCCCTTTTTTTACCTTTCGCTTTCATGTAAAAAAAAACAAAAAAACAACAACAAACTTTCGTTTCATGTAAAAAAAAAAAAAATCCCAACCTACCGACCCTTTTTATTTGCTGGAGACCAGAAACGAAACTATTTTTTTTGGCCTACGGTGAAGCAAGGGTAAACTTATAAAAAAATGAAACTTTGGAGAAGTGAATTCATAAATTTCCCCAAATGTCTTTTATGTTTAACTTTATATCCCACCATTTTTCTCTCATTACATCCATTGAAGAGAGGAGAAGTTTGAAGTGATTTACAGTAGGCATGGTTCACTGACTGTTTCCTGTCAATAGCTAGTACATACACTGCACACTCATGGTGTTAAATCAAAATACACAACATGTATATTATCAAATAAGAACAACTTCTCTAGATCTATCACTCTTTATCTAACCACAAAACAATTCTCTGTCATATCTAAGTAAACCTATAACATTCAATGAGGACTGACAAAAAAAAGAAAGAAAAAAAGGAACATAAAAAAATATAATTATGGTACTAAAATAAATACTGAAACTTATTAATATAATTCTGATCTAAGGTTGTGTTACAATAAAATCCAATAGGAAAGATCTGGCTTTCTGAATAAAATGCTAGCAAAGTTATCTATAGCAAACTCATAATCTTTGAAGTTCTACAAGTCTAATCCGCTAGAACTGGATATACATATGAAGCTTATAGCCATAGAATTCAGGCAACAGAAAATGGCAGAGGACTTTATTAATGTTGGAATATCTTGTACACATTCCCAATCAAATGTACAGTGTAGAAACACTATAACAGAAAACCCAATATGGCATGGTCCAACTTTAGAACCAATATCTATATTTTGTGATTTTCTTTAGTTGATTTAAGGTGAAATTTCACATGGTTATAATGAGTCCAATATAATGCATTATATAGACTTGGACCACAAATATAGTGTTATAATGGAGCTGCACTGTGTATTACATCAGTTCTATGTCTTAATCCTAGAAATTTGCACAATTTTATCGAGACTTATTTAAGATTTTTAAGTCATTGAAATGAAACATATTTAAATTTCATTACATATATACTGAATTAATGATACATATCTACAGATAGGATTTGGTATTATTATTATTATCATATTGATTATATTGTATACCAAGTATAAATCTGCTGATATAATAATATTAGCTACATTATGGCTAAACTGAAAATGAAACAAGAGGGCCATGATGGCCCTGAATCGCTCACCTGAGTACCATTGCTTCAACTGATGTCAAGGTTTTTAAACAGACAAGGATTCTGATATAACTTTATCTAAAACATTTTACCCCTGACAATACTACACACCAAATATCTAAGCAATGGGCCATATGGTTTCAGAGAAGACTTGGGCGCAGGGTCATTTATCACCGTAGGGCCAAGACTTTGAAAATCTTTGTAATGAACCATTGGATGCTACTACATACCAAAAATCTTAGCTCTAGGCCTTATGATTCATGGAAGAAGATTTTTTAAGATTTTCCTATATAACTCTATGTAAAACAAGTGACCCCTGGTGCGGGGTCATTTATCACCATAGGGCTATGATTTGTACAATCTTGGTAGTGGCCCATAAGATGATGCTACATACCAAATATCTAAGCTCTAGGCCTTATGGATTCATAGAAGAAGATTTTTTAAGATTTTTCTATATAACTCTATGTAAAACAAGCGACCCCTGGTGCGGGGTCATTTATCACCATAGGGCTATGATTTATACAATCTTGGTAGTGGCCCATAAGATGATGCTACATACCAAATATCTAAGCTCTAGGCCTTGCAGTTTTGCAGAAGAAGATTTTCAAAGTTTGCATTTTTAAAATCTATTTTTAGCTCCTGTGACCTAATTATGCAATGGACCAGAACCATTTATACAACTTTAGTAGAGCTTCATCCAAGGAACATTCCTGCAAAATATTTATCAAATTGGCCAAGCTGTTTAGGAGGAGATGTTGTTTGAAGCAATTGTTGACGCCGGACGCACGCACGGACGCACGCACGCACGGACGCACGGACGACGGACGCCGGACAAAAGGCGAGCAGAAAAGCTCACCTTGAGCACGTTGTGCTCATGTGAGCTAAAAACATGGTTGCAAAAAGAAAGGATAGAATAATGAAAAACTTTGATTCAATATGTAAAAGAACAAAAAAACTGCAGTTTGATATAAAGCACAGGTCTGGTTCTTTGTAGAACAGACTTGGGAATTCTAATGGCTGATTATGAGACAAAAACTTATTTTTCTGTTTGCATATTTTGCATAAAAATTGGCAAAATAATGTTTAATATTCTCATAATTATTAATAACCAGAGGTTGTATAAAAAAAATGATACCTTTATTCACCTAAATGACAAATACGAATGTGAAGGTAAATTTTGAAATATTGTATGAAATCATTTACAAAAAATCAATCTTTAACAATTAAGAAAGAAAACAAGAGGGCCATGATGGCCCTGAATCGCTCACCTGAGTACCATTGCTTCAACTGATGTCAAGGTTTTTAAACAGACAAGGATTCTGATATAACTTAATCTAAAACATTTTACCCCTGACAATACTACACACCAAATATCTAAGCAATGGGCCATATGGTTTCAGAGAAGACTTGGGCGCAGGGTCATTTATCACCGTAGGGCCAAGACTTTGAAAATCTTTGTAATGAACCATTAGATGCTACTACATACCAAAAATCTTAGCTCTAGGCCTTATTGATTCATAGAAGAAGATTTTTTAAGATTTTCCTATTTAACTCTATGTAAAACAAGTGACCCCTGGTGTGGGGTCATTTATCACCATAGGCTATGATTTGTACAATCTTGGTAGTGGCCCATAAGATGATGCTACATACTAAATATCTAAGCTCTAGGCCTTATGGATTCATAGAAGAAGATTTTTTAAGATTTTCCTATATAACTCTGTGTAAAACAAGTGACCCCTGGTGGGGGGTCATTTATCACCATAGGGCTATGATTTGTACAATCTTGGTAGTGGCCCATAAGATGATGCTTCATACCAAATATCTAAGCTCTAGGCCTTATGCATTCATGGAAGAAGATTTTTTAAGATTTTCCTATATAACTCTATGTAAAACAAGTGACCCCTGGTGCGGGGTCATTTATCACCATAGGGCTATGATTTGTACAATCTTGGTAGTGGCCCATAAGATGATGCTACATACCAAATATCTAAGCTCTAGGCCTTATGGATTCATAGAAGAAGATTTTTTAAGATTTTTCTATATAACTCTATGTAAAACAAGTGACCCCTGGTGCGGGGTCATTTATCACCATAGGGCTATGATTTGTACAATCTTGGTAGTGGCCCATAAGATCATGCTACATACCAAAAATCAAAAGGCTAGGCCTTGTGGTTTCAGAGAAGAAGATTTTTTAAATTTTCATTTTTAAAATCTATTTTTAGCTCCTGTGACCTAATTATGCGATGGACCAGAACCATTTATACAACTTTAGTAGAGCTTCATCCAAGGAACATTACTGCAAAATATTTTTCAAATTGGCCAAGCCGTTTAGGAGGAGATGTTGTTTGAAGCAATTGTTGACGCCGGACGCACGGACGCACGCACGGACGCACGGACGACGGACGCCGGACAAAAGGCGATCAGAAAAGCTCACCTTGAGCACGTTGTGCTCATGTGAGCTAAAAATAACTATGAAAACTATGCTTAAACTCAATTTTCATTTCAGGGTATTTTCTTGCCAAATGATTAGATTTTTTTAGCGACAGATTTTTAATTTTTCTCAAAAAATACTAACATCAGATTTAAAGCTTATGATAATTAATACCGGATAAAGAGTGAGCTGAAATTTAGAGCTGTTTTTCAACATTTTTGGTCATTTTACAGTTTTCAATCCTCCTAAACTTAAGTCTATGAGTGATCCAGTACTGAGAATAAATCACTTGCAAGTAACTGACAAACTTCCTTATTTATATCATACTATTAAGATAAGAGATTTTGAAAACTTGAAGATATTGTTGCCATCTCTAAACTATCTTGAAAATACTGCAGGTAGCCAAACTTAAGACAATCAGGCTGATCATATTACCTGTAACCCTGGCAACCCCAGCTGACCATTAAAATAAATACCACAGGTAATAATAAGGTACCTTATCATTGTAAGAATATTGAATCTTAGGATATAGTTTACCTTTAGATTAATTAAATACTTTGAAAACAAGCAATATGAAAAATTATATCTATTAGAACAGTAAAGTCATTTTTTTATCAATATTATCATTATCATAATTATTATTAACATCATCATAATTATCATTATTACCTTAAGGAGAAGCTAAATACCAGTAAAAGAAATTCCATATAAAAATGATATGAAATAAAAATATATATATATAAATACGATAACACAAAGCAAAATGAGAGAATGATAAATAATTCCCAAAGCTAAACCCTGTCCTGCATTAAGTTTATAAATTTTGCCTTTTTACAAACAGACACAAAACTAAAAAGTTTAAGAAATAAAGTGATGGAAAACTATGATCAGTTTCAAAACAAAACATTACTATTCTATTTAACTGAATTCTACAGACATACATTACAGCCAAACATTTGACAGCAAAATCTATTTTAAGCAGCAGAATTACAGTTGATTAAAAACTTGTTCTCTTTTTATTATTTTTTTATTTCTTAAGGTGAAAGTTTAACCACTGGCTGCTTATAATTGACCATGCTGCACATTAAATACAAAAGGTCAAAGTTCAAGGTCATTCAAAATCACTAAGGGAGTTGTGTATCATGCTGATTAAAGAGGATGGCCTCATACCTTGTCCACCTTGTTAGTCGGTTCTATGGGATGGATAATGTTAGAAACGCGTCGGACGTCTGGCCGCATGGCATTGGGACCCAACGATTATCTCCCCTGTCTGTTTGTTCACGGCCACAACGCTCGGGAAAAACAGCTGTGGCAGGGTCGCTGGTGTAAAAATAAACTTATCTTTTTAGATTCAATTGTGTCATTTTGAAACACGTGTCATTCTCTGTGATGAAGATGTTACTTTATAGATTTAAGATGAAGGGAACATGAATGTCCAGAGAAATCGAAAGGTGACAATAGTACCATTTCATGTACATAAATTGACACTGGTCAAACATTGAAACAAGCTGTCAATTCCTAGAACTTCACTTAATATTGAATACCAAGTATAAAAATATAGATCAATTTTCTTGAAATGTTTTACAATATAATTGTTTGAGTGTATGGTGTTTACATCTCACTGACAGTATTTCAGTCATTTGGGGACTTTTATATATCCTCGAGTGCCAAAACTGCGCCCCTCTTTAATTAGGAAATGCAACATAAATAAAATACATAGAATAGAAATTGTTCACGTACCAATTAATTCTATCAAATTCACATTGATACCCTCCCCCCCAATTCTTTTATGAATAAATATTCACTCAAAAATAACATTTAATACATTAAGAGTCATATATTATGCCATCATTTTGTGTGTTCCTAACTCCACCCCCTAGGTGATGTCATAGCAGTTGCGAATTGTACACAAATGACTTCCATTTATAAATATGTAAACACAGCAGATGGAATTTCCGAGATACTTTCATTTTAAAACTTTGAGTGTAAAAGGGCCATTCTGTGTGGAAATCATTTTGTATTAAGAAAAACACATAGAAAGAGTGGTGTGTGATAAAATTTGCAATATTTATCTGTTTGAATCAAAACTTTGTACGAAAATCATCTGAGTTTACTTACAGAAACAAGTAAAAAAATTCTCACAGTCACGCGTGATATAAAATCTAGCGAGACAACGATAAAAAAAAAGTAAGGTGGTGGAGTTAGGACAGGGGCGCAGTTAAAACCTCCGACGATACATTAAACTGATACTGCAACATCACATTATCTGCTCACCTGGCAAACCAGTCTCAAAACTACTCATATATGTTGCCAAGCAATGGCGATATATACCAGTAACATTTCTTGAGACTTTACTGAATTATGACAAGAATCAAACTTCAAACTTCCTAGAGACTCTTACCACTCAGCCACCAGGGACTGGTTTACAAATTAATGAATGATAAGATAGGTATTACAGGACTACTCACGTCTCTCCCCCAGGATACCAGCCCGGATACCACTGCTTCCGATATCCACAATGATCACCTTCTGAATAAGACAAAAGGTCAAATGTTACTGGAATTTTAGAGAATGCAACTAAGTGATTCCTAAATACCCCCACCCCAAACTTGTTTGATAGTGGAAGCGGGGAGGGAAAGTGATCTACACAACAACAGTGGGTGTAGTAGATTTTTCTTTATTACATTAAATGTTTTGAAGTCACCAAGGTCCTCTTTAGGTGTTAAATAGTGGTAAAAGAATATTATCAGGCATAAGTTACTCTCTTATACTTTTCAATTTTCAAACTGTTAAAACATGCCTCACAACAAATGTTGTTCAATGCCACTAACCCAACTTACATACATCTTGAAAAATAATAGTAGTTGCATACAAAATTGCAAAATTTAAAAAAGAAAAAAAACAGGTTTTTTCAGGTCATATTTATATTCATATATTATTACATATTTAAACCATGATATAGGAATGATTTTTGTGAAATTCTTACCTGTCAAGATACATGAAACTCTTCTATTCACTAGTATAAATGTTACAATGAATATTTTCAGAATGTTACATGAGACCATGTTTAAATCTTCTTCTTTCATATACTTATTTATGTTGTAAACATGTTGTATATATTGTTCACTTTATATGGACCAAAAGGAAGATTGGTTTATACCAAATATGCTAGCCACTGTAACCCCTTACTTCATATAGATTTATTTTCATGTATAGGATAACAAAGCAGACCCAGATTAGAAAGTTCCTATAGGGGCTGTCTGATCAGAGTCTCCTCTGTTTGCTCATACAATATTATAGCTCCACAGTCATCTGTAGCAAAGAAAAATCCATTATTTCAAAAACACCCAAAGATCAAACAATCAATATTCATTGTTCCTTCCCATGGGAAGGAACATCTATAGTCGTTCCTCGCTACTTGCCGGATATAAGATTAGCACCTGATGAGATGTTTACCCGCTCAGTATTATGTGTGCTTCATGATTCTTATGAGATGAGATCCAGTCTGAATTCAGGTGATATTAACTATCAACGTCATATCATGTGATGTCCGCCATTTATCGACCATTTTATCGGCCGCTTTAGTCAGTCTAGCAGGTTCACGTAGGTTTAAATTACAGCTTTGTGTTGTCCCGATTAAGAAAACATGATGTCAGCTTAAACTGAACTTAGCAATATTAAAGTCCTTAAATTTCTTGCTTAATTTCCTGTGCTACCATGATTTAAAGAAAATAAAAAGAACATAAGAAAGTTTTTACTTGGAGAGAAATGTTCAACCACCTACAGTTTGTCCTTGCGTACTTTAAGGTTATCCCTTCCATATGCAAATGCTGAAAAACAGCTATCACTTCATACTTCATAATTTAGCAATGCCCTGGAAGGAACTTTAGGTAGGCTAAAACTTGTCTAATATTTTTTTACATGAATATTCATGTGGGAAAAGGGTTAAAAAAAACCTTTACTTAGTCCCTATTTACTATACACTCTACTGATATTCATACAGCTTTGTCTTGATATGAAAATGTCTGCTCATGAGAGGCAGGCAAACCGTACCTTTTTAGGGTGTGGTATGGATGCAGGGGCGGGGCGTATGTATGTGGCCTTGACATTGTCAGCTGTCTGGGACTCCAGAGCCACCTTCCATTGCCCGTATTCCTGGTCAGTTGGCACACGTACCATAAGGTATTTCCCTCGCTGTAAAAATAAACACAAACACATATCAACACTGACTTTCCAAAAAGGCATCAGTTATGCCCCTTGGTATAAGTATGTTCTCTTTAATTGAGTCCTGCTGAACCTTTAACATGACTAAATCCATTTTTTTAAATTTTGTTTAAAGTATATTGAATATAATTAAGAATACAAGTACAAATTTTGTATATGATTCATATATTGTATATATAAAATATAATGCATACAAAATACATGATGATTAGTTAACTCATCTTAACTCAAATATTTTAATCTGATTTTAGTATTTACCTCCCTTTATTTGAGATATATCACTGTGATTATGATTAGGCCTTGCACAGCTTTAGAAAATAATATAGAGAGACAAGGTAGAATGACTGAGGTATTCCAGACCTGAGGTACGGCACTACATACCCCATCATCCACTCCCAGGACTCTGGGACCCAACTCCTCAATTTTACCGCCCATCAACTGTAGGCTGTCACTTGGTTTGTCACGGTTACTGGTCTGTAATCATAGGCAATACATAACAACCTATATGAGCGCGAAACATTAATAAGACGGATATACCTGAGTCATACATTTATCAACACTTTACGACCAAGTGTGTGAAAACATTTTTTCATTCTACTCAAATATCCCTTACAATATGCTGATTTGTGTCTACTGACTCTTTTATGATACAAATGCCTATATAATTTCAAATTAAAGCCACAAATGGACATTCATTGTACACAAAGGGCTAAACAAAGACAAATAATTCAGTAACATCTTAAACATGCCTAAACAAATATGTATTGGAGGGGTTACCAAAGGAACATTCTATGCCAAAACATTTTAAAAACCATCCAGTGGTTTTGGAGATTACGAAATAATATTCATACATGAGTATTTATTTTCGAAGCAATTCTCCTTAAACTGATGAAGTAGATAGGGAGCAACACAATTTTTTATTTTGAGTTAAAAAAATGTTATTGAAGGAAAATATTCACCAGGTAGGATAGTGGCAAAAATCAAACAAGACGCAGAGGCATTTTGTTCAGGTATTTAAAAAAGATCCTTCTCACTGAAATATAACCATAGACTTCCTAGTATGATGTTTTCTTTTTTTCGATTTTATGACCAAATATTATCTGCAGGAAGAACATAAAATAATTCACTATTTTAATCAATTGATGACTCCTGTATTATTATATAAAAAGTTTTTGGCTAAAGTATAAAAATGAAAAACACAAATAAATAAAAAAAACAAGAGCTATCACTGAATGTTATGAATACCCCTACTCTAACAGTCTAGATTGAAAAATACAGAAAAGATATTGAACTTGATGTAAATTTGGATGACACATGATGGGATGGGACAGGAAAACATGTGATTCTTTTGTTAAGCAGGGGTATACAAATGCAACAGACTTTATTTCCAACTACATACCTCGTAGTAGTGCAGCCAACCGTCGGCCGCCTTGAAGAACCGCCTTTTCCAGGTCTTCAGCAGCGTGGCCTTCTTCTTGTTCATGGGCAACTTCTCCATGAGGCCCTCCATCCCAATGAACCGGTGAGAAATGTCCTCAATGTTCTACACAAAACACAGAATATGTTACATTCAAGAGAATAGGGAAGGAGGGAAGGGAGGAGCTGTCTGATCAGGGTCTCCTCTATTTTCTCATACAATATTGTAGCTCAGGTCCTACACAATATGCATGGCAAAGAAAAATCCATTATTTTATTTATATGTATGTAAAATACTATCTAAAGTTCTAAAAATCAATATTTATCAAGTCATGAATTTGCACATGAACATTCATAAGGTTAAGAGTTAATTATTCAGGTATGAATTGAAGAAAGCAAAATTTTAACAATGATTAAAAAACATAATTTTTGCAAGTATTGTTTGTTTGTTGGGTTTTGTGTCCTACTGACAGTATTTCAGTCATTAGGAAACAATGTCTACTTGAGACAGATCAGATATAGTGCTGCCACACTGTAGTTTCACGCCACTGACACATGGCATGATACCACACCCAATCAAAGTATCCTGACACCGGGCCAACCATTCCCAGAACTACCCATATATGCTGTGTGCCAAGCAGTACAGTTACATTTTTATCAACTTTGGTATGTTGTGGTCGGGGATCAAACCCACTACCTCCCACTCCCATGTAGCAAATATTGAGAAAATACAAATCAGCGCAGATTAATATCATTAGAATTGTACTACAATGGTGTACTTACATCAGGCATCATCTTCACTGAGTAC
>CM037786.1:25682522-25722093 GCA_021229015.1 Solen grandis
TTTCTCCTGTATGTGTCAGCATATGTACAGCCAAGTTTGATTTCTGAATACATGCATACTCACATAGAGAACACTTATGTGGCTTTTCTCCTGTATGAATTTTCATATGATTAATAATAACTGACTTCTGACTGCATTCATACTCACACACAGTACACTTGAATGGCTTTCCTACTGCATGTATTTTCCTGTGTTCAATCAATTGATACTTCAGAACAAATGCAAGCTCACAAACTGAACACTTGTATGGCTTTACCCCTGTATGTTTTTGCATGTGTCTGTTAAAGACAAACTTCTGAGAGCATGCATACTTACATAAAGAACACTTAAATGTCTTTTCTCCTGTATGAGTTTTTTTGTGTTCAATCAATATATGCTTTTGACTACATGAATACTCACACACAGAACACTTGTATGGTTTTTCCCCTGTATGTGTTTGCATATGTCTGATCAAGTGACCCTTCTGCTTACATGAATACTCACAAACAGCACATCTGTAACACTTTTCTCCTATGAGGCTTTGCACATGTGAAAGCAAGTTTGGCATCTTAGTATCTGTTGAATCCATTTTGTGATGAGAATGTATCTGAAGATGATGCACCACAAATCACTCTTCTGTGGTGTTCGCATGGAGCACTGAAATGAAAAAATCAAAGCACTGAGAGTCCTAATGTTGCGTTATGCATAAACTGGTACAGTAAAGGAGAAAGTGTGGCTTGTAATTCAAAACAGTTTTATTGATTTCCCTCAGCAAATAGATCTTGTAGCTGTGAGGGCCGAACAACATCATTTTATTACCCATATATTCGTATTAGATTAACCAATAACATGTTACATACAAGAAGTGCGTAAACTGCTGCACTTCACTGGCTTACATCACATTATCATTCATAATATTACATTGATATTTTTTCCTGCCTTGCAAACAGGTGCACATATATCTTGTCCACTAGGGGACATTAAATTTGTATATCCGGTATTGTCATTTTCGCAGTTGGTTACAATATGTTGCATTGTAAACAAAGCAACATAAGTTCCATGAAATAGCCACAAGAAATTTGTGTCTAGTACTTTTGTAAAATGTGACCTCCCTACAATGCCATTTATGTGGTCCAAGATGGCAACCCACATCATTAACCAGGAGAATTTCAATCAAAATTATTACTTCCACTTATCATAAAATAAACATTAGGAGGGCTGATCATGAAACCATTATATATGCATATCAAGAGGTGAGAGCAAAACTAGGCTAAGTGCTTATATAAAAATATGCACTTAGCCTAGTTTTGCTCTCACTCCTTGATAAAGAAACAGAATGAGGTGTAACAGTTAAGCTGTCAGCCCTTGATTTGTCTGTACATTTCTCCCAAGCTTAGTCATACTCTGTCATACTTACAAAAACCTGTAAGATTCTTTGAATTGTTTTTTTCAGTTCTTTTTTAAACTTCTGTCAAATAAGTAACTGATAACACTGATCCTAAATACAAACATCTAATAATTATAGAAACTTTCTAATCTTCATAATATGATTACCAATTGAAACAAGAGAACCAAATTGGTTTTAAGAGGCTTATCATCCAGAAAATTCAACCTGATTATACCATTATGAGTCTACATGACTCCCTGACTGCTGAGAAAGGTTTACATGTCTTTTTATCTTTATGTTAGGAAGTATATGAATAGAAATAAAAATGTATATATTGACACAGTCTGAGCCCTACTTAATGCTATAAATAATGGTATATTTCAGGAAATAGGTAGCTCTCACAACTGGAGTATATAAATTGCTGTAAGGAATAGTTTCAGTTAAATTCAGGTTACACATCTTTTTCTTTTATGGTAATGGTTAGCAATCAATCTCTGATCATTATGTCATATTTTAGACCTTACAGCCAAGGATTTCCCACATGTGGGTCCTTTTTTTTTGCTGAAGAGGCAGCATCAGAAGAGACAGTAGTTGGATACAAGGGAGTCTGGCTGCGATACCTTAGATCATTTTGTGAATAGACCCCTTGATAGCACCGATATGCAAGAGACAAGTTCCTCGGTTGTACCAGAACTGAGTAATCCGAGTTCTCATAGCAACCCCATTTTGCCGAGTGCCAGGCAAGAGCGCATCTTGTACCAATTTTATACGTCTTTGGTTTGACGTGGTCACTGGAGGAAGGACCCGGGCTGTAATTTAAACCCCAGACCTCCTGAACACAAAGCTGACACTCTACCACTAAGCTATTGTGCCATCTATTAAGTATGATAAAGGGACTTAAGGTACTTGAATTGAGCCAATGGGGTATTCAAGAAACTCAGAACTAAGAAAAAACTACACTTCAACCATAATTTATAAAAAAGTGCTCTTGCAGTACTTCTAGTTTTTTAGTGTATAAACCAGAGTTTTGAGCCAACCTAGCAACTGATGGTCTTCATAAATAATGGATGGTGATGGTAACTGAACTTGATACAGCTTTTTATGTATATCTTTCTAGTAGGGACTGTTTCAGTCTTCTGTCTTATCAACAGTTTTGGATCAGTAATGATTAATTTTGAAATCATGAACATATACATTGTTTCAGTTTTACCATAATTCATTCCAAAATGAAAATACTACAATAGTAAATCTAATAAAAGGCTGTATTCTATGATAAAAACTACAGTATTTATACTCCAGACCAGTGGGTCCAATTAAAAACCTATGATTTGTGTTGTGGCCAAAGTCGTTGATTCATTCAGATTGCTTTATAAATGCTGATGTTACACTGTTAATGAACTTGAAGTGAAATCTTTAACTTTACTGTACGTCTAACATCTAATGGCAACAGAGGTCTTTTACACTCACCTAAATAGTTACTGAAATATAATTATGATCCTTATTCATTGTAGGTAAAACACAATTTTCAAACTTTTAATTCTTCAATCTTGAAAGCATTACTGAATGATGTTTGTGATGAATGTTGGTTTGTAGGCACTGAAAAGGATATATAACAATAAGACATCTGGATATACCATTGACATTTGTCAAAGTTAAATTAATTTTTTTGCTAGGCTATAAAGATACTAGACAAAGATACATCCAAAGTTGAATTGTGCTGTTGCCATTTTTTTTCTTCAAAATCTAATTTGTTTCTCCCTAGAAGCATGGTCACATTTTTGTTAACACTTTAACACATAATGTAAAGCTTTCCAGTTCAGCAACAATGCCCTATACAGCTGGTAAAAATGATGGTATTTTCTTGGACACATAAAATGTACTAAGTTAAATTTAGATGTTGTGCTTGAGTTATACATCACTGTGACAGTATTACTGTCATAAAGCAACATCCAGGTAATTACAGGTGGAGGCTGACCCCATGTGCACAGAGGCAACAAGGTAGAATCACAAACCTAGAGCAAAGCAGCTGGAAGGCTTCAGAATAAGAACAAGAGGGCCTTGATGGCCCTTTATCGCTCACCTGATTACAGACCATGCCTTACCCATGATCAAACTTAACCAAGATATCATCAAGACAAACATTCTGATCTAGTTTAAGAAAGATCTGGCAAATTAATTGGCCAGGATTATGCTAAAATTTGATCTAGTGACCTATTTTTTTTTTACTATGCCTTACCTAAGATTGAACTTGACCGAGATATCATCAACACAAACATTTATAACATGTTTGACAAAGATTCGACTAAAATTGTGACCCCCTGTGACATAAACAAGATTTTACTAAGATTGGATCTACTAGTGACCTACTTTTTGACTCCGTCCAACCCATGATTAAGGTGACCAAGATATGTTCAAGACAAACATTCCGATCAAGTTTGAGAAAGATTTGGCTAATAATGTGACCCTTAGAATGTAAACAGGATAATACAAGAGTTGACCTAGTGACCTATTTTTGACCCCATCCCACCCATGATCGAACTGGACTGAGAAATTTTCAAGACACAGTCTGAGGAAGATTGGATAAAAAGTGTTGCTTCTAGAGTGTATACACTAAGTTGTTGACAATTAAAGGGCCATAACTCCTGACCTTATGGGCCAATGTTAGTCATAACCAACTTAGCTGAGAGATTACGCCCATAAACATTTTTCTAAAGTTTGAAGAACCAAGTAGTCAGATGGCAATTTTCATAGTTAATACTCATCCCCCTTCACATATTTTTTTTTTATGGAAAATTTCGAATTTATTACCCCCCTTTACCCAAAATTTTATGCATTTCTAAAATGTTTGTAGGATAATGTATTAAATAAATAGTCATATCTATATGGAACAAGGCAGTCCAAAGGACAGCTTTATCCCCCGCCGCTGGCCAAATATTAGAATTTGTTTGGTCATAGGATTATGTTCACCTTAACCTGGCATGGTTGTAGCAGACATAGAAGATCAGTTTAAGACAATTTAACTTTCCGGAGTTAAGTATGAATCTCAGAATTCAGAGGCACATATATTAAAAGTTTACTGACAAGTTTTACATGGGAAACAGTACAAAAAGTGAACATCAATGAAGTATAGGATGTGTTAGGTAACCACAAAACACATGTGTAACTCAATTAAAAACTTTATATATCATGACGAAAATGTGTCCAAGCGTTCATGAGATATGGAGCTGACACGAAAATAACATTTGACCTTTAAGTATGACCTTGACCTTGAGCCAGCATGACCGCCTCATGCCTTCTGCACATCAGCTTAATGAGGTTAACATTTTAGCCGAGTTTGAAGAAAATGTGTCCAAGCGTTCATGAGATATGGAGCGGACACGAAAATAACATTTGACCTTCAAGTATAACCTTGACCTTGAGCCAGCGTGACCGCCACATGCCTTCTGCACATCAGCTCAATGAGGTTAACACTTTAGCCGAGTTTGAAGAAAATGTGTCCAAGCGTTCATGAGATATGGAGCGGACACGAAAATGTTTCGGACACACTGACGGACGGACGGACGGACGGACGAAGGGCATTCCTATAACCCCACTCCCGCTTCGCGGCGGGGGATTAAATAAGAACTGACAGGTTTTGTCAAATAAACTATTGAATAGGAAACGTTTTCTTCTTAAGAAGTTATTTTCGTTTACCGCTTTATTAAGAGGAAGTTTTTTTTTATATCGAAAATGGAACAATTGAATTCGTTTTTCAAAGTGAGTACGTTTTTACTGGGAAACGATATAATTGATAATTTTACCTCATAAATCTGCAGCAGGAGAATGCACGCAAATTATCCATTCCATTTACAGGAAAGTCAATACCTTATTTAAATGTTAAGTAGATCTAGTCGCATAAAAAGAAGCAAATTTTTATACAATGTATCCTCGAGTGCCCAAACTGCGCCCCTCTAAGATTTAATTAGGGAATGCAACATAAATAAAATACATAGAATAGAAACTGTTCACGTACCTATTAATTCTATCAAATTCACACTGATACCCCCCCCCCCCCCAAAAAAAAATTCTGGTATAAATAATTATTCACTCAAAAATAACATTTAATACATTACTAGTCAAATATTATGCCATCATTTTGTGTGTTCCTAGCTCTGCCCACTAGGTGACATCATAGCAGTTGCGAATTGGGACACATATAACTTCCATTTATAACAAGGCAGTCCAAAGGACAGCTATATCCCCTGCCGCTGACAGAGGAGACATGGTTTATCTCTAACGGAAACTGCCCTGCTTCTGCCAACATTTTGATGTAGTTGACTTATGAAAAACTTTCCGTTGTTCAGAAAATATAGCATGGAAACAAAAATATCCAGGAATGAACACTGAACCATCAAATGTGACCTTGAACTTGAGCCAACATGACTGTCACTTTTGTTCTGCACATTGCCTCAATTTGGTTTATAATTGAGACAAGTTTCATTAAAATCCTTAGAGGAGTATAGGAGTTATGGAGCGGACACAAAATTGTAAATTGAAATTGAAGGTAAACTTCCCAACCTTCCCCTGCAACCTTTAATTATTTGGCTAAAAAAATAAAAGGGGTATAGGAGATATGGAGCGGACACGAAATTAAAATGGAAATTGAAGGTTCAAACACATAACCTTCTAGTGTAACCTTGACCTTGAGCCTACATGGCTGCAACCTGTGTTCTGCACATCATCTCAGTTATATTTATATTTGAGGCAAGATTAATGAAAAAACTAAAAGGGGTATAGGAGGTATGGAGCGGACACGAAATGGAAATTGAAGGTTCAAACACATAACCTTCTAGTGTGACCTTGACCTTAAAAAAAAAACACATAAAAAGAGGGGGGCGAAATAAAAATTGCAACATTTATCTGTTTGAATCAAAATTTCATACAAAAATCATCTGAGTTAATTTACAGAAACATAGTAAAAAAAATCTCACAGTGGCTTGCGCGTGTGATAAAATCTAGCGAGACTACGATAAAAAAGGAAGGTGGCGCAGTTAGGACCTTACATGTCAAACCGAAACCGCAAATTTAATTATTTACCCCAAAACGGCACGATGGACGAAGCATTTTACTGCAGGACAACATACAACGATTGTACGACATTACCAGAAATATTGATTAAACAATTTTCCGTGAAAAAGTTTGCTTCTTGCTGTATTCTTAATCTACTTTTAAACAAATAGCGAGTGTAAAGACCGGGAACCAACGGCTAACCGGGTGTAAATCAAAGCGTTGAAGGCACTGAAGGTGTGTGTGTGTGTGTGTGTGTGTGTGTGTGTGTGTGTGTCAAATGAAAGAGGGTTTGACGAGCTGCAGATCTGCTGGGTAACGTAATTTTTGCCAGACACCAAACTTAGTAAAAATAATGAAATATTGTGTTTTAGATTTGCTTCCTTTTGATTTAGATATGCATATTGAAATAAATCTAATTAATTGTAGGCACGAAAAAAAGGGAGAGTAAGAGAGGCGATATGCTAATTGTTAGAAGTCCATTGAAAGAAAATGGTGTGTTCATCTTTTCTTGTAACGACCTTGTTGATGCAAGGTTAAAACGGGTTAATGACATTGATTTTTTTGGCATTGCTTGAAAATTTGACCCCCTTTGATTAAATTTACTTTGATAAACAAAAGAAATGCGACAATCCTGTTCTCTGAGCGCTTTAATTTGTAATCAGTATGTGACGGTACAGGCTATGTGGGAGTCCAGAGGAGGGTACCGCCCATCACCCCTTTGAGATTTTGCTAATATGTTTAAAATATAAATAAAAGAGGGGGAATAGAAGGGCATGACACCCCCTTGGATTTGGCTATTATGCCCCCACGTACGACAATTTAATTCATAGATTGGTTCGAGCCCGACCCCACCGCCCCTACGTACGTGAATTTCAGAGTTTGGATTCATAGTTGATCAACATATCACTGCACCCCCACCCCGAGACAAATTGCTGGATCTGCGCATGCAGTCTTTATTTAAAGATTGAAGAAAGTCAGTGAGTGGCTCGTTGTTAATTTTGGAAAGTAGACAAAGTAGATATTATACGGGTTTCGGTCATTTTATTATAAATGCTACAAATAACTCTAGGAGGTATCTGAGGTCGATAGCTTGATGTGATTGTTACACGGATTTGTATCGGAATGCAAGCTTTCTACATGGGTATTGTTACACCATGAAATGATTCAAACCTGCATATTTACTATCCAAAATTATCATCGAGCAACCTTTGCATGAAAACAAACTATAGTCCTCCGCATGGTCAAGTGATAGTTATGTAACATCATAGAGAAATTAGTTTTCGTGCTTTTATACCAAGGACAATAATTCAGCGGTGTCCCGTAAATATATATTTTTGTCACAAAATTGATTTTTCAACACTTTACAATTGTACGATCAATTTAATTACAGTATTGAGAGGTTATTCAGTTTTCAAAGTAGAGAAAAGGATGCTCAGAATGTATGTACTATAGTTGGTGTGACTGACATCACACACAACTAAAATTGGATCGTAATAAAGAAAACCTGTTTTTATATTGTTATAAATACCATGCCATACACTTTTTATGTCGGGTATTTGTCCGATTAGTGAATATAAAAAGAACCTTATCAAGCACATTTTTTTTTTTGCTTTGCTTTTATGCAGGGAATCTATGTGTATATAGGGTCCAAGTTTTATTAGTTTTAACTTTATCTAATTTACATCGATTACGAAGTTCTTACAACTTATATTAATCGCTCTCGATGGCTCTGGTTGTGGCGTATGTGGAAACCGGAGAGCTCGGAGAAAACCCTTGTGCCTGGACGGGTCACTGGCTACCGGCGTGGGACCCCCCCCCCCCCCCCCCCCCTCAATGATAGAAAGTACAATTTATATATATCTTCGAAGATACATATTTTGTTATAAATTGTGTTTTGAATTGTTACTTTGTATCATTGGGGGGGGGGGGGGGGGGGGGGGTCCCACGCCGGTAGCCTGTGGGACGGGCGACCACTGTACGTACCCTCTCACGTACGAACCCGGGGCGGACTAGTGAGAAGCGAAGGGAAACAACTAACCACGACACAGCTTCCTTCCGGAATTTTTTGGTAAGAAATCTTTTACGTAATGCAAATAATTTTAAAGAAATAACTATGTAATTTATATATATTATGCAAGACACCTAGAATTTCAACTGCACATAAAGAGATATTTTAAAACTACAATTATACCAGTACTAACTAGTTTCATAATATAGAAACTAATTTTCACATTTTGGAGCGTTTTCGTAACTCCATATGGCATGAGTGAAAATATTGTCTAGAATATAGATTAAATAGTTTGATGAATCAAGGTTCTTCGCGTTGATCACTTATAGAATACTACATGGCCAGCGGGGGCATTTTATTCAGTATTCTAGAGTTCTATTACTGTATCAAATGACTCTTAAAAACAAAGGGTCGCTTAGTCTTATGATAGTAACAGGCAAGGTACTATCAATAATAATAATAATAATAATAATAACAATAATGATAATAATAATAATAACAATAATAATAATAATAATAATAATAATACGGCTTAAATAAAGAAACTGCTTCATTAGTGACAAATATATTTTTAAGATTGAAGGCGTTTCAGTTTGTTGTTGTTGTTGTTGTTGTTGTTTTTCTTCGAACGGACAAGTTTTTCTAAAATGTTGCACATAAGTATCTTTGACTATAACTAAAAGATATATGAAATAAAAATAAGGGTCACCATGCTCGTTTTAGAGATTAAGTTTATGGTAAAAACATCATTATTGAAAAATGCGTTAAAAAATTGGTAAGACTGCATTCTAACAGGACCTTTAGAATATCTCCTGATTCTAAATACTTTACTATAACATATTAAACTTTTCTTTCAGATTATTTTTATCGCAATTAAATTTTGTATCTTAAAATGCGTTTTATAAGTTACAGGTGAAAATACTGTCAAACATGCATGGAAAATTCTCTACGAGCAAAAATAGTCACTGTGCCTGGACCAAAATATATACATTTTAATGTACCCAAAAGCTATGAAATTATATATATATTTTTCTAATTAAAAAAAAATCAACTGACAAATTTCCTTTATTTTATTTTCAAATTCAATCTTTTGATAAATAGGCTTTCTAAAAATGTTAAAAAAGTAAACCTCAACACGCTTGTTTTTTTTAAATTACAATTGATTTTTTATTGAAATTTTAGCCAGTTTGCATAAAAACACAAAAAATGTGACTTTTTGGACCCTCGCCATACTTTTAATAATGTTTTAATACAGTAATCCTAAAATTTGCGGTTTCTGAGTTACTTTCACTTAGCTCCACAACACTTAAGGTTCGAGTCTGCCTGGTCACTCGGATTTTCAATGTGAGGAAGTTTTCAAGCCGACTTGTGGTATGTCGGTGGTTCTACACGGGTACCGAAGTACACATGTACTCAGCTGGACGTCGCTAAATGACTGAGACGAAAATATTAGCCGGTAAGTCAAAGTTTAGCCTACACCGATTAAACGCAAAACCGATAATGTGTGTGTGTGTGTGTGTGTGTGTGTGCTTCTATGATACATTATGTCTCTTAGTCTTGATTTGATTTTGACTAAGAGTAAAAATAATTCAACAAATTATACAATTTAACACCTTTTATAAAAGTTTACATAGATAAACTTACGTAGTAGTAGGTTGGTAGTCTCTGAAATTATTTGATATTTGCACTAATCTATCTTAGCTTAAGGAGTGAATCAGCTCCGAAGTTCGGCTAAACCTAATGTAACACAAGCTAATGGATATGTAGCCATAAACCTAATGATATTTCTTAAGTAGAAGTTGTGCCAAAATGAAGTGCGTAAATAAAAATCCTGACATTGTTTTTCTTCTGTTTCTTGAATTTTGAATTGTACGCAAACTGTATGCGGCGGTACTCTGAATTGGTGCAGATATGGGATTTGGGGCTATTTCAGCGTTAATATGGCATATTGGTATGTCACTTGATATGTTTATTTCATATTTTCACATTGACGTATGTGCTTAGCCCTAGATACGACTATTACACCGGCTTATACACATATATTCCGTCACTGCCCCCGCCAAATGTGTTTCTTCTACTACACAAGCGCCAGCGAACCTCTCCCCTCTTCTTCGGAATACCCTTACCCTTCCATCGTGGTGGCTTAGATTAAATCTAGATTCGTCAGAAAACAAACAAACCAACGACTTGGTCATTCGGGCATCGCGATGACGTAAGAGCATGTTTCCCGCGTAGGTTCGCCTAGGTCTTATAGGCCGGACAAAGTGACGCAGACGTCTCAGAACAGTGTCTCTACTTATACCGTACTGTCTCGCTGTAGCAGTAGCGGTCTTGTATTGCGTCAGTTGTATATGACGTTCTAATCTGACGTTAGCTACGCGGAGCCTGCCAGTTTGAGGATGATCACGAACTGTCCCAGTTTGCTGAAACCTTGATTACATACAAGGTTACTTAGTCTTTCCGTGGCAATTAATTGTCCGTGCGACATCGACGGAATCACCTCTACTAAGCATCATCAAGTCTTCAATGAGGTGACGTCCAGTAGTCGCGGCATTGCAAGTTTTGAGAAAAAAAAATGTTTTGTGTTTTTCTTTAGACCACGGCAATAGCATAAGTAGTTATCTTGCAGTCAAGAAATTGTGGAAAGGGTAAAAAAAAACTCCCAAAATACTGAGACCAGAGTTAATGAATCTTGTGCATGACACGTTCTCTCATTAATTTCTTTTCATAAATGAAATTTAATTTCAATAGCATGAGTTGAACTGGAGTTATCTTTAGGACACAAAACTGTACAAAAGTGGAAAACTCCAACAAGAAACTTTGGAAATGAATTATGCTCTTGTGTACTGCAATTCTTGTTCATAACAGCTACCCACCTATGAAGGTTATATATCTCATAGTGCATGAGTTATGCTCCGGACAAAACTTAATCGAATATGAAATAAACAACGCGAAATAACTCCAAAAATATTATTTGCAGAATTAAGGTTCTTGTGCACTACAATTTTCCTTTGTGAGGTCTATTTACCTATGAAGTTTCAAGGTTATATGTAACATAGTGCAAAGGAATTTGCTTCCAAAAAAAAAAAGAAAAAGAAAAAAAAAACAAAAAAACAAAGAGCCATGTTGACATGGCCATCCCCGCCGAATGCTTGCTCTTTAGAAGATGTGTTGAAGAGTAGAAAATTTCATTTTTAAAATTTTTTTTTTTGGTAATGAAGACTGATGTTTGAAGTGATTATAGATATGAAACCCATGTGAAGACCTACTAATTCCCCTATTTTGAGGTCGACAGTTAAAATGTCAAGGTCATTGTGACAAAAATTAAGCCTGAAAAATAACAAATGGCAATAACTAAAAAACTATGAAAGGGAGTTATCATTCGTGTGTACTGCACTTCTCCTTAATAAGATCTATCCACCTATGATGTTCATACCTCAAATACTTTTTGACTTATGCTCTGGACAAAAATGTGGGACGGAAGGTCGGACGGACGGACGGAGAGATGGACGGGGGATTATAAAAAAAACAAGTATGAAATTGAACAAAATGTAGTAACTCAAAAAATATGTGCATAGTTAAGGTTCTTGTGCACTGCACTTCTCCTCCATGTGATCTATCAATCTATGAAATTTCAAGGATAAATGTCTTGTAGTGCGCGAGAAATGCTCTTGACAAAAAATAAAAAATATGAATTTTAACAAAGGTCAATAACTCCAAAAATATGATGCACAAAGTTATGGTCCTTATACATGACACTTTTCCATCATGAGGTCTATCCACCTGAGAAGTTTCAAGTTAATAGCTTTTATTTATTTTTTTTGAGTTACGTTCCAGACAAAATCTAATGATTATGATTCAGAGAGTTTCCTTTCTCGTGCATGACACTTCTTTTCAATAAGATCTATACACCTGTGAAGTTTCAAGATACTAGCTATTTTATTTTTTAAGTTATGCTCTGGACAAAATGTAACAATGGGCAATAACTCAAAACTTTGATGTGCAGAGTTACAGTTCTTGTGCATGAAACATTCCCTCCTTGAGATCTATCTATTTGTGAAGTTTCACGATAATAGCTTTTATACTTTCTGAGTAATACTCCGGACAAAAAATAAGTATGAAATTTAACAAAGGGCAACTCAAAAAATATCACGCACAGAGATAAGGTTCTTTGTACTGCACTTCTTCTCTATGAGATTTATCCACCTGTGAAGTTTCAAGTTAATAGCTTTAATACTTTGTGAGAAATGCAAATATATATGCGTCACATATCCTCAAAGGTTACACATTTATAATATATGTAGTCCATCATCATCATATACTTTTATATGATCGAAAATCGTCATTCTTGTTTCTACTCAAATATCGTCAGTCATTAAGGTAATAATTTATATAAACTAATGTGTTATATTCTACGATCTATGTCGCGTTGGCCTTATCATAATTGAGAATTTCGTGCATGTACTAAAATAGTCCCCGTGTGTTAAATACGTCCAGTACAAGGCTCTGTAGGATACACGTGCATTAGACACCATGGTGGTCGAGTGGTTAGAGCGTCCGTCTCGGGTGCGGGAGGTCGTGGGTTCGATCCCTGGCCGCGACATACCAAAGTCTTAAAAAATGGTACTGTTATAGCTCCCTTGCTTGGCGCTCAGCATATAAGGGTAGTTGCAGGACTGGTTGGCCCGGTGTCAGGATAATGTGACTGGGTGTGGTATCATGCCAAATGTCTACGGCGTGATACTGCAGTGTGGCAGCATTATATCTGTCTCAAGTAGACATCGTCTCCAAATGACTAAAATACTGTCGGTGGGTCGTTAAACCCGACAAACAAACAAGTCAGACACAACCGAGCAATTAGAAGCAAGCCTAGTCCACATGTGTGTACCCATTATTTGCGATATCTTTCTACTTTCGATTTGGCGATATCCCCTACGGCGTGACAAGCAGTGACAAAAATATCATGTTGCGCCTTCCTAAGACTACTTGTCGCCAGGCTGGAATTCCACCGATCAGGCTTAACACTAAGTAATACTTATATGTAGGGGTGAATATAATCATTCGAGTTTTTCTAATAAAACTACTCCAAATTTCGTCTGTTTTACGAATAATTGTTTGACAATATGGTAAATATTTGTCAGCTTAGTCAGTAGCTTTAATATTTCGTAAAACAGGAATTCGGGCTAATTAAAGAATCTAATTATGACTTATCCCGTAATACTGTTAGTGGAATTCGAGCCAGAACTGCAGGAAAATGACTCAGGTAAACGTATAAGCAATGTTTTACGTCAGCAACATTGATATTTGTTAAATCTATTTTCCTTTTTTTTTTTTTTAAATATTTTTCTTTGGTTATTTTTTTTTAGATCAAACTTTTGATGTGTATTTTTGTGAATTTTTCATTGCATCGACCATTTTGTCTCGTTTTCAGTTCAAATCCGGCCTCCCCCACTGAAGAATTGATGTGCACGAGGAAAACGTGACTTAAGTAGATAACGTTTACCCCTGGTCTATAAGATATAGACAACGGCTATGCTTGTTTGTGATTGGTGAAATAAATTAGGCCGTGGTCTAAGTTACTTTGTGGCATCAAGCATATTGATACGGTTTGTAATAGGATACTCTAGATGACTATGAGGGTCTTGCAATAAGTTCTATCATTGGGTTCGTATTTCTAATTTAATTTATGGAAATTTGCATATAGGTGCATATATTTATGGTATAAATATATATTGTATAATTGCTTATTTATGTGTTGTATAATTCCATATATAGGAGCCTCTGCAGGTGTGATTTTGGTCTTGATCAGTAGACAGATAAAACAGTTGGGGCATTTTTTTTAATTGTCTTCAATTTTTACGGTTTTGTGTTGATTATCGAAAACTCAGTGGATTAGCCATTGTATTTTTTTTTGTCTACAAATTTTTACATCTTTGTGTTGTATACAGTCCTTTCTATGCATAGGTCAAGATCATCCTTCAAGGTCAAAGGTCAAATTTAAAGGGTATTGCACGACTTTGCATGTAAAGTCGTACAGTTTTAGTTGTGATTTTCAAGGTCAACCTTTTTCAATGTTTAACAAAAATATTTAACGTTGGCAAAAACAGACGATCGTTGGCACCCGCATGCGGTGCTCTTGTTATATTTCATTGACAAGAACGATTTTTCTTGGGAAGGTTTTCGATTTCTTAAAATGGAAAACATTTACCAAATCACTAGCAAGTATTTTTTCTCCTGTGCTTCAAACTGACTTGCTCCAATGTTTTCTTTCATCATTTGACGATCAAAGAAAAAAAAATGAGTTAACAATCAAAAGCAACGCGATTATACTCGAAGATACGCGGTCAATTTTGACTCATTAATAGCAACTTAGCTCATTTTGTTATTTTAGCAACTCCCCGTATAGAAAAGATAAGACAGCTAGAGCCTTTTCATATAGTGATCTTGGCCAGTTTCCATTTTACATGTACATTGAACATAACATACATATCATCAAATTTGTTTTAAGATGGTTTGTAAGCAAATCAAGGTCTTGTAATTGCATATTGTATTCCATATTACAAAGAGAAACACATAACTCTAGTATTTAAAAATATTTACCAATGCTTAGGAAACGTTACATCAAGCAGGTTTACATGGTGTCTGATTGTTTCCCTATTCGGTTAATGACATTGTTTATTCCCTAAGTACGAACGAAATTTCGAGATATCACTATTACAAATTGTAGATCATAATTAATCATGGTCAAATAGATCAAAAGTCTGTATGAAATGCGAAGCGAAATTAGACAGTGTAGGATATGGACAATTAACTGCAAAAAAGATATGTCTATTTCGTAAACTGAATATTGAGAAATAGGAAAACAATCATATACTACAAAGGCGAAAGAAACTGTAGTCATTGTATCCACAGGACATTGATATTCAGTCAAAAAAACAACAAAAAAACAAACAAACACTTTTTGATGAAATTTAAAAAAAGTAGAATAAAAATAAATTAATAATAATCAACCTCTCTCTCTATAAATATAAATATGAATCTATATGGAGAGGTCGATTTTTTTTGCTTTTTTTTTTTGGAATGGTCTTTTTTTTTCTTTTTCTTTTTTGACTATATATCAGAGTCAGAGTGTTGTAACATTGCTGTTACATCTTGTATCATGGTTATTCAGTAAACTTCAGACGTTGTATTATATTGTGTTTAAAAAAATAAATACGTGTAAAATTGCACAGTTTGCGATAAGTTATGGTGAATCCATCGAAATTGAATAGATCTAAAAATAGTAACACCGCATAGTCAAATCAATGGGAGCCTCGACTAGCCACGTAACATGCGTTACAAAGCCTCGAAAACGGTATTGTGTCACATCTTTGAGAGGTTGTGTGGCGTTTTTATGAACGCTCGTAGTCTGGCGTGCACAATGTTCACGTAGGTAAACGCGAAAAGCATGGTTTGTGTGGCAGTAATAAGTGGGATTCATGACGTCATTCCAGTGCAATTTAATTCTGTAATGCAGGTCGCAATAAAATGTTCATTCTACATTATTTTGCAACGCTGCAACTACTTTCCTTTCCCTTTAAAATTAAAAACACACACCTTCACACATGTGACAGCAATGAGTCCTTTTAAATCATTATTTCCGTATCTCTCGGATGTTTCATTGTTAGTTATTAAGGCAATAAAAGATTTCGGGATAGTCATGTACTTGAATATTTCATGGAATAGAAATAGTGGAATGTGTATCTACCTAGTATTACTTAGCACTTAGTATTGTTGGTTGAATTATTAATTCAGTTAAGGACGTATTTCACAATAGCAATTTTTCTACAATATAGACTAAGAAGGAAAATAAAAACTAGCTATATTTTTTTTCAACTTTGTATGATTATAGAGAATCACACTAGAAACAAATTTATTGGGATAAAAAATGGAGGTCTCCAGGTAGGCCCATCAGTGATCCCCTCAGCACGACATGCTATTTTGTACTGATTGTCACGCCTCTCTGTAGGGGATATCGCCAAATCGAAAGTAGAACGTTATCACAAATTATGGGTACACAAATGTGGACTAATCTCCAGGCTACTTTTTGAGTCATCTGCCCCTAAATATGAGTTTTTAGCATTTTTCTGTCAGTTTCAAGGGCAGATAACTCCCAGTCACTGTGTAAAAGTTGTAGAAATTCAATGCAACATATTTTATACTATACATAGTTGCAAACGCAAATATATAGAAATAGTCTCTTTTTTTTCAAGAAAAACTCAGTATGTCTATTTGCTGAAACATTGTGAGAAATCAATTACATGGAATTGCTTCAAACATTACATAATGACTAAGAGTGAAACAACAAACAATAATTTGAAATAAAATAAGGTATTGATAGGCTTGATATTGAGTTATCTGCCCTTGGAAATGACAGAAAAGAGCAAACAAGAGGACCATAATGGCCCTAGAACACTCACCAGAGTACCATCACTTCATTAGACAATATTCAGTTTGACCTTGATTAAAATTCCAGATAAAAAAGTACAATTTCTAAATTTCTATACAGACTAAATAAGAACTACTAGCTAACCATCAGCAGGACATATTTCATACTGCTGGTTTTGCTATTATTAACAATGTATTCAGAAAATTTTATACCATATATAAATTTAATAACACTCTTTGGAACAATTTACAAAATATGTTTATAACAATACAAACAAAGAGATGGTGTTGCAGGCAACACTTGAGTCCCCTACCGGTGAGGTACATAATTTTCCCATTACCAAAGCAACCAGACTTTTGGTCAGAAGAAAAAGAAAAAAATAAGAACACTGCATGTGGTGTTAATGTTTGTTGGTAAAGGGCAACCATTATCATTATAACTTTAAAGGGGGGATAATGTCCCTTGTCTTATGAAGAAGTATGTCAGCGTGCATAATCTCCATACAGCCATCTATCCATATTTTAAGTTTCATAAAAAAAAGTTTCAGTACTTTTTGATTTATCACAATATATTGCTTTATTTGGCATATTTTAAGTCTTATTTGTTGTCATAGCAACCAGATTTTTCAACATAGGAAGAAATAAAAATAAAGCATGCATTATCTCTATACAGCCATCTATCCATATTTCAAGTTTCATAAAAATATCTTGAGTACTTTTTGAGTTATCACAATAAAGTGCTTTATTTGTCATATTTAAAGTCTATTTGTTGTCATAGCAACCAGATTTTTCAACATAGGAAAAAAGAAAAAAAAAGACGTGCATAATACCCATACAGCCATCTATCCATATTTCAAGTTTCATAGAAATATCTTCAGTACTTTTTGAGTTATCATGGGATTCAGTTTTTGCGGAGGGACTGACGGACAGATGGGCGGAAGGCAAACCTATAGTCCTCTCCAGTTACACCAGTAGGGGACTAAAAATGAAATAAATTAATAAGGGGGGTTAATTAATAATCTGTATTTATTAGTTTCATTATAAAATATTGATCATCTCCCTTACAAATCTGAAAAGCAGTGGTTTAGCTGGGTTTGGAGCCTCATTTTTAAGGGATCAACTTGATTTTAGCAAATATTGTATTGAAAAATTAGGTGACCATTTGTGCAGAATGAAATTAAATTCTGACCATTGGTCTCAAAGAAGAAGATATATATGGAAATTGGCAAACCTGTGGGGGCCTCATTTTTCAAGGAATCAACTTTATTTTAGCAAATATGATGACTATTTGTGCCAAGCAAAATTAAATTCTGACCACTGGTTTCAGAGAAGATGATTTTTTAAATTTTCTATATAGAGTATATAAGGAAACTTGCCAACCCTGAGCAGGCCTCATTCCTTAAAGGATCAACCTCATTTTAGCAGTTATGGTAGATGACTATGGGTGGCCATTTGTGCCAAAGAAAATTAAATTTTGACCATCGTTTTCAAAGGAGATGATTTTTAAAGTTTTTCAAATAAAATGGTGTTGGTTGCCATGGCAACCAGAGTTCTGCATGGATCAAGCCTATTTTAGCAGTTTTTGTGAAGGTTCACCCAAGGATCATTCATGCCAAGTTTCATCAATATCTACCAATAGCAGTTTTTGAGGAGATGTCTTTTAAAGCAAATTGATGACGAAGGACGACGGACGGAATGTGATTCCAGTAGCTCACCTTGAGCACGTGAGCTAAAAACTCACATTCAGGGACAAATAACTCAAAAAGAAGTCTGGAGGCCAAGTTTAAAAAAAAAATCTGTTCACTAGTTTTGATTTTCCTTGTCTATATAGTAAAAAATTGAGAAATTGTGAAATACACCTTTAACTTAAACTGGTATATGAAACAATGTAATTTTTGTGGCCAAGCAGATTGTGTAGAATCTGAGTTACAATTTCGTATGAGCTGTCTGATCTGGGTTTGCTCTGTTTGCTGATGCTGCAAAATAAGTCTATATGAATACAAGGCTTAAGCTAACATAAAGTATATGTTCAGTTTTCTGTTCTTACTTAAGTGAGTGTGTGACAGTGTGTAAAATCTTGGTTTGGAAAGTATAACAAGAATGCTTCCAATCAACTTTATTTTATTCAACAATTATTAAAATCGTTATCACATTAAGCTAATCATATAACAGTAAATTTAGGTACATAGATAATTATAAATCATAAATGCTTAATTTTAGCCTTTGTTCACACTTTCCCTATTAAACTAGAAAATATTGCAGAGTATCTTTCACTAGTAATTAGATAAGTCATAATTATGCCAATGTTGATATAATATTAATGGTATCCCTCCTGTTAACTATGACTGAATTTTCTTCAAAGGACAATAATCAGACTTGTTATGAAAAAACTGAAAAGGGGAGTCTAAAGATTTAATTTAATTGACAATTTAGTAATATTTATGTTATTAAACATAAGGTATGATAATCGAAATAAACACAAAAAAGTAAATATTCAGTGTTGCTAAGAATTTATGACTAAGACCTAAATAATTTTCCTCTTGATAGTAAGTGTTCTGGTGAATAAAAATAACTACAGACAAACCTGTCTTAAGAGGCCATTCAAGGGGTAAATAGAAACTGACCACTTTACAAAGGTGGCAACTTAATGAAGGTAAAACATATAACAAAATGTTATAGTTTGGTGATATTAAATCTGACTGCTAAATACAGGTTGACTGCTTCATACAAGTGACCTTTAAAGGTTCAACTTATATCAAGTGTTCAGGTGGATAAAAATAACTTCATGTACTTGTAAAAAGATATCAATTTCAAGTTGTGGACTGATTAAGTCTGTGACCTTGACCTCACCATGTGACCTACTTTTTTGTCAAGTCTTCTGACCTACTGTACCTTTAAAGTCATACTGAATCTTTCCAATTTTGTCTTATATAAGTCTATTATGACTAAACCTTTTTTTTCAAGTTTTACCAATAATATTTTCATGAACTAGTATGAAAAAATTTATTTCAAAAATGATAACTTTTTGAAATGAGAAGTTCATTTGAAAATTATTTTTAAAACAAGATTTATATTTGAACTTATATATTTCATTTCAAATAAATCATAAAAGAGAAAAGGAACAATGGAAAACAAAATGACAAATAAAATAATACTTTGTACTTAAAGCTATTAAAAGGAATTTCATAACTGAAAGTAATTTCATAACTGAAAGTTTAGCATAATGCAAATAAACATATACTGTTCAGCAAAATTAATTTGAAAAACAAAAACAGAATAATGGATTAAAATTATAAATATTTCTATTTCAATTTAATGAAGAAGCACCAAAACATATCGCAATCTGTTTAAAACCTGATCTGCCATATAAGGCTGTGTCTGACTAGATTCTTCAAGTGCATATATATAGAGAGAAATAGGGAAAAAAATAACCATCATTTCAAATGTGTCTTTCACAATCATCATCAAAACCAAAAGTCACTGCAAATTATACTGTAAACATTGTACCTTAAAATAATCTTAATAAATTTCTTATTTAAATTCTTGTTTTTTAGTGTGTGTGTTTTTTTAATTAGTATTACTGGTAATTTTAATATTTACAAAAAATTTAATGGCTTCTTCCCATATACATATAATAACAACTTAAATCATAGTATAATTCCTGATATCAATTTTATCTCAATGGTGATGTCTGGCTCATATAAAATCTCTGAAAATACAGGTGCTTCAAAAAACTTCATGATAAATATACCTGAATGCTAGACACATTATTCCTGAAATTCAGTTAAAAGTGCAATATACTGATCTTTTTGAGACAATTTCCTGTAAATCAATTCTGAAAAAAGGGTAAATGGTCAGAAAATTTACGTATAGAACCTGACACTTGCATACACATCCAGAAATTCATGTTTGCCAAAAATTATTTTCTACATAATATCCATAATACTTTACAGTTTATCAACACAATTTCAGGTGATATATTTCAATATCCATAATACTTTAGAGTTTATCAATACAATTTCAGATGATATATTTCAACAGATTGGAACTTAGTCCTCTTCGAAAGCTGCTTTTCCTCTCACAGTGCGTGATCGGAACTTCCAGATGTCCTGCAATAAATGAAATGTATGACGGTCATATGTAACAGAGAATCATACATGAGTGGTCATCGTTTACTGACAATATTTTACAAGTTGGCTAGAATGATGCTAAACAAGGCTCTGTTTAGTTTAATCTCATTTCAGGTAAATCTAAAAAATTTATTAATTTTGTCTTATTATTTTGCATCGCCTATGATGCTTATATTATTATGTTTGTTTATTGGGTTTAACATCCCACCAACAGTTTTGCTGATATTATTAATGGCATCACTTCTTTTAATTGTATTAAAATTATACAGTTGGACTAATGGCATGCATAGTAATGGATCTACACTCTAGCCTTAAATCCATATAAAATCCTTGCATAAATGTTTGTTTTGTTTGGTTTAATATCCTACTAACAGAATTTCAATCATTTGGAGACTATGCCTACTTGAGACAGATATAATGCTGCCAAACTGCAGTATCATGCCGAAGACATGTGGCATGATACCACACCCAGTCTGAGTCACATTATCCTGACACCAGACCAACCTGTCCTTGAACTACCTTTATAAATATGCTGCGCACCAAGTAAGGTAGCTATATACCAGTACCACTTTTTACCAGGATCAAATCTAGGAACTCCAAAATCTTGGGCAGACACTCTTACCACAAGACCACTGGGACCAGTCTAACATAGAGTTTGATTATCTATCAACCATTCACTGTTAATTTTTAACACTGACTGAGGAATATTTCATATTAATCCCTCAAAATAGTTCCTGGGTTGGAACAAAACTTGACCTCTGGCGAGCTTTAAACAAAATAAAATCTCATCTCCTGATGAGGATCAAACCTTTAGGTCCATCATTCATAAATCCCATCACAACACCACGGTACTCTTTTTGTTTAGAGAGCAGTAAGTTGTTACAACTCACCTCATATTTTATCTTATCCTTGGGAATGCCTGTATTCTTCTGTGCTAATTCAAGAATCTCATCTTCAATCTTCTCCTGCACTGTGCCCTTCATGTTCACAAAGTGGCAGTCCCCAGTGGTGTAGTGGCATGAGATAGCCTTTAATGGCAGGAAAACATTCTACTGTAAATATACTGTCAGTATTTAATGATAGACTTATCATTAACTTTAAAAGAATATATATAAGAAGTAACTGGGGCAGTAAACTTCTCATATATCAAGCTTTAACATGTTCTTGTTCTTTTTTCCCCCAACATGTCAGATAGACTATTTCACTCTGAAATGAGACGTAAACCTACGTTAATCAATGAACACTTACCAAACACCTAATCTACATGCTGGTGTAAAATTTCAGAAACTATTCAATGGGAAATAAACATACATGAGATTTTTCCCCAGTCACCGATTGGTCAATTTAAATTCACCGAATTATACCGCCTATTGCCGATCACCTGATGAAATGGTCTATGAAACATGCTTGTTTTCTAAGTTGATTAGGAAACAAGTTATTACAACTTGTTCTACTAATTCCTATAAGCTTTTCCTGGGTAAGGTCATGAAATAAACTCATCTCTAACAGGGATCAAACCTACAACCAGATCCAGTCATGTAAGCTACCACTGGACCATGGCATACATCCTTTAATATCTATTGGAAAAACAACTTGAGTTATGTCTATCATATTGCCACAAGTTAACACATGCTGAACAGAATTAAGAACTGATATTTTAATTAATAATGGGGTCTATAAAAGTTGCTGTAAAACATTAACAACAAATGTTCCAATATACAGTCGAGACTTGTTTTCTTGACATCAACAAAATCATCATTTTTATGTCGAGATATGAGTATGTCGACATATGAATTTACATGTTCCTGGAACCATGTGATCATATATAAACAATCATTTACTAAATGCACATGCATTTGACACAATTTATCTATAAAGGCCCTATATGCCTTATAGAAATTGTGTCTGCAAAAATGAGTTTTCTTAACAACAAATGTTCTAATATACAGACGAGACTCGTTATCTCGACATCCACAAAATCATCATTTTTATGTCGAGATATGAGTATGTCGACATATGAATTTACATGTTCCTGGAACCATGTGATCATATATAAACAATCATTTACTAAATGCACATGTATTTGACACAATTTGTCTATAAAGGCCCTATATGCCTAATAGAAATTGTGTCTGCAAAAATGAGTTTTCTTGAAGTTGATGATGCTTTCTTTTGGTGTACTCGATACAAATACTGCAAAAATGGTGTCGACGTTAGATCACCTGTGTCATAAAAATAGTTCACACTCTATATGATTTAGTTAAGCGTGTATGATTGCATCTAGCATTAATCTGTTTAATTCCAAACAATACAGTTTTAATGTTGTAATTGAAACTAATTATGGTGGTTGGGAACAATCTTACTTCAGGATACTGAATATTTGCACATATTCGAGCATGTTGGCACATGTCAAGAAAAACACATAGTTTCAGGTGAGAATTTACCCATTGGGACCAATGAAGTACGTCGACATATAAGAAATGTCAAGATAAAAATGGATTTTATATCTATTTTAATACAGAAAAAAGTCGGGACGAGATATACTGTCAAGACTCTCGATGTCAACATAACGAGTCTCAACTGTAGATGCATTCAAGCACTTAAGGCTTTAAGCATAAGAACAGAAATTTATGTTTGCTTTTTTACCCCTTACCTTTCTGAACCCCTTCGTTCTGTTGGCCCCAGAGCCATGTATCAGTATAGGATGAAAAAACACAGTGTCCCCAGCCTCCATCTCCAGGTGGACACGCGGGTGGTCCGGTTTGTAGTCACGGACACCGTGGTACATCTTGTTCACTCCACCCTAAACCCGAGCATACACCATTATACAGTGCAGCCACCTGATTAACAGCTGTTTATGTTGTAAAGGGACACTCTTGGGAGTTTAATATGTTGGATACACACTTTTGTTCAAACTAATGTATTTTACATCAATTGTAAAACAAGTTATTACAACTTAAACATATCCATCTCGACGGTTCCTGGGTTGGATCAGTACTTTGTGTCTGGGAAGGTCATGATTAGAACCCGCATCCTTCAGATCCCCAATCTGATACGTTTCAGCACTATTATTCATGAATGAACTCTTTATGGAAATAATGCATTTGTCCTTCTTTCATTCTCTATCCTATTGGATTATGCTAACATAATGATTATGATATTCTTTGAACTAATTTTTTTAACCCTTGCTATAAATTTTTTAGAATTATATAGATAAACCCCAAAAATTTATTAATAGCTAACACACAACCTGATCTGAATTTTTCATACTGATAACTATGGTCAGTTCCCTGATCACTCCCAAGTATTAAAGGTTCAATAATCTTGCAATAACAAAATGATAAATTTAGCTGACACACTTACCTCCCATTCTGGGTAATCATGCTGGAGTAGCTCCCCTTTGTGGGTCCCCGGCAGCACCACAAGGCAGCCATTGTCTCGGTTCACTTTTTCCATGGCTGTCCACGAACACACAATCCTGTCAGCAGGTCTGAACGGGAAGTAATACAGATCTTGGTGCATCGGGTGACGGGAGGAAAGCTTGCCTGGAACAAATTGAGACTCTCATTTGTAACTACCAGGTATAAAAAAAGAATATGAAATAATTTTGTTTCAATTGAGCTTCAGGCCAATGTGTCCTATGTCTGTAAGTGAGAGAGTAAGGCAGTCATCCATCAAGATGTACAATTTCTATTTCAAATGTAAACTTGTTTATTTGATTAAATGCCTATTTCTATACATTATATTCAATGGTCTTGTGCAACACATACATATATATGTGTAACACATAGTATAAACAAATGCATATAAAATAAAGCAAAAAAGCAGTAAAAAGCATAAAATTAAAGCACATAATTAAAATGAACATTTAAATACTATACTATTATATGCTAAAAATCTAAATTGATCAAAGCAGATTATTATTTTGCCAAAATGAGATTATTTTCTTTTCTTTTTCTTTCAGACAGAACAATCCCTGCCAAAAAATGATAACTAATGTCAATACAATATGTCAACATAAATGACAAACGATTAACTTACAATATTTCGACATAATGTATGTAGCAGACAAAACTGTACAACATTCTTTTTCCAATGACCACCTAGAAATAGTTAAAGCTGTGGTAAATGGAAATGGGAAATGAAGAATCTGGACTTACCCGGATCTGGAGGTTTGTTGATGAGCATAGTGTGCATGGCGACTACATTGGGGCCCAGGAAACTTTCCACATAGTCCACAACCTACAAACATACACATTTGACAAGGGTTTCCATCTTTATCAGAATTGAATGTGTAAACACAACCATTAGTGTTAATAAGATTATATATATATGAGAGCAATTTGAGTGCTCAGTGCAAAACTATGTTAACTACAAATAGACAAAGAAGAAGTTACAATCATTGTTAATAAAGTTTTAACTGAAAATGCACTGACTATAGAGACACTATCGACTGAATTTCTTCCATGAAAAGCATGCCTTGATATAAACGAGTGTGAAGCAAAATAATTCCAGTTTAATTAGTTTCAGCATAGTTATCTTCATTTATTGAAATAAAAGATAGAGGATGTATGGTATAAAACCTAATCAGACCATTCCTACAGTGGTTTTAATGGTATAGCGAGTCAAATCAGTAAATATCCGGGTTCCATATACAGTTAAACCTGCATTAATGACCTCTTGTATTGAGCAGCAAACCTGTTTTCAGTGGTCAGATTTAAGATTCCCAAACTGACCTTTAATTACATATTTGACCTCCACCTAGCCACCATCAAGTAAACACTTTTTCAAGTTTGTTTGATGCAGCCCTTACAAGGCAACTTGCAATAATTTTGTGGTCAGCCCTCAAAGTTCTTATCAAATTTCATGGTCAACCCTGAAATTGCTTGCCATGTAAATATATGTTCATGTTAAGGATGCAGTAATCACCTCGGGCAGACAGCAGTATTCCCAGAGGACAGGGTCGGCATGCCAGGTTTGAATCTTGGTCACAGCCTTCTGGTCCTTCACGAATTCCGACTTCAAGATCGCCACATCCCTCATGATGGTAATTCCAGGCACCTCAACCTCTCTCCGGCAGATCTCTTCAAATCTCTTCCTGCATCAGTCACAAAATTATCTCTCCAAACCATGATATTCAATTAATTTACAGTTAATTATTAATGAATTATTACAGCCAAGACATACCAAAATCATTAAAAATAGTACTGGTATATCTTCCTCATGCATAGCTCACTGCACATAAGAATAGATAAAAGACTGATTGGTCCAATGTCAGAATATTATGTGAATGGGTCTTAAATTATACCTTATGGTATTCAGTATTACCTGCATTTTAACTAATTGGTACCTGTATTTCATTTCAGTGTCAGTACTGTAACCTGTACTGTAGTTTATTTCATTGTCGTTTTCTGTATTTCATTTCAGTGTCAGTACTGTAACCTGTACATGTAGTTTATTTCATTGTCAGTACTGTTTTCTGTATTTCATTTCAGTGTCAGTACTGTAACCTGTACCTGTATTTTATTTCATTGTCAGTACTGTTTTCTGTATTTTATTTCATTGTCAGTACTGTTTTCTGTATTTCATTTCAGTGTTAGTACTGTAACCTGTACATGTAGTTTATTTCAGTGTTAATACTGTTACCTGTATTTTTCCAGGTCCTTCTTGTCAACCAGGTTCCTGATGACAAGGAAGCCATTTTCCTCATAAAACCTTCTCTGTTCCTCTGTCAACTTCTTCTGACTGCTGTCCAAGGTGTACACATAATTGGCAGGAGACACATTCCCACTGGCTGGGGACTACAGATGCTTGTTAAGGATATGTCATAAAGGAATAAAATCAAGGATAATTTTTGTTTATTTAACCATAAGGTCCATAATACTGTAAAATCATTAATTTCCGTCTGCATTAAATTTCATGGAATCTGTAATCATGGAAAATTTGTGGTCTACTAATCGAACATTTTTCTTGGGGATGAATAATTGTGGATAAAGCCATCCACGAAATTTAGTCCCCCATGAAAAATAAATGATTATTCAGTACTAGGAGGGCTCACATTAAGGATTCAGAAACCTAGAGTAGTTGACAAAGTTTTGCCAAGTTGGGAGTCCTCCTATGTACCCTGCAACCTCACTATAACAAAGTTTGCCATATCCATGGTAATGTAAATTTATGTACATACTAGATAAAGTCCTGTGAAATCGCGGAATGTTTTTTTACTATTGGGATTTGTCTGAATAGATATGATTTATATCACAGGATAGGAACCATGGGTATCACATAAATAAACCGGATTTGGTGGCGCTTGGCTGTGAAGCCAAGGGTTGTGGGTTTGATCCCCATGCACTGGGGTCAGGAACAGACTATGTGATGAATGAATGAATTTCTTTCTGATGGTATTTAATATTCCACCATTTTACTGTACTACAGAGATGCGTGCTAAAGTTTCAGTACTGTCAGAATACCAGGAAAGAGTTGTTAGTGGGAGTGGCCATCTGTTAGCCTTGGATGGAATAAAATGGCATTGAATTATTCAAATAAAATAAAATAAACCAAGTTTAACACACAAAATGAGGAACATAAGATAAAAAAGGACTCATTGCTGCCAAATGTTTAAAGGTGTGCATTTTTAATTTCACAGGGAAGGATAATAGTTACAGCATTGGAATATAGTGCAGAATGGATCAATTAATGAACTTTCAATTGCTGTGAACAGTAATAGTTTTACTGCGACCTGCATAGCAGAATTATACAAATTCTACAGGAGTGACAAATGAATTGAAAAAAAATAATTAGACTAATGATATGGTGCTAGCAAATACATAGGTTATAAGGCCAAGAGCCCCACTGCACACAGCTACCGGTATTAAGTTTCATTAGCCTAGGGTAATATATCATGCTTAACTTGTGTAAATAAATATACGCATGCCAGAAAACATTGTTTTTCTTTCCAAGCGATCATATAAATACATAACATAAATTTGAAAGATAAATTGGATAACTCTCAAATATAAATAATAGGACCCGTGTAGTTGAAATGGGACACAAAACCAATTTTGTTGCTTTGTAACAGTTTTAACATGGCTGCAAGGCTAATCAAGGTTCCTCCAGAAAAGTAAACGTATTTTCGAATAATACAAAGAACCCACTATACCAAATGGTGTTCCCCAGAAATGTTACTATTTTAGATTCATCCAATTTTGATGGATTCACCATAAATTCTCGTAAACTGTGCAACTTTATTTATTTTTAAACACAACTACTGAATGATTACTGAATAATCGCAATATTCTACATACATAGTGATGTTTTGTAACGGCGCCAAATCCAACATAAAAATCAGCCTGTTCTTTTAGTAATATAGATATTCATATAGGAGCTGCTTAGGAAAACAGAAGTCATTTTCCAAAAATTGGTGTCCTGGCCCCATGTTCTCAAAAATACTTATGTATGATCTCTGGCTTAAATATGAAGTGTTGAATATGCATGTAAATGTATGATATACTGTCACCATGTAATGATACTACATGGGTCTAATGACCTTCTGGTTTATTGAAATAAAAATCTTGAATCTTGAATCTTAAACTCGAGTATCATACCCAAAGCCCTACTGAAAGTAATGGGCGTAGTTTGAGTCGGAGTATGAAAATCATACTTACCAGTTAGTGCTGTTTTTGATTTCCTAGAGCATAGGTGCTACGACAACAAATATAGGAGTAAGGGGGATTCCTGATGTTTATTTATGTGGGAAACCGAGATTTGATTAAGTTGACTCTTCAACACAATTTTCATCCTGGGGGATGGAGAAGGTTGATCTAACAGTAAAAATAAATTTATCAAATTTTGAGAATTTTTCATCAAGTAATTTTTATTTTGCATTACAATAAAATGGTTTACTATACATACCAGCAAACATTTAAAAAAAACCAGCAAATTAACAGAATGATACCAGTGGTTAAAATTGAAAGGAACATGAAAATTGATCCAACTCTAATTTAAACATGCTAAGGGGTTCAAACTCCAAATAATGTTTAAATATCATATTAATTCAACTGGCCTGAGTACTTTTCATCTTCTTCAAATACAATCTAATTTCAGGTCTATTATTAATGCTTCAGCTATTTCTCCTCCTTACTTTTTACAAACCTCAACAAACTAGTCCCGATGACATCTCATGACTGTTATATCGACAGATTTTTTGCGTACTTTATTCCTATTTATCCTAATTATATTTTCATATAAACTGTTCAGATACTCCATTATTATATTCACAATAATCTTGAAAAGAAACAAAATACATGATGACCCATTAAACAAACAAGAGGAAAAGCATATGTTATTCTACTTATCAATTTATCAGGATTACGTAAGCCATTCAATGAGTTTTCTGACCAAGATAACCATACTACAAGCTGACCTTATGATAATTAGTACAGGCCACACAAAATGTCCCAATTATTGAGACTGTATCTGGGCATCAACAGATAATAGGTATACTTTATGACACAGAGATGGGGGGTGGGGGTTGCTGCCGAAGTTCCTTGTTATAAAAATGTACTAACGGCAATAGTCAATGATCAAAATATGACACATATTGATGCTATTTTTAGTAGGTTATATTTTCTCTTTATAATGCATTCTAAATACCGCATTTTATTGGAATGTGTTGTAACTAAGTGGCAATGCACATTGAGTCCATTCAAACAAAATTTGGGGCACACAGCTTTGAACTGCATTTTTTAGTTAAATGTATTATATGATGGAGCTGTGTGTATCTTGTAATACTTGAATTCATCTGATTCATTTATAAGAATTATGTTAAACATTTCAAAATTCAAGGCAATACTTCTTTATTTTTCATTCCTGGTATTAGAAAATATTTTGGTATGGACAGGTTTTATTACATAAATTACTTATATAAAAAAAATATAAAAGAACATAACAACATTAGTTGGTCATTCTCTGAATATTTATCGACAGGAAAAGTAATGAGTCTATGCCCTAAAAATTAAACATAGATAGATCTATGCAGTACCTGTGAATGATTTGCCGATTAGATAAGCATACTAATATTTGACATGTTAAGAGCATTGATAATTTATTTATGATACGTGACTAAATGCAGGTAATGATCTATGTAGTGAATACTATGTTCAGTTTTAAGATAAGATTATGCACAAGATTTCACTGGAGGGAGTTAGTATTATCAGGGTGTCTTCATACTGTATATACAGAGACTTTGGTATTATATACATGTGTGGTTGGCTCAGAAGGGTCATTACTTATATATACAAGTTGAGACCCTTTTGTGCTAATTAGCCTTAAACTGTTATATATAATTTCTTTTACATTATAAGGTTATTTATCATGTTTTACATTTTTTTTTATAATTATGCAAATATACTATCATTACCATTATGCATTAACGTATCATCCTTCCACTCTTACACAGTTTTTTTTCCCCAAGATTATAGATCACAAAATAGACCATTATATGAGGTGTATCCATATACAAATATATTCTTTCTTAATATTTATAAACAAAATAATAAGTATTCACATATGACACAGGAGAACTTAGGTTAAATTCTGACCAATCCTGACCAGAAGATGGCAGAGTTCATCATCTTTAGCAGGGATTCTATACATGTATATAGAGCCCCTGTCTTTAATAACCATCTAACTCAGAATTGATTATTCTCGTGATGTCAAGAGTGTGTTGACCTAATCTCTACTGAGATCCACTTTGGTTATTTTGAGGCCAATACAAACAAGAGGGCCAAGATGGCCCTTGGTCGCTCACCTGAGAAAGATGATTGCTTAAGAAATAAAGATGCTTGAGTGTAAAAGTGAAATCTGGCTTTTTTTATGGTGAAATGGGCATAACTCCTAAATTTACAAGTCAATATCAGTTATAATTGAACCCAATTGTGAGATTATGGGCATAAACATTGTCTTAAAGTTTAAAAATGATTGTTAAAAAAATGAAGTTGGTAGAGAATAAACAAAGTGAAATCTTGCATTTTTTGTATTAAAAGGGGCATAACTCCTGACCTAAATGACCCATCTCAGCCACAATTGAACTCAATCCAGACATTATGGTCAAAAGCATTGTCATAAAGTTTGAAGATGATTGCTCAAAAGATGAAGATGCTAGAGTATAAACAAAGTGATTTCTGGCATTTTTTTAATATTAAAAGGGGCATAACTTCTTAATTAATTGACGGATCTCAGCATCAATCGAAATCAATCGAGACCTTATGGTCATAAACATTGTAATAAAGTTTGAAGATGATTGCTCAAAAGATGAAGATGCTAGAGTAAACAATGTTAAATATGGCATTTTTTTTAATATTAAAAGGGGCATAACTCCTGACCTAATTGATGAATCTCAGCCATAATCGAACTCAATCGAGACCTTATGGTCATAAGCATTGCCATAAAGTTTGAAGAGGATTGCTCAAAAGATGAAGATGCTAGAGTGTAAACAACTTGAAATATGGCATTTTTTGAATATTAAAAGGAGCATAACTCCTGACCTAATGGTACGATATCAGCCATAATCGAACTTGGCCGTGATTTTATGGTTATAAACATTGATATAAAGTTTGAAGATAATTGCTCATGAAATGAAGATGCTAGAGTGCAAACAATGTGAAATCTGGCTTTTTTGAATTTTAAAAGGGGCATAACTCCTGACCTAATGTTCTGATATCAGCCATAATCGAACTTGGCCGAGATTTTATGGTTATAAACATTGTTTTAAAGTTTGAAGATAATTGCTCATAAAATGAAGATGCTAGAGTGCAAACAAACAAATTGTGGACGACGGACGGACGGACGGACAGACGGACGGACGGACGACGGACATTCATCGATCCTAAAAGCTCATCCTGAGCACACGTGCTCAGGTGAGCTAAAAAGTAACCGGAGCAAATCTCAGTAGAGAATATATGTTGACCTAGTCCAAAATCTAGACGTAATTCTTGGATATGATGCTGCCTTTTTATGACATGAAAAATAATTTAAATTGAAAAGACAATTGGTATAATCAATACATTATGGTTTATATATTGGACCGGAGTTTATAAATGGCCCGGAAAATACACATTCCAAATAACTGTTCAATGCAGGTTTTGTTCTCAGATCACTAATTGTGTTTTTAGACAGCGCAGCCGTCTTATGCTGGAAAACGAATTCAGGCCTCGCTGATTTGCATTATTTTCCATGACAAGTTTAACTGTACCTCTCTGCGCTTTGTGCAGATCCATGCAATGTGATTCTGCACTAACGAATACAAGTGGAATATGTTACACAGACGTTTAAATCATAACCGTAATCACTTATACTGTATTATTGTTTGTTAACAGGTTTTCTTTTAACATTATTTTGCAATTGAAACATCTATTTTAAGCAGGAACGAAATATCCGTGACATTTCTTAATCAGAACAGCAACCCATTTTACATACACAAAGATCTTAACTCCTGTAAAAAGAAAAAGTAGCACTCCGTATGTACTGGTATGTAATTGACCTAAAAATAGTCCACACTTAATTTTGCATTATGGCGAGTTAGGTTCCTCCCAGAGCATTTCTTATCTTTGAAATAGAAAGGCAAACATTCTAGTAACTTAAATATACCTCTGTAGCAAACAATGTGTGGAGTTTTGTCGTTACATGACTGCTTCAATAACTTCAGAAACGTAGGGTTTAGAATAACAGCTTTTTTATGTTAATCCCGTCGCTGTCTTTCAGCACATAGTGCGCTTTGATTGGTTTCCACCTACCCAGTCCCAAGGCACTGGTCCAACACATGAAATGTTTACAGATATTTGTGTAAGTTTTAATAACTAGTTTCCAAATCTATGTAAAATACATAATTATATGATAAATTAACCAATAAGAAGAACTAGATGCTGAGATTACAAGTTTAAAGACACCAGTGTGAAGGAGTTGACCATTATAAGTAAAGTTCTGACAAAAAAACCAACCCCAAAACAGAGGTAATAGACTGTACAACACCCAATATATTCAGTTAACAAGAGGGCCAAGATGGCCCTTGGTCGCTCACCTGAGAAAGATGATTCCTTAAGAAATAAAGATGCTTGAGTGTAAAAGTGAAATCTGGCTTTTTTTTTATGGTGAAATGGGCATAACTCCTAAATTTACAAGTCAATATCAGTTATAATTGAACCCGATTGTGAGATTATGGGCATAAACATTGTCTTAAAGTTTAAAAATGATTGTTAAAAAAATGAAGTTGGTAGAGAATAAACAAAGTGAAATCTTGCATTTTTTGTATTAAAAGGGGCATAACTCCTGACCTAAATGACCCATCTCAGCCACAACTGAATTCAATTGAGACATTATGGTCATTAACAATGTCATAAAGTTTGAAGATGATTGCTAAAAAAAGGAAGATGCTAGAGTGTAAACAACGTGAAATATGGCTTTTTTTATATTAAAAGGGGCATAACTCCTGACCTAATTGACGGATCTCAGCCATAATCGAACTCAATCGAGACCTTATGGTCATAAGCATTGTCATAAAGTTTGAAGATGATTGCTCAAAAGATGAAGATGCTAGAGTGTAAACAAAGTGATTTCTGGCATTTTTTGAATATTAAAAGGGGCATAACTTCTGAACTAATTGACGGATCTCAGCATTAATCGAACTCAATCGAGACCTTATGGTCATAAACATTGTAATAAAGTTTGAAGATGATTGCTCAAAAGATGAAGATGCTAGAGTGTAAACAGCTTGAAATATGGCATTTTTTGAATATTAAAAGGGGCATAACTCCTGACCTAATGGTACGATATGAGCCATAATCGAACTTGGCCGTGATTTTATGGTTATAAACATTGATATAAAGTTTGAAGATAATTGCTCATGAAATGAAGATGCTAGAGTGCAAACAATGTGAAATCTGGCTTTTTTGAATTTTAAAAGGGGCATAACTCCTGACCTAATGTTCCGATATCAGCCATAATCGAACTTGGCCGAGATTTTATGGTTATAAACATTGTTTTAAAGTTTGAAGATAATTGCTCATAAAATGAAGATGCTAGAGTGCAAACGAACAAATTGTGGACGACGGACGACGGACGGACGGACGGACAGACGGACGGACGGACGACGGACATTCATCGATCCTAAAAGCTCATCCTGAGCACACGTGCTCAGGTGAGCTAAAAAGCAACAAAATCATAAAAGTGCTTCGACACATGTCTTTGAGGATGAGTCTATCTACTTACAGAGTTTGGTACACTGAACATTCTGTCAAAGGATACACAAGAAATCCGTTTCTTGTCCCCAATATGTCCTAATATGGTATTTAGACGCTCAGCCATATTTTCCTCGGACGTTCGCCACTATAGGCAAACCATATGCTGTCAAAATGAAAGAAATCCAACGTAAATATACTCTGGAATTAGACTTCGCCCTGCCTGTTTACATTGTTAACGTCCTAATTCTTGAATTGGGTTACCCGGATATTTTACTGTACTGTACGCGAGGCGAAATCAAAGCGATGATAGCGCCGAGCCGGAGGATAAAAATAAAAAATAAATGCGAATGCCAGTAATACCCGAAAGGGGAGTTTGTGCAGTATATATAGATAGATAGAATGAACCCAATGTTATAAACCCACTTTGACGGTCGAAACAATGACAGATAAGCACAAAATATGTTTTAATGGACTGCTTACAATAAGCACACCAACAAACTTTGATTCTTTCATGTATGCATTAAGTTTATTTCATATATCGATGGCTCAACGCAACACTAGCCTAAGTCTACTTTTTGTCAAAAATGGTGTTTTACCATGTTTTGATTGATAATAATATTGTCCATTTACCCTCAATGTTTTGGCTCTGTATTCCTTTTAGAACCAAAAATATTCAACATTTAAATAAATATCCTAAGTCAAATGCATTTTTTTTTTCAAATGCAATACTATTCCTATTTTGAGATAGGGATATTGTTGCATTTTATAATATAAATTAATATTATGTTTATAAAATAATTTTATAATTTTTAAGATTTTTAAAGAAAAAACAAAACGTTGTCTTTCCTGAAGGTACGGACTGAGACATCAAGTTTGTTTGTAGCCAAGATTCAAATTTATTATTGTTATGTAAGAAGAAGCCACAACAAAGCACCACATGCAGGTAAGAAAACGGTGATATTTTTTATTTATTTATTTGTTGACAACAGTATTTTATTTTTTATTGAAAAATATGCCATTTACATATATAATTTTGATCCCTAAGGCCTGTTTATATGTAGTCGGTGGGGTAAATATTTTTTTTCCTTGGTAGGAAATCAGAGCAGTTACTTTATTATTCTACAATGTGATTTACAGTGTTACATTAAGTATTGGAACTATATTTTTTAACAGCTTAAAGTATCTCAATTTAATGGATTTAAGAGCCAGATTTTATTAATTAATCATGCACATTTAGGCTTGAATGACTAGCACTGTATACATGTCACTTAATTTACAGTACTTATACATGTATATATATGAATAGTATATATATGAATAGTATATTATGTATTTATCATTTAGAAATAAAATTAAATCATCAGTATTCAAATATACTGATTATTTTCTAAATAGTTAACATAATTAGCAAATATTCATTTATCCATAACTTCATGTCTTTTACCACTTGAAATCCAAATTCTTGATCCAACACAACTTTTTGAAATTGGCCTTCCAAGGTAACACTTTCCCAAATTAAGTCCTTTAGCTATGTCAGCCAGATACTTAAAGTAAACACTGTTTTACTAGACTAAGTGTGTATTGTTTTCATGTAGATCATGGATGATGTCATTTACTGAATCAGCTGAGCCAAATGTGACATCATCACATCATATGTGTAGTATTTTTATAAAGCTATAAATAAGATACTATAAATAAATCTAGAACTATAACCCAAATTTACAAAATTTTCCAAGCATGCATAGAGTCCCTTATTTTTTTTAGCCAATTATAGAAATATATACATAGAATATTTTTGTTTTCATTGAGGTATGAAAAGAAACAAGAGGCCCATGATGGCCCTAAATCGCTCACCTGAGATAAATAGGTTGACCCAAGGAACATCTGTACCAATTAATTTTAAAATCTGGCCAGTAGTTTTGAAGAAGATGATTTTTAAAGTTTTCATATTTTTTTTCTTTTTGTTGCCATGGCAACCAGAGTTCTATATGGATCAAGTTTATTTTAGGAACTTTTGTGAAGGTTGACCCAAGGATCATTCCTGCCAAATTGGAAATCCGAGGAAGTGGCGAACATCCGAGGAAATGTTGATTAAAGTTTTCCCTATATACTTATAAGGCAAATAAGCCCCGCCCCTGGCGGCCATGTTTTTTTACAGATCGGAATTTTTTTAGCAACTTTGGTAGAGGTTGACCCAAGGAATATCTGTACCAATTTATATTAAAATCTGGCCAGTAGTTATGAAGAAGATGCTATTTAAAGTTTTCATTTTTTTTCTTTTTGTTGCCATGGCAACCAGAGTTCTACATGGCTCAACTTTATTTTAGCAACTTTTGTAGAGCCTCACCCAAGGAACATTCCTGCCAAGCTTCATTAAATTCTGTACAGCGGTTTCAGAGGAGATGTTCTTTAAAGTTTTCCCTATATACATATAAGGCAAAAAAGCCCCGCCCCTGGCGGCCATGTTTTTTTACGGATCGGAATAATTTTAGCAACTTTGGTAGAAGTTGACCCAAGGAACATCTGTACCAATTTATTTTAAAATCTGGCCAGTAGTTTTGAAGAAGATGATTTTTAAAGTTTTCAAATTGATTTTTCTTTTTGTAGCCATGGCAACCAGAGATCTTCATGGATCAACTTTATTTTGGCAATTTTTGTAGAGGCCCACCCAAGGATCATACATGCCAAGTTTTAACAAATTCTGTCCAGCGGTTTCAGAGGAGATGTCTTTTAAAGCAAATTGTTGACGACGGATGACGGACGATGGACGACGACAGACGACGGACGATCCCAATAGCTCACTCTGAGCACTTCGTGCTCTGGTGAGCTAAAAACAAGAGGGCCATGATGGCCCTAAATCGCTCACCTGATTATATTTGAGCAACATATGTTGGATTTTTCATATGGACCTACTTTTTGACCCCGCATGACCCAAAATCAAACTGGTCCAAGATATTATGGAAACAGACATTCTGAAACAAGTTTCTTGAAGATTGGGCCAAAAATGTTGCCTCTAGAGTGTTAACAAGGTTTTTCTAAGATTATAACTCATGACCTACTTTTTGACCCCACATGTCCCAAATTTGAACTTGTCCAAGATTTTATCGAAACAAACATTCTGACAGAGTTTCATTAAGATTGGGCCAAAAATGTGGCCTCTAGAGTTTTAACAAGGTTTTTCTAAGATTTGACCGCATTACCTACTTTTTGACCCCACATGACCCAATTTGAACTTGTCCAAGATTTTATAGAGACAAACATTCTGACCAAGTACTTAAGATTGGGCCAAAAATGTGGCCTCTAGAGTTTTAACAAGGTTTTTCTAAGATTTGACCGCATTACCTACTTTTTGACCCCACATGACCCAATTTGGAACTTGTTCAAGATTTTATAGAGACAAACATTCTGACCAAGTTTCATGAAGATTGGGCCAAAAATGGGCCTCTAGAGTGTTAACAAGGTTTTTCTTAGATTTGACCTCGTGACCTACTTTTTAACTCCACATGACCCAAAATCAGCATTGTCCATGATTTTATAGAGAAAAACATTCTGACCAAGTTTTAGGAAGATTGGCCTAAAAATATGGCCTCTAGAGTGGTCACAAGCCAAATTGTTGACGACGCACGTTGCACGACAGACAAAGGGCGATCACAAAAGCTCACCTTGAGCACGTTGTGCTCAGGTGAGCTAAACAAGAGGCCCATGATGGCCCTAAATCGCTCACCTGAGATAAAAAGGTTGACCCAAGGAACATCTGTTCCAATTTATTTTAAAATCTGGCCAGTAGTTTTGAAGAAGATGATTTTTAAAGTTTTCATATTTTTTTTCTTTTTGTAGCCATGGCAACCACAGTTCTATATGGATCAAGTTTATTTTAGGAACTTTTGTAAAGGTTGACCCAAAGATCATCCCTGCCAAGTTTAATCAAATTCTGTCAAGTGGTTTCAGAGGAGATGTTGTTTAAAGGTTTCTCTATATACATATAAGGCAAATAAGCCCCGCCCTTGGCGGCCATGTTTTTTTACAAATCGGAATTTTTTTTAGCAACTTTGGTAGAGGTTGACCCAAGGAACATCTGTACCAATTTATTTTAAAATCTGGCCAGTAGTTTTGAAGAAGATGATTTTTAAAGTTTTCATATTTTTTTTGTCTTTGTTGCCATGGCAACCAGAGTTCTACATGGATCAACTTTATTTTAGCAACTTTTGTGAAGGTTGACCCAAGGATCATCCCTGCCAAGTTTAATCAAATTCTGTCTAGTGGTTTCAGAGGAGATGTTGTTTAAAGGTTTCTCTATATACATATAAGGCAAATAAGCCCCGCCCCTGGCGGCCATGTTTTTTTACGGATCGAAATAATTTTAGCAACTTTGGTAGAGGTTGACCCAAGGAACATCTGTACCAATTTATTTTAAAATCTGGCCAGTAGTTTTGAAGAAGATGATTTTTAAAGTTTTCATATTTTTTTTCTCTTTGTTGCCATGGCAACCAGAGTTCTACATGGATCAACTTTATTTTAGCAACTTTTGTGAAGGTTGACCCAAGGATCATCCCTGCCAAGTTTAATCAAATTCTGTCCAGTGGTTTCAGAGGAGATGTTGTTTAAAGGTTTCTCTATATACATATAAGGCAAATAAGCCCCGCCCCTGGCGGCCATGTTTTTTTACGGATCAGAATAATTTTAGCAACTTTGGTAGAGGTTGACCCAAGGAACATCTGTACCAATTTATTTTAAAATCTGGCCAGTAGTTTTGAAGAAGATGATTTTTAAAGTTTTCATATTTTTTTTCTCTTTGTTGCCATGGCAACCAGAGTTCTACATGGATCAACTTTATTTTAGCAACTTTTGTGAAGGTTGACCCAAGGATCATCCCTGCCAAGTTTAATCAAATTCTGTCAAGTGGTTTCAGAGGAGATGTTGTTTAAAGGTTTCTCTATATACATATAAGGCAAATAAGCCCCGCCCCTGGCAGCCATGTTTTTTTACGGATCGGAATAATTTTAGCAACTTTGGTAGAGGTTGACCCAAGGAACATATGTACCAAATTATTTTGAAATCTGGCCAGTAGTTTTGAAGGAGATGATTTTTAAAGTTTTCAAATTATTTTTCTTTTTGTTGCCATGGCAACCAGAGTTCTTCATGGATCAACTTTATTTTAGCAACTTTTGTGAAGGTTGACCCAAGGAACATTCCTGCCAAGTTTCATTAAATTCTGTCCAGCGGTTTCAGAGGAGATGTCGTTTAAAGCAAATTGTTGACGACGGACGACGCACGACGGACGACGCACGACGCACGACGACGGACGCCGGACGAAGGGCGATCACAAAAGCTCACCTTGAGCACTTTGTGCTCAGGTGAG
>CM037786.1:25722193-25772193 GCA_021229015.1 Solen grandis
ACTATCAAATTTATTAGCGAGCCACCTTTACATCAAAACAAAAAATATTCATGCGCATTGTAAAGTGATCATGTGATAAAAACAGTTAACATCATTCAAAAAACAAGTCCTTTGATGTTTTCATGTCACATGCAATTTTTTAGCCTATAAGTATTTATTTTTGACAAAGCATTGATTTTTCAGCATTCTTTTCTTAATTCTAATATACTTATGTTGTTGAGATATATACAATTGTTTGATCATATTTATACTATTGAGAGGTTATTTGGTTTGCTGAGTTGAAAATGTAGTACTATAGTTGGTGTGACTGACGTCACACACAACTAAAAACACAGCAAAAACGAGTCAAACATTTCCATCAAGAAAGTTAAACAGAACTGCAGACAAAACAATAACCAGATGAAGCAAAGGGGCAGAGCTACGTTCTGATTGGTCTACACAGTGTTACTGTAAGAGTGAGAGAGACAGCAGTTTTAGCGATGTGAAATTATTGGAAAAGTCAAAGTCAGTTGCATGGCGTAGTATCATTCTTCTTTCTCTAATAAAAATAAGTATTTCATTTTTCAACAATTATTGATAATTATCAGGTATATATTGGAAAACAGGAATGGTAGAATGTGTTTTTACCCATTTTCAGAATTTAAGTATTACTTGGTGCTAAGTATTGTTGGTGAAATTCAAGCCGCTTATTTCATATGCCAATGAAAAAACGTGATGTGAAGAAAGCTTTAGGTCACTTAATTTTAAGGTCACATTGAGAGGTAAAAGGTGCCAGAGAGAGGTTAAGGTCACACAGAGAGGTTTAAAGTTACAGAGAGAGGTCAAGGTCATATGGATGAAAAAAAAAGATATTATATGAGGTCTTATAGATATGTAATAGGTTTTATAGGGAGGTCAAGGTCACATGGAGAGGTTGAAGGTTACATGAAGGGATTTCCTGTACATTTCCTAACAATATTCTTTTTCACACATTATTTGCCTTTCATCCAACTATATTCTGTGTATGGAAGGAGACATCAATTTTTGTGTCACTGCTAAAAACAGAGGTGACACAAGGGATAACTTTTCTGTTTTCTATCAGCACAGCCAGATTAGAATAAGGGGCCATCTAACAATAAACAGAAAAAAAAGGCCATGGCCCTTTAAAAAACAAAAGAAATGGCCCCTTACTCCAATCTGGCCACACGTCTGTCCATCACACTTCTTCTGTAATGCTTCAGCAGGTGACACACGAGTTCAAAAGAACACTCTTGTTCATAGAAAACAGGATTTTTTTCTTATTTTGTTGGCATTGTTGGAGGTGCACTCAACAAACAATAAAATTATTGAAACAGAGACAAAGTTTTGTATTCTTCCTGCAGTAGGGTTAAAGCTTTCTCTAGCCTTCTTCATGTTTGAATTGATCTGAAAATGCTTGCTGCGTATTTCATCACAAAATGTACTCCTGAAATGTCAGTGTTAAATAATGAATAGAAATGTCACAGGTGAAAGATTTCTCCTAGTTCTTTAGAAGCTGCTATATTTTCATCTATGTCTCTGGTTATATCATTATTTTGCTACATTTCAAGAGAGTGTATTTAATTTTGTTGGCATCGTACATTTTGTATCATGATAATCAAAAATCAAAATCATGTCTGTTTGATTATAAACACAAATATTCTCTACATGATGTGTGAGATATACATAGTTAATTACTGGACCGAGTCTCTTATGATTATTGTGTTATTTTTTTGTTATTTTTTTTTTTGTTGTTATTTTTCTTAGCTGAATTTCATGTTTGGAGCCAAAATTTTAAAAATGAATTTCTTCTAAACTGTGAGCCATCTTGGAAAATGTGTCCTATAAAAAATAATCTTTGCCTGTAGCTTCAAGGTCAAGGTCATCAGACAAATGGCTTCTAATGTTGGCAGGATTTATCACATATATACAATTATGAAGTATTTTTAAATTTATGATATGGTACATTTTCGGTGAGTAAAATAAACATGGGTACAGTGGTCATATTTTTGACTGAAAAAAAAAAGGTTGATTCAGAGAACTGTTTGCAAATATTTTCTACATAAATTAGATGTGTCTATTCAAGATGTAGTTTTGTAGTCTGAAGGTATCATCATAGGATAGTTTGAGTTATAATACTGTATGAGGTGGTCTTTTCAAATATGCCAATAATTGTTCATTTTTAATCAGCATGCCATGGTCCAGTGGTAACATACACAAGAGGAAATAAAAAGACTAAGGGTTTGAAACTGTTTTGAGCAAGGACTTTTCATGACTTTCCCAGGAACTGTTGAGGGGGATTAACAGAAGTTTTTAAGAGCTTGTTTCCTAATCAACGTAAAACAGGAAAAAAAAAACTAAACGTAGTTCATAAGTCAACCTCCTATAATTTGGCTGCTTTCTCACTAAGAAAAAATCCAAAACGTAAAACTTTTTATCCTTAAAACTTACATATAGTTTTCAATTTGACAAAATCTCGTCCACTTCATTATTTTAAATCTCTGGAAAACAAGTTTTCAAAACTCAATTTTCCTCAATTTCTGAATATGCCATCTGTCATATTGGAAACTGACACCCACATAATTGAAATGTCATTTTAACAAATTTATCTGTTTGTTAAAGATATAGTTACTGAACCAGTCGTTTATTTTATCCAGAAACTCTGTGAAGCATTCCCAAGTTTATATGTGGAGTTCACAAGCAAGAAAACTAGCTCCTGTGGGTAAAAAAAAATATTCATTACTACGCGCTTTACGTAATAACTTGAATGCCAGTATATATCTTGATTACATTGTTTAAAAAAAAATTTCATGGATGTTCTTGTGAAGATCCAACTGATGAGATCAGAAGGAGTCTTAGCACTGTTAATGCAGCAGACGTAAGAAAACTTCAAGTTCAGGAACCCTTGATGTTTATTTTCTTTTTCTTTTTGTATAGGGCATGGCTGCAAATAGGGAGAACCCTATTTTACTGAAATCTCAGCAGATGTCCAACCTCTGTGTCCCCTTAAACAGGTGAAATTCACCTGTTGTTATATGGTTACATTGTGATTCACTGCATATATATATTTCAGATACCGGACAGGCCCAGGTGTGGTACCAGAGCAAGTTCCACGGGAGACAGAAAACTTACTGCTGATTCTGAACGGAAAAGTGGATTTCAGCCGAATGTGGCTGGACTCCCTTGGAAAATTGCCAAACCTACGCAACACTGGGGTGGTGATACTGGGGAGTGAAAAATGTAACAATTCCTGGATGTATCCCTACATGCACTACAACGGCGGCCCGATCAAATTTGTATTCCTTGTGTACGACAGTCCCGACATTGATGATGTCAATTTTTATCAGTGGCCACTGGGTGTGGCTATGTAAGTATATTCTCACCTTCTTATTTTTTCCTACTAAATGTATGTCTATTTCAGTTGCAAACATTCTCTTGTAAAAATCAATTTTTAAAAGTCAGTATACATGTGTGTGTATTTATATATATGACAGACAAGGCAATGAAGTCATCATGGTAAACCATATTTAATTATTTTATTCACCCAAGGGCGGTATTATGTTATGCCACTGATCGTATATCTGTCCGTCAATTTTGTGTCCACTCTGTATCTTAAGAACCACTGGAGGGAAATTGAAATTATTTGACAGAAATGTTAAGCCTACAGAGAGGATGTACAGAGCGTAGGTTTTGATGTCTTAGTTCAAAGTCACATGTCATACAATTATAATGCTAGAATATATGTGTCCGCTCTGTATCTTAAGAACCACTGGAAGGAAATTGAAAATATTTGACAGAAATGTCAACCATACTGAGAGGATGTGCAGGGTGTAGGTTTTGATGTCTTATTCAAGGTCAAGGTCACACTTGAAGGTCACATGTCATACTATTATAATGTTAGAATATTTTGTGTCTGCTTTGTATCTTTAGAACCACTGGAAGGAAATTGAAATTATTTAAAAGAAATGTCAGCCATTCTAAGAGGATGTGCAAAGCATAGGTTTCATATGTCTTGGTTCAAGGTCAAGGTCACACATGAAGGTCTTATGTCTTAGTGTTATAATGTTAGATTTTTTTTGTCCGCTCTGTATCTCTTGAATCACTTAAGCAGATTTAAACTATTTGCCAGAAATGGCAACAATACTGAGATGAAGAGCAGATAAAGTGCAAGTTTCAGCTGTATTGGGTTAACCTGTTGTTTTTTTACCACTTGTAAACTTTTTGCATAGATTTGAGATTATGTTGCTGTTTTGTATTCAGTATGACTATGTTGTAAAAGGCAATGAAAGCAGTATTTCTCAGGTTAGCAATTCAGGGCCATTTTGGCCCTCTTGTTTTTATTTGAACCCACATTCTTACAACAGACAATGACTTTACTTGAATAATTTTCTCAGTTGATATACAGTATGAGATGTTCTTCTATGTTTCAAATGGAAACATCAGCCATTTTTTTTATCATTGATTGCAGTTCTTAACAAAACCCAATATATCTGGAACTTTCCCTAAGACCATGGTAAAAATGGATGATAATTAGTACCCATTGCATTAATTAATGGTACCAGCAAGTCAATGTTGCCAGTGTGTATATATTTTCAGCTCTTTTCCAGAAAACATGTTAAAAGTGAAAATTAGTTCTCACTGCATTAATTAAAGGTACCAGCAACCAGCGACCTAATTTTGCTAGTGTGTAGAAGTTTTCAGCTCTTCATTAATTAAAGGTAATTTTTCCTTTTTCAGATACCGAGGATTCCCGACGGTAGACAGCTCTCAATTACCAGTCCACAAATACAGAAAATATGTGTGTAACTTTCTTGGAACAGTATATAAAAATTCAACCAGAGAGACCTTGTTGAAAATTTTAGATAAAAGTCCTTTGAAAGACAACTGTTACATCAAAGCAAGAGAAAGGTAAACAAGTTTCATTTAATATGTAAATTGACAGTTACAATTTTTCAATCTCATACAGTGTTGTAGCTCAGATTCTACACTGCCTATCGCTCCAAGTGGCCTTGTGGTTAAAACATCTACCCTGGACTCAGAAGGTCATGGGTTTGATCTCTGGCACTTAGGTCGTAAAAATTGTACTGGTATAGCTCCTTTCGGGTGTTCAGCATGTAAAGGTGGTTCCAGGACTGGCTGGCCCGGTGTCAGGATAATGTGACTGGGTGTGGTATCATGCCACCTGTCTATGGTCTGATACTGCATGGCAGCACTATATCTGTCTCAAATAGACATAGTCTCTAAATGATTGAAATACTGCTTGAGGGATGTTAAACCCAACAAACTACATGGTCTACATGGCAAAAACAGTTGATTGTTTCATATACCCCATGAAGGTCAGTAATTTGATATTCGTCAAGTCAAAAAAATTGTTCATGAATATTCATGTGGTAATGAGTTAAAAGCTTGAGAAAAAAGTATAAAGAAGTGACAAAAGTGACAAGATTATCCTTTGCTGTGAGACATGTCACTACAAATGGTACTGGTAGATTTTTTTGCACAGATTTAAATATCTTAACAGTGCCATAGTTGTGGAATGTTTTATATTTTCCTCAATTAAGTAAACAAATGTCTCAAAAACAAGAAAACTGTCCTTTATATTTAAGAAATAGTAAAATACCTTTTCAAGCAGGAAAATTTATCATTCAAGGCAGATTACAGCTATTTGTTTTTAAATATTTGATTTTAACTAGATTTCCTAGAAATTCAGTAATACAAACCTGGTGGGATTGTTACCTTGACAACAACCCTGTTTTGCCCGCATGCAGTTAACACCTAATATTTCAACTGGCCATATAATAAATCAGGCTAACTTAATTTTAAAAGCAAAAAAAAAAAGTGCTGTTTCTCATTGATTAAAGCTCTTTAAGTCAAATATTGTTAAATTTTAATTACTTGTTTTCTTGAAATCTTAAGCTACAACTGCGGGAATTCTGTTTCAGTTGGTTGCCCCTGGAGACTGACAACAGTCGTGAAATATACATACAGGCGCTGTCTCAAAGTGATCTGACGTTAAATCCGATCGGACAGAATACAGAGTGTTACCGCATTTACGAAGCAATATCATACGGGTCCATTCCAGTCATAGAGGATGTCATGACTGAAGGGAATTGTGGGAAGTCACCTGCCTCCAATACATATCCATTACGTCTGCTCAAAGATAATAATGCACCAGTCATATATGTAAAAAACTGGTCAGAATTGACTACAATTTTAGAAAATGAGAGAACTTTACGGCACAGTGATAAAGTGAAACGAAGACGGGATGTTCTTTTGTGGTACGAGAGTTTTAAGTCAAAAATGCGAGAAAAGCTGGTGAAAACAATAAATAAAGTTTTCTTTGGGATCAATAGATAGTACATGATTCTATGATTTATATTCAGGATTTTTAGCGCATCACATGATCATTCTGTAATTCACCCATATACTTCCGATTTCATCTCTGGGGCCAATCTTGGTTTATTTGACGCTTAACATTATGGTATACCATTTGGGTCATAAATTTGAATAACCTAACAGCTAAACAAAATAGAGTTGCAGTGGTAATTTTACATTAGTAATTAACTTTCATTAACAGCTGCAAATGTGATTTATAATGCTGTTGTTATGTAGGCTTCATTGTAGATGTAAATTTATATCCATTAAAGAACTAAGAATTACTCAAGATGCAGTCGCAGTTTTACGTGCATAAACTGGTAATTGAGTGCCCGTCATAGGTAAAAAAAATATGGTTTCATCCAAATCTAATACAGAGTGTAATAGAGAGTTATTCTATGGTTGCAAGTGCAAAAGAATTGTTATTTTATCCATAATATGGTTAAAATAGCAATATTACATAGCAACATCTGTATTTGAATTTTCTAAGCCTTTGCTACTATTTGTCACAAATGGTGCACCATATAACATTTGATTGTCAAATTCTCCTAGTAAATTGAAAATTTGGAAGTCAATTATAACTGATGTACCAGTAATTATTCTTATATCGGCCTAATTGTAATAATAGGATTTTGCTAGATGGGTTTAATAAAGGAAGTGTATCTAGCTAGATTAAATTATTATTGAATCACATTTTTGTGTATAGTTAAGTAAAATTATCATCCAGACGTATATAAATGTCTTTATGGTCCTGTTGAACTGCCTACCAGGTCTACATTTCAAGTTTCATTTCAAATTGAGAAATACCTCAACTCAAAAATTGCAAATTCTGTTTTACCGCAAGTATGGTATTTAGAGAATATAAATACCATTTCTTTCTTGATCATGCTGATGATAACAAAATTGCAAAATTTCTTTTCTCTGGGTCAAAACTGTTTGTAAAGTAAAGGACAGAGAACAAAGTGCTTTATTTTGGCAAAGCTGGGCAGATGAAGAATTTTATTTAAGTATAATATTATTGAGTTGTAATCTTCAATGCAAAACATGATGCTTTGACTTTAAATGTGCCCATTCCAATATATCTATAAAAATTATTTTTTTTATTGTTTTGAACAAATTACCTATGTGTTGAATCAACTGAAATCTTGGTTGACATGAATAAAAAGAAAATGTAAGCGTAAAAGGTATGAAATCAAGGACTAATTCATATTGATAAATATGAAATCCAGAGATGTTAAACTGAATTTTAATCACTGTATAATGTTAATAGCAACATGAAAAAAGTAAGAAGAAGTAGCTAATTAGCGAGTCTCTTTCTATTTTGTGTCAAAACAAATGAAAACAGGAAGTGTGTTGCTAAGTCATAAAACATGTCCTATATTCACCCTCAACTTTCAGAGATGTAAACATTGCTGCTTATTATTGATTAGGTCTGCATTTCATCGCTATTCTAATTTTGGATAAATATCAATCTTACGTCTCAAATTCTTAATTTGATCAAATGCGGATGAATAGGAATCTGTTTTAGTGAAAAATTGCAAATATTGAATTTGTACTTGGATTAATTTATATTATTTATGTTCTAATGAAATGTAATTTATTTACTGGTGTTTTTATGAAATCATCAAAAATTAAATAGGTGATTTATGAAATTGCAATTATAGGGCTTGGTGCTGTTGTAACTGTTCTTTTATTTATATGAAGTTACAATAGTTTTGCACTAAACCCTAAATATTCAATATTATTTTTGGATTTTTTTTTTTTGCTGTAAATTCAATATTCATTCCAAAACATGCAGAGTTAGATCTGGTTACATGTATACGGCCTTTTCCTTTTTTCTCACAAGTCATTACAGAATATACATGTGTTCAGTTCAATTTATAAAATAACTAGAATCTTCTGGTTATAAAGACTGAGCTAACTATAAACCATATGGAAAATTATGGAGAGATATTTTTATGGTACATTATAATAATGTATTGGGTTAGAAATTGCATTATCTGTACTTTGATGTTTCAACTTCTCTATGAAATTGATTTATTAGGTTTTATTGATAATAGAACAGAATTATAGTTCATATGCTTCATCAACAGGAAAGATCAACTCATCAGTTAGTCAGATAAATGATTTATAGGTTCTTTGAAATTTGAGGTTAAGATATAAATTTTAGACATCCCAACAAAATCTTGAATAGTTCAACTGGTGCAACCTGCAGGGCCCTGTTTCACAAAACGTCATATGATTTTTTTTTTGTATACATATTTTCACAGCAGTAAAATACATGTTCTTGTTCTTGTATTCTTGTTTTGTTATTTTTATTCACAAAAAGAGATAAATTTGTATAATACAATACAATGGGTAATATTTCTTTGTTTTATTGTGCAAAATAAGAAATATGTAGGCACAGTGTAGGCCAACATAAGACAAAGATCAAAATTGTTCATACAAAGTTTACTGGACTGAGTCTTTATATATAGCCTGTAGACATCAATATACAGTGTATTAAGTTTATATTTTAGTCTCAGACAAATGCAAATTTTCAAAGTAATGTTTTACTGATTTTGTATATATTTCGGGGACTCTCATATTTTTAAAAAAAAAAATAAAGATAATGCTTTCCAGATGATACCAGTACTATGTTTTCATAAATTTGTTCATAATATTAGATGTAATCGACTACTTCAAAATTTTGTGTACGAGTCTAAAATACAGAATCGGGAGATTGCTGAATAAGGGTCCTAAATAAATCCCAGATTAGCAGGCGGGTTTCTGGCTGGTTGATCAAGTATTAAACTGGTTGCTCATTTAACTTCAGCATTTAGTTTGTTATTATTATCTTAAGGTAAGATACCTGTAATGGTTCCACTACATTTTGGACCTCATGGCCTTTCATGGAGATAATCAAGGTTTCCTAATGTTTCATTAAGGTACCTTGGTTATCTTGGTAGAGGTTAAGTGGTCCAAAATGTAGTGGAACCATTACAGGTATCTTACCTTAAAAGGTAATATATAATCTGAATAAAAAGGTCTTCAGCTTAAAATTGATTTTATATTTTATTAAAAGTTTCTATTTCAAGCATCTGGTAGAAATGAAGGGTCCATTTTGTTTCCAAGGTAAATATATTTGGACCATTCAATTATTTATTTGGACCATTCAATTATTCAAATTAATTTTTGGATCTGACATAATCAATGGTTGATCTGACTTACATAAAAATACATGTGGGATTACCAGCACCAGTGTGATGCCATTTGTATGGAAAATAATAAGCTTTGACTTTTCACTGTGTCTGTCATAAGCCTTTGAATGTGTAAGAATGAGTTAGTCACTTCATGATTTATTTTGAGATATCATTACATTTGTACAGCTGTGGATAACGAAGGGGAATACAGAGTATTTCTCTGACCAGTGTCTTTCATTGTTTTTACACTGATGATGTGAAAAAAATAAAATTGCATGATAACTATATTTGTGTATTAGAATACATGTAATGGGTGAATTACGGTGTCCAAATGACAATTGTGGATTATTTTTAATAGCTGTAATGCTATTTTTAGCTTTCTTTGTTTATATATTTTAAAATCTGGCAAATTGATATTACCAATATATTACAGTTCCATTATAATGTGCTCCATTATAACACAGACTCCCAGAATAAATGCACTCCATTATAACAAGCTCCATTATAACACAAAATTTAGTATAACACAATACAACATTTGACCCCAGTGTCTATTTTTTTTAGTTTTATATAATGACTTATTGTGCATATTCCCATACTTGCACTCCAAATTCAGCATTATAATGGAGCTGCAGTGTTTTAATAATATGTATTTCACAATGTGTCTATTAACATTGGAGAAAATTTTGAAATTGCCCCAATAAAGGAGCAATTGTGAAGAGGTTTTCAGTTTTAGTTATGACAAATTATCACAACGTCTAAAATGTGTGTATATTTTTTAATCAAGCTGATTATTTATTAAACTAATATTTTACAGTTTACAGTTCATTTCATGTGCATTATGTTTTTCTGTGACGTAGCATATCTCAACAGCTTGTAACTATCAATATTTATGGATTAATTTTTAGCGGTTTATATGGTATCTGACCTGCTTGTTTTGTTTAACTCATGATGGGCATTCTTCATTATTTGAAATTATTGGCATCATTTTTGTTGATACGTATTTACATCATTTTATTTGTTTTGTAAACGGATTTTAAACAAATCCCACCAAAGGAATACTGCACTTTGTTCAAACAAAAGCTGCTATCATTTGATGAGTTGGTAATCATTTAATGCCTACTCTATTAAACAACCAATGAGAGAGAAGTGATACCACAGTATGAATTAATAATAGGAATGATGGCATGAAAGGCATTTGACCTTTATCAGTTTGTTGTGTTTTAGTCTCCAATACATACATTTTAGTGCCTCAGTAAAGGTTTTTATTATTAATATCTGCCTTTGTTGTGTACATGTTAGAGACAGGATGGGAATATTTCTGGAAAGATAGACAATGGACACCTAATGGGACTGTGCCATTGTACTAATGAGTCCATGGATATGTTTATGGGATCATGAGAGACAGACTGCAGACGTAAGACGTCTATATTTAGAATGGTTATGTAGTCGCACAAATGACACTTTGATGGGAAACGGTTAGATTTGGCTGTAACGTACAGACTTTTGATAGGTGAAGCAAATTTCTTGATCACAAAAATGAATTGCATCAGATTTTAAAGGAAAAATTACATTTTGGTCTACTTCCTGCATATGATCAGTAATGTTTGGCTCTGTTTTGGCAACCTTTACTTTCTATACATGTTTTTTTATGTGAAAAATTCGAATATGTTATTACTGTAATTATCTTCTTTGTAAACACTTACCTGACATCATTGTTTAACCCTTTCCCTCATATAGACTCATTTTGACGCACTCGATAGGTACCACATAAAGCCTGATCTGCAGAAACCACAGTTAAACCTTACCAAATTTAATTATAAAATCCTCATTTCCAGACCACTGAGGAGCAGTGAACAGCATAAAACCTGATCAGACTGCAAGTTACTCGCAGGCTGATCTGGTTTTATGTTGTTCGCATAGGTCTTTTCATGGTTTCCTCTTTGAGGGAAAGGGTTAATAAAACACAAAAGTACACATCAGAACTGGCTGTTAATTGATGATTCAAGTTACTAATTTGCATTTTGATCAATTTCTTTGTGTCTTGTCCATTCCACAACAATATCTGATAAAAAATTAATCTTATTTTGGAATGAATCATCTATAATTGTAACCACAATATTTCTTTAATCTGCGCCCCAAAGTCATGTGACCTTCAGTAGTGAAGCTGTATTCTTTTATGAATTTTGATGAGAGTCTTATAAACCAGTTATGGAATTGTTTAGAATTACATTTCTTCCTCTTCCCTACAGAAATGTCATTGTAGAAGAATAAGTTAAGCTGAAAAAAAATTGGGTCTGAATTCCACCAACATAACTTAGAGAAAAGTAGTACTCGAATACTTAGGGGTGATTTTCACTGTTATTATTTCTCTAATGAAAATACATGTGTACACAAATATTTATTTTCTTAATGAAAGTTTCAGAGGTTTTAATTCATGCCATGTTTGTTATATATTTAAATATTTCCTATGTTTAAATATTTCTTTAAACAGGTAATGTGGAATATGTTTCTACCTGTTTTAAGAATTTAATTAATATTTCTTAGCGCTGTATAATTATTGTTAGTGAAATTTAAGGAAGGTAATTTTTATTACGATAAATAAAGGTTTAGTTTTAGAATTTGAGAATATAAGTAAATTAGCATTTTCAACAGATTCAATGTAATGGTCACCAAAATTGGTCCGTCAACAATATATCCAAGTTTAACCCTTTACTTCCTATAGGCTCATTTTGACACATAGGCAAACAGAGCAGACGCAGATCAGACAGCCCCTGTAGGAATTGTTTGCTTATACGATATTGTAGCTCAGTTTCTACATAGACATCTGTGACAAAGAAATATCCCTTATTATTACTATGTAGGACATTATGACAGATTTTTCTGCTGGTTAAAATTGATTGGTTTTAAGTCAGCTGGAATCTCATGCAGTTTTTTTGTTAACTTTTTATATTCCTTTCTAATGAGAGTCTCCAATGCACTTTGATGGGGATTTCTGGTTAAATATGATGTTAATACGCCTCAGAGATCCATTTCACTAAACTCCAAATGAACAAATGAACAATTTGATCTAAGTTGTAAGAATATTATCCTATAAAGTGTCTTTTGATTTCTTATCTGCACAATAAAATGTAAAGAATATGATCCATTCCATTGCATTTTATAAACTCTTAAGACTTGTGTGGAGAAAAAAAAATCACAGAAATATTCTATTTTACGTCAGTTTTCTATGAAACGCTTTCCAAGATTTTTCAGTTTTACAAAATATAGTAAATGGGCCCCAGGATGAGCACCTAAAATTGATCTGATTTTAGTCTGATAGGGCTTTCAGTGTTTCACCACACTCCTATGTTGTAACGCATATCAGAGTGCATTGTCAAGACACCCACTTACAACTTTTTCTGTGCTTGACATTGGTTTTATTATTGACTTCTAATGGTAATATACCATGTATATCGGACAATGATCGAATTGGAAAGGGGTAAACCTATATTGCATTAACCCGTATCTTTGCAACTAACAAACAATGCAAATATTATTTACACATAAGGCTTCAATGTAACCAATAACAGCTTAATATTCAGCCATTTTGAATCTTGTAAGAATTCTAACAACCATTTCTTATTTCTGTCTGAAGAGCTGCTTTGCCTTTGCTTATGTGTTTTGGAAACTCAAATATGTTTTTTTTTTTTTTTTTAATATATTTTATTTTTATGTTGGGAATAATATCCAGACCAGCTTTCATAAACTGGACTAGGTATTTACAAGATTTTGGTTGGAACTTAAAATATAGTAGCTACATTGTATACTTGCTTGATTACAAATCATATTATATAAGTCATAGGTTGTGCTTTGCTACATGTATGTATATTATAGTTGTGTTTGATTTTTTGTTGATGATGTTTTTTCAAGAAAGACATGCCTTGTCTCCTTTATTGTGAAAAGTTTTGGTTGTAATGAATAAAATCTTTATTTTTGTTTGTATTTGATTTTACAGGGAGTAATTATAGTTATTCAAGATTTTATCATTGTTTATATTATATGTTTTACTTATGTACAAAACATTGTATCATTCCAGATCCAAGCTGGATGTTACCTATTTCCTTAAATATATATGACCCAGATACCATAAATACAAAAGCTGACCTGTTATAATATCATCTGGTATAATTTTATTTTTAGTAACTGGATAGGCATTGTATGTCACCATCATTAAGGATACTACATGTATTTGTTATCACAGTACCAATCAGTATCTAAAAGTCATATGATAATCCATTTAGTCATTTGAGAATCCATTTCTACTCCGTAATCTCCAGCCAAATTCCAAGAAATGGGCAATGTGTGCCAAGTGACTGCTTTGGTTGCTTTACTTTTTATTTCTGAAAGACCTTTATCAGACCTTTATCAGTTAATTCTCAACTGAGCTGTAGCAGGAAGAAAACAAGAAATGTTGTCAAACAATCAAAATATTCTTTATCAATTAATCTTGGAAATTAAGTTTTGGACCATTTTATCTTATTTAAGACTGACATCTTGATTTTATGGTACATTTCACAAGATCCTATTGAAAATAGAAATCAAAAGCATTAAGCTATCAAGGGTTAGAACTCTAACTCATGTTAAAACCTATTGTGATATGCAAGTGCTGTATTACCTCCCTTTTATATACTCCTGTGAGGAGAGTCTTCTATAATTGGGTTTGCTTTTCTTGGTTTGGGTTTATAATAAATGTAAGCCTTTGTAGACTAAGAGCAAAAGAGCCTATGTCAATGGATGCTTGCATCTGCACTGGTCTTTTTAAGCACTTGAAGGACCATGATTATAATTTAATGATGGATGGATTACCTTCAATTCCAGTCAGTTATCTTCAGCAAGTTATTTATTTGAACATGAATATCCATGAGGTAAAGGATTTTAATATGAACAGTTCATGAGAATGTGTGTCACAGTGGTATATTGTCATTATTTGCAGTGTGTATAAATAGGCATTGCCTTGTTCTATCATTTGTGCCAAACATGCAGTGACCTTCACATTGATTTTGCTCAAAGGGTTTTCTACAGTCAGCATTGATCAACACAGAATGTCTTTCTAGCCCTGTATTGTCAAAAATGCTTGATATTTTACTTCATGGAACCTCCTAAAATGCTTTGAAATGTCAGTATAAAGCCAAGTTTGATCAAGATTGCTTTAATAATCCAAATCAATAAATAACCTGTAAAATGTTATTTGTGCTCAAGGTAAACTTTTATAACTGGTCTGTCAGTTGTGCATTGTCTGTTGTCAACAGTTCAGTTGCTTGTTAAACTCTCTGTAGGCCACATTTTGACCCAATCTTAATGTAGTGTGATCAGAATGTTTATCTGCATAAATTCTCAGACAAGTTTGGAACTGGGTCATATGAGTTTAAAAAAAATAACTAGGTTAAATCTTATAAAAACTTTGTTAATAATCCAGAGACTACCTTTAGTCCCAGTCTTCATGAAACTTCGTCAGAAAGTCTGCATTAAATCTCAAACAAATTTGGAATTAGGCTGGTACATATCTTGGAAAAAAACATGTGGACACTCTAGTGGCCACCTTTTTTGCCTTATCTTCAAAAAACATATAATTAGGATATGTGGCTGTGTATGACTACTCATTTGAGCAATATTATATCGAGCAATCTTGGCCCTCTTGTTTATTAATTCAAGAGTCAATCACATTTGAATTTGACCAAGAGATTATGGCCATAAACATTCATTGTGATGAGTAGCAAGCTTAACCCTGCTGTAAAATACATTCAGGCTGGTCAGTGTTTATGTTGTCATGTGAGAAGTTTTCATGCCAATCCAAAATACATGTAATGCTTACTGAAGCATTACCATACTACATTTATTAAAATGCAAATAAAAAAAAGGTTTTCAGAATTTATTTACACTTTAAGCTAGTGTACTGTTTAGCCAAAGTCTTTGGTTTTGTTTGAAAGCATTTTGGATTCAGACCTGGGTTGTGTTGCATCAACAAATAGTTGCAAGGTACTGTAGTATGTTTAAGCTCATGTGAAGTCTAGGCAACAACATTATGATGAAAAAAATAAGTTTTCAAAATGACATCCAACGTAGACAACATCTATCTTCCTTTGCATCAAAAATCAATTTGCAAGAATGAGCAACCAGTTCAAATATTTATTTGGCACATGAACACTAATTCTCATAATCTCCAAACAGAAAACGACAAATAAAAACACATTTTTCAGCATTTAGTAAAAATTCTTATCAATTTCACAAATTGAAAGCTTATCATCATGAGCCATGTTTAATCACATGCTACTACAATGAGGCAGCTTTGAAGAGTACCTTCGCCTACCTCAAAACTCGTTTTGGCAACATACTGTTGCATGGAAATAAATTGTAGACTGCCCTTAAACTCTTAAGAATTTGCATCCAGAATTCCTTACAACACTGTATTTCTAATTTCAGGTGGATGTTTATCAAACTTGTCATGTATGTTCTCAATTAAACTATACACTTAATCAAACATGACAAGAATTTCGATCAAAATTAATGCAGTGCCATTTTCTCTATTTTGTTACAAGCTGAATTAAACATAAAACCTCCCTCCTTTTAAAAAAAATCCTCTTGACTGGAATTAATCCACCCTACAATAATAAATCATTTGAAAACAGGACATAAACTGGAATTTATCCACCCAACAATAGTAAGTAAATTTATATAATTCTTCCAGAACACAGGCTTCAGTTATTTTGTAAGGGATGTCTACTGTCTTGAATGATGTTAGGTGACATACAGGGTTAGGGTATATTTGTTTCTATGGAAGTAATAGTGGTGACTGTATGCTTATATATTATACCATTGGACATACTGTTTCAGGTTATGGGACATGGAAAATTAAATTGAAGAATGAAGAACATGTTTTGTTCTCTTTATTTGTACCAACTTTGCAATTTGTAGTCTTTCCCACAAAAATATGTGTGTGTGTGTGCTTTTGTATACCTCATATTGTGAGGTAGAAATCTCGTACCTTGGATTGTACATGTATATGTCAGACTTTGGGTCAGGGTTAGGGCTACTGTTTTGAAGGTATTTCATACCGAGGTATACCTCTGAAAAAATATATCTCACTATGACAACATTCTCCATACAGATTGAGGTACAAACCATAATACATGTAATAAGGTACTAGTCACACACGGGATTCCTCGCTATGTGTGTGTGTATGTGATAGCTGCCATGCTTGGCACTCAGCATATAAGGGTAGTTCCTGGACTGGTCAGCCTGTTTTCAGGATAATTTGACTGGGTGTGGTATCATGCCACCTGTCTATGGTGCAATACTGCAGTGTCATAGCACTTTATCTGTCTCCAATGACTGAAATACTGTCAGACGTTAAAACCCACCAACAAACATGTATATTACAACAATAAGGCTGATTGCAATTAGTATTCCTAGCACTGATAAAGGTTGTACTGTTAGAGGTGTCCTTGATGTAGGAGGAAACCAGAGGAAACAGATTTTATCTGAGCATGTAACCAAATACTTTTACGTATGTCTTACTTACCGTGGATAGAGCCCACTTGTACCTGAAAACCCTTTGCACCAATAATGTGAATAGTTGACAGGTATACTTAACAATTCCTCTTTTTGGGGGTTAAATTATAGGTAGATAGATATGTATTCAACATATCAAACTTTTTTTTCTCTCTGCCTTCATGGTGTTCTGAATTTTATTATTCTGATTTTTAGCTCGACTTTTCGAAGAAAATGAGAGCTTATACTGTCACTCGGGCGTCGGCGTTGGCGTTGCATTTAACACAAGGTTAAAGTTTTTTTCAAACATCAATAACTTAAATACTATCAAAGGTATTCCACCCAAACTTAAAATACTTATTCACCATCATCACTTCTACCTTACTTCTAAGGCCCACAACCCTGGCTATCCTATTTTTGGAGTTATGCCCCTTTCATACTTACAAAACAGCCAAAATCAAGGTTAAAGTTTTTACAAAGTTGTATATCTTCAATACTATCAAAGGTATTCAACTGAAACTTCAAGTACATATTCACCATCATTACCTCTACCTTACTAACAAGGCCCATAACTCTTGCTGTACTACTTCTTAAGTTAAGCCAAAATCATGGTAATTTTTTTACATAGTTGTACTATCACATGTATTTGACTGAAACTTCAAGTACTTATTCACCATCACTACCTCTGCCTTACTAGCAAGGCCCATAACCCTGGAGTTGGCGGATCAGCACACCACATTCTCAAATTGATTTATGGTAATTTACCAATTAAAAATTTTTTAATTTATAACTAGAACATATCATCATTGATATTTACCATACTATTAAAATCCATAAAACTGTGTCTTAGCAACTGAGAAAAGTCGAGCGCGCTGTCTTATGGACAGCTCTTGTTACTTAATATTCACATTTGCATAAAATTTTGACACAAAATTCACCTAAATGCTAATGTTAACTTCATTTGGAGTGTTTACAAAATGCTAATGATGACTTCACTTGATGTGTTCACAAAATGCTAATGTTAACTTCATTTGAAGTGTTAATTTACTCACCTTGAGTGTTTACAAATGCTTGTGGTCAATTAGCCTATACAGTGCTAACAAAAAAAGCAAACTTAGTAGTGCTTGTGGTCAATTAGCCTATACAGTGCTAACTAAAAAAAGCAAACTTAGTAGTGCTTGTGGTCAATTAGCCTATACAGTGCTAACTAAAAAAAGCAAACTTAGTAGTGCTTGTGGTCAATTAGCCTATACAGTGCTAACTAAAGAAAAGCAAACTTAGTTGGTTTTTTCCCTCCTTATCTTCTTTTAAATACAGTTAACCTGTGTTGTTTATAAATGCTACTGCAGTTTTTACAAAACACTAATGTTTAATTTTCCTGGTGTGTTTACAAATATGTTTGTTTTACCATGCATACTCGTACTTGGACTCTGCCAACTTTAAATTTGTTTGCTCTTAGCTTTCATTTTCTCCTGTGGATTTTAATTTCTCATTTAAGTTTTGATAACTTGAAATTGAAATAATTACCAAGGTTTTTGGTTGTGGTATTTAACTAATCATCAAAGTGAACAACAATTTTGTTTTAATTTAATAGAAAACTGTGGGAACATGCATGCATACATTTAAACTAATGTAATACCTTAAGATTACTTACCAAATAAGGACCCTTAATGAGCTAAATTAGAGAACAGGAACTATTTCATTCCTAATTTCATTTTCAGTTGAAAGTTAATGAGTAGCATTGTGTTTTTACTTATAGGGTAATGTTTAACTGTCTTACAAAAACCCCACTGGCATTTAGATTTACATAATAACATTATCAAGCTAATTAGTTTAACCCTTTCCCTCATATAGACTCATTTTGACGCACTCAGTAGGTACCACATAAAGCCTGATCTGCAGAAAACCAGTTAAACCTTACCAAATTTAATTACAAAATCCTCATTTCCAGACCACTGAGGAGCAGCGAACAGCATAAAACCTGATCAGCCTGCGAGTTACTCGCAGGCTGATCTGGTTTTATGCTGTTCGCATAGGTCTTTTCATGGTTTCCTCTATGAGGGAAAGGGTTAATTAAAGAGAAATTTATACATATTTGCAGACTATTTTACGATATTCCTTTAATCTTTGATGCTAATCAATACCCATGCATCCACAAAAATATGCATACATACACCCCTGGCCATAATGCCCCTAAATCATTCACCTGAGTTTTATTGCAGGCATGGCCAAAATTAATAAATCATAACTGGATTTCAGGGTACTTTGACCTATTCAAAAATTATATAGATCATATTAGAAAAACAGCACAACACACACACACACACTTTCATTTGTGAAGGAATTTGATGTTATCCTTTTGCATCAAGCCATTAGGGAACTACCTGTGTCACATTAAATTTACAGAACACCTTTTTATACGCCCATCTTAAACTTCAATACCGTTTGCCCAATCCTTTTCAAACTTTCCACACATGTGCATGGCCATAATATCTCGGATGAGTTCGATATCCAGCATTATCGCGTGAATGACTTAGAAGTTATGGCCATTGATGTACACAAAATACTTGAAATTGTGATTGTCCGGGCTCTAACTTCAATTCCGTTAGTCCAATCCTTTTCAAAACTTTTCACACATGTGCATGGCCACAATATCGCGGATGAGTTCGATATCCAGCATTATCGCGTGAATGACTTAGATGTTATGGCCCTTGACGTACACAAAATACTTGAAATTGTGATTGTCCGGGCTCTAACTTCAATTCCGTTTGCCCAATCCTTTTCAAACTTTTCACACATGTGCATGGCCATAATATCACGGATGAGTTCGATATCCAGCATTATCGCGTGAATGACTTAGAAGTTATGGCCCTTGACGTACACAAAATACTTGAAATTGTGATTGTCCAGGCTCTTACTTCAATACCATTAGCCCAATCCTTTTCAAACTTTTCACACATGTGCATGGCCATAATATCACGGATGAGTTCGATATCCAGCATTATCGCCTGAAAGACTTAAAAGTTATGGCCCTTGACGTACACAAAATACTTGAAATTGTGATTGTCCGGGCTCTAACTTCAATACCGTTAGTCCAATCCTTTTCAAACTTTCCACACATGTGCATGGCCATAATATCGCGGATGAGTTCGATATCCAGCATTATCGCGTGAATGACTTAGAAGTTATGGCCCTTGACGTACACAAAATACTTGAAATTGTGATTGTCTGGGCTCTAACTTCAATACCGTTAGACCAATCCTTTTCAAACTTTCAACATGATTGTTTTAATAAGTAACATTCATTAACTAATGGGATTTAGGAGACAATAGCTTGTTTCTCTGAGCTATTTCTGAGAGTCCCCATACTGTGATGGGCGTATTTTGTGGCAGTCCTGACCCTTGTTCAGAGGATGTAAAAATTCCAACACTCAGATGGCCAAAGCCATTAAATCTGTCAGAGAATCAGTGCAACTGCATTAGGAGTTTTACTGAGATAATGCATTCTACAGGGTAACATGACATTCTCAATGTTCACAAGAAGGCCATGAGAATGCCTGAGAATGCAGATGCTAGAGTTTAAAAATGGTGAAATCTTGCATTTTTAGCTTACCAGCTGGGCATGTAATGAAAAAATAGGTCACTAGGTCAAATCTTAGAAAAATTCAGAAAAACCTTATGAACACTCATGAGGCCATAATTTTGGCCCTACCTTCATTGAACTTGGGTCAGAATGTTCATCTCACTTGCATTCTTAGAAAAGTTCAAAACTTGGTCATATGAGGTCAAAAAGTAGGTCACAAGCACAAATATTTAAAAGACTGAACACTCTAGCGACCACATTTATGTAGAATGTTTATCTACATGCATTCTCAGACAAATGCAAAACTGTGTTACATGGGCTCAAAAAATACATTGCAGGGCAAATCTTTGAAATCTTGAGGCCCAAAATTCTTAACTGCACTTGTGCTCAGGGTGAGCTTTTGTGACCGCTTTTTGTCTGTCATGCGTTGTGCATCATGCGTTGTCAACCATTGCTTGTGAACACTCTAGAAGCCACAGTTTTGGCCCAATCTTCATGAAACTTGGTCAGGGTGTTTTTTTACATGATATCTCGGATGAGTGTGAAATGGGTCATGGGGCAAAAACTAGTCACAGGTCAAATCTTAGAAAAACCTTGTGAACGCTCTAGAGGCCACAGTTTTGGCCCAATCTTCATGAAAATGGGTCAGGGTGTTTGTCTACAATCATGATATCTTGGATGAGTTCAAAATTGGGTCACATGGGGCCAAAAACTAGGTCACCAGGTCAAATCTTTGAAAAACCTTGTGAACACTCTAGAGGCCACAGTTTTGGCCCAATCTTCATGAAAATGGGTCAGGGTGTTTTTTTACATGATATCTTGAATGAGTTTGAAAATGGGTCACGTGGGGTCAAAAACTAGGTCACCAGGTCAAATCTTAAAACCTTGTGAACACTAGTTCAAAATTGGGTCACGCGTGGTCAAAAAATAGGTCACCAGGTCAAATCTTTGAAAAACCTTGTGAACACTCTAGAGGCCACATTTTCTGTCATCATGCCTAACACAGCAATCTTAATCAGGTGAGCGACACAGGGCCATCTTGGCCCTCTTGTTTTTAAATTTCTATATTTCACGAGCATCCTTGTCTTCATTGCACTTCAGCAAAACATGCATGGAAACTTTAATTTTCCAAATAAGATAATAGATAGGTTTGATTAAATTCTTATTCATAAAAGATTTTAGCTGGAATATAAGAATAAAAAGTTGTTGTGTACATGACAGACTTTTTTGTTATGTTGCTAATGTAATTGAAACTTCTAAATTTCCATCGCATTATATATACATGTATTTGCTATACCACAATGGGAATTCATACAATGATGTATTTACAAACACATAAGTAATAGACCAATTTATTGTTTTGGCCATGTTTTGTTTTTAAATAACATTTCAAATATTTATTGCATTATGTAATTAAAAGAAAAATATGTATTCCATGGGTGTTCCTGTATCTATATATACGTGTATAGTGCAATGGAAATTTTCGCTAATGTCTATGTAATGTGCAAGAAAATGAGAGCGATCAGTTACCATTTGCCAAATACAGAAAAGTAAGTATGTGTATATTTACTTTCTATACTAATAAACAGTATCCAGGCCACACCACAGGAGTTGCTTTCTTTCATGGCCTTTTTTTTTTATTCTTATTCAAACAGTTTATATATATGTATATCATCAGATTATCAGGTGTTTGGCTCCAACACTATACTGATAAACTAGTCATTTTGTTTTTTTTCAATGTTGATGTTCATGACCTATCTGCAGCCCTTTTTCTTTTCATTTGGTTTGGTATCTTCTCCATTGTCAGTGATTTCATTAGTGTTCTCTGTCCATTTGAGGATAGTACCCAGTACCTTGTTTTGACATTCTGCTATGGTCTAAGATTTTCGCTAATGTCTATGTAATGTGCAAGAAAATGAGAGCGATCAGTTACCATTTGCCAAATACAGAAAGGTAAGTATTTTCCGGGTTTTTTACTGTTGATCTTTACATATAGTGCAGACCATGGATTAAATGTCACCAAATGATGCCGGAAAGTTTCCTGAAGTCTGTCATCCTTCATATTCAGGGTGGCATGTCGTATCTCAATTGTTTTCGCTTTCACTATTCCTTGTAACATTTGCACAAATGAGATCAAGTCACTTTTGTTGATTTTTCTTTCGTTTGCAGAGGAGATCATATGTTGGTATAACAATGGGAGAATCCTATTGTTCGGATGATTAATTAGCACCAACTTTTCTTCTTTAACCCTTTCCTTCATATAGACTCATTTTGACGCACTCAATAGGTATCTGCAGAAAACCACAGTTAAACCTTACCAAATTTAATTAAAAATCCTCATTTCCAGACCACTGAGGAGCAATGAACAGCATAAAACCTGATCAGACTGCAAATTACTCGCAGGCTGATCTGGTTTTATGCTGTTCGCATAGGTCTTTTCATGGTGTCCTATATGAGGGAAAGGGTTAATAGGAATTGTATCCATAAGTGTAATTACCTATATACTGAAGGTATCCAGATTGGCTGATTCTACCACTCTGCGGTTTTCCAAATACATGTATCTCATCCAAAATTAACTTCCTGTGGCTTAGATGAAGTTTTGCATTAACCTCCATATATTTTTTTATATTTTTTGGAGATGCCTTGTGCAATTAAGGGCATGTGCTGCACCAAGCAAATACCATTTAACTGACCCTTTAAAGGCCAGTTCTTCATCTCAGCCTATCACTTAATTGTTCAGTTCTTTTTCAGTCAGATGGTCATCTATTTGCCTTTGTATGAGTCGTTGCGGGAAAGCATCCCAAACCTGGATGGTGTCCCTTTGCAATTCAGCCAACGTTTGTTGAGCAGGTTGTAAATGAGCTCTGGGTTTCAACACATCCCATATGTGCTCAATCAGATTGAGATCAGGGCTTCTGACCAGCCAATCAAGAACCCTCATATTGTTAGCTGCCAGTATCTTCAATGTTGCTTGTGCAACATGACACAGGGCATTGTCTTGGTCTAAGCTGCATGCCTTGGTTTGTCTGGATGTGCAAGCTAGATAACATGCAGTTGAACGATATTTGCCTGGTATCTCATTGCGTTCAAATTAAATTACCTTGAATTGCAACCAGTGGCATCTTGGTATGTATTGAGATGCCTGCCCACATCATAACGGACCCACCAGCCATTTGTTCCTGATTTACTATACAGGCAGCAGCATGACACTCGCTCCTTTGGCGAAAGAACCTAACTCTTCCATCAGCCCTTTCAGTTTAATGCTTGTTTCATCTACAAACAGCACATTTGGCCAATTGGCACTGGTAAATCTAAAGTATCATCTCGCCCATGCCAAAATAGCTGCTCAATGTCTAGCAGTAAGGGTGGGGACCCTACAGGGGCGTCTTGCACGAAGACCGGCGTCTTTAAGGCGGTTGATGACAGGTTTTGGATGTGTTGTGCGGCCGTGAGATCCCATAGTCTGTCTAGTGGTTGAAGTGGCGGTTTTAAATCTATCTCATAGATGCGATAGCACGATGTACCTATCTTGTGTACTTGATGTCACTTAGCATGCAGGTGGCGTATCGAAGAGTGTTGCCAATTAAAGATGCGTGCAACCTGAAATTTAGAGGAATTGAAAAGTTTTATTGAAAATAACACTTAGAATCATCAAAGCGGACTTTTAAGGGCAACAACTGCTGGTGTTAACTATTTAACTGCCGCTCCAGCTTCCAGCATTCCAATTGCTGTTACGTTTAGCAAAGGACATTCTCGCCATGTTAAATGGTTTTAGTATGTAACTGGCCATGTGGAAAGTTAAAATGGTAATTTGTGTCAATTTCAACAACGGCTGCAAGTTTCATGTGCAAAATACAGTACTTATATTGGCAAGGAGCATCACGCACAATAAACCATAGCAAAAAATCATGTTTTAACAAAATGAGCTGGTAGCTTTTGCCTTTAAAAGCACAAGGACAAAAAATCTGATCGGTATCTACACAAATATTGAAAATATTCAAAATTATTTAGTGGACGTTTAGAAATTCCTCAGAGTGTATGTCTAGTTAATACCTAGTACTGCCCCACCTGGTTTGCAATAAAATCTTTTGATGTTGGTAATTTGTTGGTCATGAAATAGTGTTATGATTGGGTGTTTTTTTACAGCCTTTCCTTTACTGTACATTCTGCACAAACTGTTTGTTCTCCCCATGTCTTCAACTGGGATGACATGATCAGGGTTCTCCAGAGTCTGTTGTTGTTTTCCTGTTTCAGCTTTTTGTAACCCTTGTGTTTTATGTTGTCATCAGTTTCCATGTCCATAGTTTTCTCCACAAATTTCAATTTGTTAATAACACTTTTTTGTTCTGATATATACTCAGAGTATTTAGCACTGCTATGCAACCACATATGTGGAAAGGTGCCTGTGTGCTCAATGAAAGTTTCAGATATTGATTAGTAGAAACGATCGGGGATTTTACGGAATCAGGTGATACATCACTTGAATGATCCACTGTCTGTTGACACCTTAAGAATTTGATAGGTTCATTTAACTTCTATAACGTCACTTTTGTTTGGCTGAGGATCCAGTGGGGTATACATTATTTTTTCTCCACACAGTACTACTACTTATTGTCCCTGATAACAACACTAGTTAACCGTTGTTTAATGCACGAGCAGTCCCTTTGGATCAGGTGTTGTTTATAAATCCAGGGTGTTGTTTGCTACAGAAGTAGAAATTACCATCTTTACAAATGAGGGGTAGTGTTTGGAGAATTGTATGCAGAGATCGGAAATGTTCTTATTCAATATACATGATTTATTTTTAAATGATCCTGGTTGAAATCTTGAAATCACACATGGATCCAGCCATTTATCTTGAGGGGGAGGTGGGGGGGTCATATCTACCTCTTCTTCTTTTAAGATTTTGCAGGGAGGGTGGTTTTGTATCTACCTCTTCTACTTTTAAGATTTTGCAGGGAGGTTCCATGTCATGTCATGCCTCCCTCCCCCCTCCTGGATATCTGTGCATGGAAATGCTGGTTCTTCCATTGCTGCAGCTTTCTCTACTTCTCCCTCATCTAAATCTAGTGTGCCACAAGCAATGTTCAGTCTACTAAAGCTTTTGACAAGGTCCCACATGAGCTATTAGCAGTGAAGTTGGAGATAATATTCTGACGTGGATTAGAAGCTTCTTGAATAACCGAAGACAGCAGGTACTGGTTTAGGGACACCATTCCAGCACATCACCAGTCACTTCCGGTGTTCCACAGTGTTCTTTGCTTGGACCGCTTCTCTTTCTAATTTATGTCAATGACATGCCAGCACAAGTCCAGTCTACATCTAGACTCTTCGCAGATGACAGCCTCCTCTACAGGAATATCAAGAATCAACTTGATGTCCAAATCCTACAAGAGGACCAAGAAACCCTGCAGAAATGGGAAGAAACCTGGCTGATGTAATTCAATCCAAGCAAATGTGAGGTCTTATGCATCAGTAGGAAGAGAAGACCCATCCAGACAACCTACAAAGTACATGGACAGGACCTAGTTGTGGCAACAATAGGAAAATACCTTGGTGTGACCATAGCTGATGACCTCTCATGGAATGCCCATGTCAACACCAGGACCAAAGCTGCCAACAACTCTCTAACCTTTCTATGAAGGAATCTATCTGGTTGCCCAAGGGAGGTCAAAACCTTATCGTATAAGTCTCTGGTCAGACCAATCCTGGAATATGCAGCGACAGCATAGGATCCACATACACAAACATGCACCCAACGGTTAGAAGCAGTCCAATGCCGTGCAGCACGGTTTATTATTGGCAATTACATGACCACCAGCAGCACCTGCCAAATGCTTTCTGACCTTGGACTGCCCTCACTAGAACAGAGCCGCCAACATGCCAAGCTGGTTATGATGTTCCGGTTAACACACCAGCTAGTGGACATCCCTGTAATTCCTCAATCGCTCTGCAACATCTACAAGAGCCCATGGACTTGGAGACCAGGAGGCAGCCATGTTAAGGTACTTGGTCCCCTACTCTTTCTTTCCTTTGCGTGCTAGACTGTGGGACTTGCTACCTAAGCATCTGACCACACTCCAAACTCTTGAGGCCTTCAGGAAAGGACTGGCTGGCCTGTTTCTGCTCTAAACAACCCAATGTAGATAATCATATTTCAACCTTTTTTAAAACTCACACCTCACCATTGCCATCACCTCACCACTGTACGACAATGCTCCAGAGTGAGCCATGTACATTGAAGACTAAAGCTTGGGGTAGACTGGCCACTCCCAGTTTCACTAACTTTTCCCTCTTCCTGTACACTATGCTCTGGGTCCAGTCTGCTTAGGATGACTGGCCACTAGCAGGTTCATCCACTTCCTTCTTCCGGTGTGCAATCGCCTGGGATACACTGGCTGATACCAGTTCAACCAAATGATATTATTATCTGAAATTTAATTTAAATACAAAACATGGACAGAAACAAGAAATTAACTTATTTATCTTAATATACAATATGATTTTCCAATTAAAAAATCCATTTCAATCATAGCTTGACTATACACGTATACAAACATTATTGGATTTAAGCCTTTAGTTACAGTAGTTGGAATACGATTTCCATTGCGTGTTTAATTTTCCATTGCGGAAAATATTTTCATTGCGTGTTTAAGGCCAACACGCTTTTGATTATTTACGTCCCCTGATTGTTCTTTCCAAAGAAGGATTTTGACAGATCGCAGGTAAAATCATTTGAAGACTGAGAACTTTATCGAATCCTCCCACAATATCTGTCAGTTTCTGAATACTGATCTCCGAAATATTCTAACATCAAAGCATCCGATTTTTATTCATAGCGTCAAACATTGTTGTCATTTTTTACGTTAATAAGCTGTGTCCGTGTTTAAACACAAACTATCAAGTGTCTTCTTGATCTTGATCAGAAAAGTAATTAATGCACCAGAATTCCACCCATCAAGTAAAATATTTAAACCGAAATATTTCAGTTACTGTACATGTTCTTGCAAAGGTACATTTCTAAAATTTGTGATTTTCTTTGTCAATCTTGTGATATACACCGCAGGACCCTACAGTATTATCGGCGGCTACCTATTACTGTGGTGTAATACAATATCAGATCTATTCAGGGCCTAGAATAGCTAAAATTTTCACTACGACTAAGATAACAGCAAAATAAATCAAATTTGTGAACTTGGGTTCGTATGACATGGCTTAACAGAATTATTGTTTGATAAGTTGTAAATACAATATGAATTTACCAGTGCTACCCCGACCATGAAAAAGAATCCAGAAAAAAAAAAAAAAAAAAAAAAAAAAAACTTTTAAAGCATTTATTATTTGACAGAAGAAAAGTTATATTTATAGAAAATTTACAGAAAAACAATTTCCCACTATCTTAGAAAAAAAATATACCACAATAATCAGGTACCTTGAGGCAATAAAAATGGCAGCACCCCCTATGTCATTTAAGGGCATTTTTAAAGGATTTTAGATAAGGGAATCTATACTTTATGCATAGATTTAAATTGAATGATCTTTATATTTGCTATATTCTTACTTCATCTAAAATATAGTTTAGTTCTTTCATCAAGCTGATGATAGGCTTAGACCCACAATACTAGGTCCCCACAGTATATATATATGATCTTACATGAGTTGTCACATAATATAAAGTTTTATTAAATGAATTCAAGAAAATGGAAAAGAGCGAACCTCTGGCGAGCTTTTAACAATTTTCTTGGAGAAGTTTGATAAAATTTGATATGAGAACAAGTGTGAGATTCTCTTTATCACATGACTTTAAATGCTTAGATTAAATGGAATAATGATGTTTTGATGTTTCGCGCATGTTTTTGCAGGTTTTTTATTCATTGAATTGTATCGGGTTAAATGACCTCATGATGTTGTTATATTACAAGTGCTGAATATTAAAAAATACTTAATGGTTATATTACACAGAAAACAAGGAACCAATGTCATGTGATAAATATAAATTCCAGAATTTAACTCCCGTTTAGTTACATACTATTTTCCTCCCTGTCAATTTTAATATTCCCTTTTCTATTTGCATATGTAATGTCACCACTGACTTTATTTTACTTCAAAGGCACAACCTCTTACTGGTCCGATTGTGAAGAGTGCCTATAACAGACTGATATTCATGCACTGAAGATGGAGAGTCAATCTGTTCAGCTGCAGTTTGCACCATTCAGTAGTTTCCTTGATGCTGGATTTTGGCATCAGCTGTCTCACAACAAACTGAATGTTTATGGTCTTGATGACAGTGTTAAACCACTACTAGGATTCTACTATAATGGTGAGTCTTGTCTATCCCTTATATGGAATTCAACAGCCCTCACTAATCATTAAAATTGCATGCTGTCCATTTGATGGTTTCAAACTGCAATCTTAATTAATATAGCAGTGCTCTTTAGTATTTATCTGTGTGCAGGCCAGTAGGCTACCATATTTTGTTTTACAATATAATGCTATAAGGGTAAATATTTATAATTTAGCATTCTGTATATCATTGTGTCTCAAGAGATGTATAATTTACAGTTAAATACTACAAATATTTCATTGACAATGATACACAAAGGGGGTTTTTACATCATAGTCATTGATTCATGCTAAATTTCATTTTAGGTGATCAACCTGGCATGCCTTGCAGATTGAATATTGACCATTCAGCCCTCAAAGAGTAAGCAGTTCCATTTCCAAGATGATATATGTGTGTGTTGGGGGGGGGGGGTGAGGGTGCATGTGTGTGTTTTTTAAAAACATTGATTTTTTTTAAAAAAAAATTTATGAACCTCAATCTTTCAAAACAAATTCAATTAACCTTTTACTTCTGTCTGTCTGTCTCATCAGGATCTCCTCTGTTTACTTATACAATATTGTAGCTCAGTTCCTACACAGTCTGTGTGGCAAAGAAAAATCCATTATTTCATATACAAGTTTAAGTCCAGTCATTTAATATTTATCAAGTGATAAATTTATACATAAATATGTATTAGGTAAAGTATTTAAAGTGAAAGCAAGGTAAATATTATGTGTGTGTGTTTTCTAGAGAAGGAGAGACACCTGCCAGATGTTTCAGGGCATATGGCTCTTTGTTTAACAAGAACACCATAGATGAATTCAAAGGACTGGACAAGAAGGAGTTACTGGACAAGATAGGCAGTGAGGTATTATCCAAACTTTAGATTATTCCTCCCATATTGGTGTAAAGAGGACATATCACAATATTATTAATGTAAACCCTATCATTTCTAGACTGTTGCGAAAAAGTGAAAACGTTTTACTGTATACCCTTTCCACAATTTCTAATTTTGTGTCACATACCATGTTTTTGAAAACTGAATGAAAAAAAAAAAAATGGTCATTTATGAAATAAGCAAAAATATCAATATCATAATCTGATGAATAAATGTGATGAACACAAATTTTGTGCAACTTTGCAACCTTGAGACGGTTACATAAAAACATAGCAAAAAGGCTTTCTATGTGTTCAGAATATGCATGTACTGCTACATACTAAATGTTCTAGATATCGGTATGTCTCCCTCATAAACCTAAATGAAATAACACTGTCATGCATTTTCGTCTGTTGTGAACAGTTTGATGATCAGTTGGCAGAAGTTGATGAAAATTGACATGTATAAGCCTTGGATGGTCGGCTCTTCATTAAGGGTCCTAAAATACACTTTATCCATGAAAATAAATTTGTTATTCTTATCAGAGTCTTGGGTTTGATCTTCAAGTATTCTGTCATGGTTATGAACTCTGTATTAATTTTGCCAGTCAAAAACTGACACTCTTTTGTTTGTGCATTTTATAACAAAATTTATAAAATCATCAAATATGAAGAAAAGGGATTTAAATCATGATGCACACATTTATTGTTGATTCAGGTGAATGTGGAAGTGAAAACTGTCTGTATTTGTTTCATATTTCAGTTGTGGGAAACCATTAAGGCTGGCAAAGCATTGGAACAGCCCTCTCTGCTGACCAGATTCATCCTGCTTACCTATGCTGTAAGTTATTAAATGTAATTGTTTATCAGAGTTTTTCATGATTTTCTTAACTTTATCCAAAAAAAAAGCAAGCAAAAACTGTCCTTGTTATACATGTTTTTAAAGTTTAGAGAACATGTTCTTAAAAAGGCATAGAACACTTAAATCAGTAGAAATTTGAAGAAAAATAAATCAATTTGAGTAATGACTTTTTTTTTTTTATAAAAGGTATGATTTGATATGCCATATCAATATGGTTCAGTACATTTATTAAATATCACTGGTGAAAAATATAGGTCACTGCATGTAAGAATATTTATCACATGTACAACTAAATCAAGCATCATTTGGTTAGGATCCTTTGTATTATTTGTTTTGTACAATGGAGATGTGAAATGCTGTGTTGTGTATGATGTGCAACAGGACCTGAAGAAATACCACTACTACTACTGGTTTGCATTTCCTTGTCTCTGCCCTGCTGTTGACTACAGATTGACCCGCCCTCATGGGAAACTTCAGGATAACTACTTTCATTTATCACACAGATTACCAGGTATTATTCATGAATCTTTTAACGAGTAATTTACCTTCAGTGGTATAGATTCACAATTTACCTTTAAGGATATCGTATACTGTAAAATCATTAATTTTCATTGACATTTGATTTTGTTTATTATTAAGGGACGTTTGTGGTTATATTTATTTGTGCATGGACTCATGTTGTAGAAAACTTTTGGTCTATGAAATGAACTTGTTTCATGGGGTTTAATATTCGTGGATAAAACCCTGAACAAAATCAATAAAAAATTAATGTGTCCCATGAAAATTAATGATTTCACAGTACAACCACAATTTACTTAAAGATTATTTCTCATGTTCATTTAGTGATTTGAATGAAGTTGTTGTGGATTTAAAGTCCTTATAGGTGTAATCTGAGGTATTTGAATTAATATTAAAACTTGGGGAATTTTTCGTTATTGTGTGTCATTGTTGTTTCTTACATATTGAAAATTGTTTCAGTTTGATCAGTTGTGTGATTTAAGGAATGCAAAGATATGAAAGTTTATACATGGAGGTAGTTAAAATTGCTTAGTCACTTAAAGATTATTTATTTTCTTTTTTCTTTTTGTTTCAGAAAATAGGAAGTTTAATGCAAACATTAAAACTTTAAAAAATCTGTAGTTCATTGTGTGATGCTCGTACAACAACAACAACAAAATATCTGGTCAAAAATATTTCCAGCTGTTGTAGAGTATTTTAATGAATAAGAACGTGCCTTCAAATTCTTATACAATACTCAAAGGCAAAAAAAAAAGTTCCATTTCTGGTCATTGACTGACCTTTTTTTTTAATGACTGACTTAAAGTTTTTATTACCTTTCTGCCTTTAAAATTTTTTTTTCCTTTTTTATTATCTTTCATTTCATGTAAAAAAAAAATCCCGACCTACCAACCATCCTTTTTTTTTGCTGGAAACCAGAAATGGAACGATTTTTTTAGGGGGGGCCTTAGAACTTGTTATGTTATTATACATGTAACGGTAAATAGTACTATACTTGTATTTATTGTTATCTTTATGATAACTTTGCATAGATAAGCCAGCTGGTGGACCAGTACAACACATTCCAGGCCACACACACCCACAACAGTGGCTTCTTCATCATCACACGGACAGCCGAGGAGCTGAGAATAGAGGCGGTCCAACACACACAGAAACATATAGACGCTGGTACAAAGGTAGTGTTGCTATATAGCTTATTCAAAGATTGCTGTACATCATTCAAATGTTGCTATATAGCTTACTCAAAGGTTGCTGTATAGCTTTTGTAAGTTTGCTGTAAAGCTTTTCCTAAGATGGCTGAAAAGCTGAATCAAAGGTTACTGTATAGCTTACTCCAATGTTGCTTTATACTCATTTAAAGATTGCTTTGATAATACTCATTCAAAGGTTGCTGTATAGCTTACTCCAGTGTTGCTTTATACTCATTTAAAGATTGCTTTGATAATACTCATTCAAAAGTTGCTGTATAGCTTAATCCAAAGTTGCTTTATCATTCAAAAGTTGCTGTATAGCTTTATCCAATGATGTTTTATACTTATTTAAAGATTGCTTTGATAATACTCATTCAAAAGTTGCTGTATAGCTTAATCCAACATTGCTTTATACTCATTTATAGATTGCTTTGATAATATTCATTCAAAGGTTGCTGTACAGCTTATTAATTCACCCTTTAGTCTTTGATTAATACACAAGTTTACTGGATTATTATCCAGGTTTTCCGAAGGAAAGGCGTAAACAATTTCTTCTGTGCTCATCTCCTCCTACATTTTTCAACGGATTTGGCCCAAACTTTTACAGAAGCATTATTACATAGTGGCCTGGTGCATATTGTCAGGGTTTTGTGGTTCAACTATTTTTGATGCAGTTATGGCCCTTTGCCCCTTAATCGATGTAATATAAAGGGAAATATTCTTTCGTTCACAACTTCTACATTTCTTAATAAATTTTGTCCATATTTTAACAGAAGTACCTTCACTAAGTCACCCTGGAGAATATTACCTGTGTTTTGCAGTTTGACCATTTTTGATGGAGTTATAACTTTGATAAAATTCCTTGTCCAGAGCATAACTCCTACATTATAAGAGGTATTGACTTGAAACTTTATAGGTGCATACATCTCATTGAGGCGGAATGCAGTGCATAGGAACCTCACTCAGTGGTTCATAATTTTAGAGTTACATGTTTGCCCCTTTGTAAAAATTCCTGATATGGAGCATAATTCCTTAATTTTAAATTTATTAGGTCTGTTATTGATTCAAGTTTTTGCATATCAGTGGGATCAATATATATTGAGATGCAGATATATAGTAGTTGTAAATATATATAAATATCTTGATATATTGTTATCAAGATAATAATATACATTTACCATATAGAATTCCCTTTTAGCTTTTATCTTATACACTTTCTGCCTGTTGTAGTAGTACAGTGAAACCTCGTTAGTCCGGGCTCCATTATTCCGGAAACCTCGCCATCCGGACACTTTTCTCTTGGAACGGATTTCCACAACGTAAAAATGATTCGATAATACGGAAATTCGCGTTCCGGATCCGGACATCCATTTTAGGAACCAATCTTCCATTTGCTATTTAAAATGACTCGATAATCCGGGTACCAGTTCAGACTGGATTTCCCACCTACTATTTTTTAGACATCATTCGGACTACTCTTTGCGCGTGACTGTCATAGAAGTGTCACCTGCAGATTGTTTACACATAGCCGCGAGCGCTACACACTAATCAGTCCAGAGAACAGGGGGCAATTAAGGGCTGGTATAGCCGCAAGCTACATATATAACTAGCGAGTGAAGAAGGTAAATTTTATTCACAGCAGCAGATGTATGCTGTAAAAAGAGACAGAAAAGCCAACCATCCTTTAGATCGTCTTTTGTTCATATGTTTTGTTTTCAGTGCGTACATTTAATATTCATTTGTTTGTGACTGTTTTGGCTAAAATAATTTAATCCAATTCATTTTGCTCACGAATGCAGAACAAGAAATGGGTCACAATTATGCTGTCACCTACTTAAGGTGTCTTTTTCTTCTCTTAAAGAATGCTGATGTCAAGGATGGATTTAAATAAAATTAAACCATCATTGGTAAACATCAATTTAAATACATAATCATATATAGTCCTAAGCATATAATTTTAAATATAATTATTAATAATGGAAAACAAACATAAACACAAACACACACACAGTGTACAATGAGAAAATATGAAAGAAAGAAAGAAAAAAGAAGAAGAGAGATATGGATTGATTCATTAATACGGAAAATTCATTAATCCGGAAATTTAAACAAGGACCAAAGTGTCCGGACTAATGAGGTTTCACTGTACATCCTTATTTGTAACATGTTTATGTTATTGAGGAAAATAAAGAGAACTAGAATTGTGTGTAAACATACAAAGAGATACCTCTCCCACCCGCAAATGGTTTAAGTCTAAATCATTAAGTAATAAACTTTTTTTTCCTTTTCATAATATCCATATTTCATTCTCATCTTCACATGCTTACATACACTAGCTGCTAAAAAAAAAATGAAAATGGATTATCTCCCTTTCAGTTGTCAAATTTGAAATCCCATACTTCATGCATATTTACATATGATGTGCCATTGTTATGTAAAGTTTGTGTGACATCCATCTTACGATTTAGGAGGAGTTGTGCTTACAAGCTATTTTTTGTTAAAAAAAATGAAAATGGATTATCTCCCATTTTGGTGGTCAAATAGGTTTAGGAGTTGTGCTTACAAGAATAGGGACAGACAGACAGACAACTGATGATTCCCCCCACAAAAAAAAATAAAGTAGAATTTAGGTAAAGTGAATGCTTAAGTGACATTTTAAGAAGCAGATTGTTGCATCATATTCATGTCTTGTTCAAAGTTAATGTGGATAAATAAATGTAAGTTAAAAATCCTTGTTGCACATATTATGTATGTTTGCTTTATACAGAATTGCATTAGATTTAATAGACATTGAGCACAAAATTATTTGACTGATACAAATAATCTGTACTGGGACGAAACATTGCGAAAAGAAAACCTGGTTTTGTGACAATTCCTGTCACTTGTTAATGAGTATTAGTCCATTTTGTTTTTGTGCAAGATATATATGGTATCTGTAATTTTATATCAAACCTAGAATTATTTGTATTCCATAAATAGACTTTAATCATGGCCATAACTTCTGAGCTATTAAATCTTCTGTCATTAAACTTCACATACTTGTTCACTATCACAAGGGCAACATTCTCATAAAGGACCATAACTCTAAGGTCCATTTTCACCATAATTATCTCCCCCTTTAAAAAAAACACAACAACAACAAAAACAGACAAATTTTGGCATCTGCATGCAGTGATCTTGTTTAAGTTATCATATGTTTACCCATTAGAACCACATAGTGTCTTTGTTTCTTATCTTCTTACCAAAATAGTAATTATGACTATAAAAAGTAAACCTACAATCTGGGATGACATTTGTCAAATTGTACCTACAGATGATATTCGGCTATGCAGATCCCTGTACACTGGAGCAGTACCCTGGTTGGCCACTCAGGAACTTCCTTGCCCTCATATCATTTCACTGGTATGTCATATCCACTCTTGCCTGTCTAGAGCATGTCACAAACTTAGTCATATGTTTATTTATTGTCCTAAGAGCATATAGAAATGGAAGTAGAAGGAACAGTTTTGCAGTCAGCCTGAAATTAGTTCTCTTAGGTTTTATCTTTATTCCTCAAACCAGCCATTTGATACCATGTTAGGTCAAGGAAAAATGTCCATGGTGGCTTAGTGGTTAGAGCGTCCCAGATTCGGGAGGTTATGGGTTCAATCCCCGGCTGCGACATTCCAAAGTCATAAAATATCGGTATCGGTGTAGCTCCTTTTCTTGGCGCTCAGCATATAAGGGTAGTTCCAGGACTGGTTGACCTGGTGCCAGGATAATGTGACTGGGTGTGGTATCATGCCACATGTCTACACTGTGATACTTCAATGTGGCAGTACAATTTCTGTCTCAATTTGACATAGTCTCCAAATGGTTGAAATACGGTTGGTGGGACATTAAACCCAACAATCAAACAGATCAAGGAAAAGCCAGATCAGACTGAAAGTATTCTCTTTTCAGTTTGAATTAGATTTACAGTGTTTTCTCTTCCCAGTGACACAGTGTGCTGATTTTTTAGCTCGCCTGAGCACAACAAGCTCATGGTGAGCTTTTGTGATCCCCTTTTTTCTGTCATCCATCTGTGTGTCTGGCAACAACAATTTCCTTTCAACAACATCTTATCCTAAACAGCTAAATGGATTTTGACCAAACTTCACAGGAATCATCCTTATGATGCCCTCTATCAAAGTTCTTCAAATTATTTTGGTTGGTTGAAAAAGTAGGTCACAGGAGCTAAAATTAGATTTTAAAAATGCAAACTTTGAAAATCTTCTTCTACAATACTGCAAGGCCTAGAGTTTAGATATTTGGTGTGTAATATTGCCTTATGGACATCTACCAAGTTTGATCAAATCATAGCCCTGGGGTCAAAATTGGCCCCGCCCCAGGGGTCACTTGATTTAACATAGACTTACATAGGAAAGATTTTTAAAAGATGTCCTTGACAGAAACCACAAGATCATGGGTTTAGATATTTGGTATGTAACATGGCCTTGTGGACCTGGGCCAAGTTCTCAAATCATGGCCCTGGGGTCAAAATTGGTCCCACGGTAGGGTTAACTTATTTTTTTTTTGGACCACATGTTAACTTTTTGTGTAGAAATAAAATTATATTGCTGTTCTTCTGCATGGATTTTGTATTCAGTATGGCTATGTTGTAAAAGGCAATGTAAGCAATATTTCTCAGGTGAGCAATTCAGGGCCATCTTGGCCCCCTTGTTTTATGAACTTTTTTATGAACAGTATAAACCCTAATCAGCTTGAGTTACTCACAGGCTGATTTGGTTTTAAATTGGCAGCATTGGATACTTTCCTGAGAGCATTAAAGCATAATATTAAATTAAGATTGATTACTTCTTGCATCTAGGAGGTTATGGAGTGCCTATCAAAAAAAAAATATTTCCTTTTAAAACACCTGCGTGGTTATGACTATTTGCTGTCCATTCATCTAGACACAAAAGATTTTGTGCATGCAATTCCTTCTAGATATGATCACAATAAATTGTAGATGTTCACAAAATATTTTTTTATGTCAATCAGGTAAGCCATTGCAGAGTTATTGGCCCTTGAACTTATCATGACATTTTGAGAATATAGCGCTTGTGCATGCAAACACTTATACAGTTTTACTGTGATATCTGTTAGACTTCATAGTTATTTAACACAATTGCTTAGTAATATGACCCTTCAGAGTTTATGTAACCTTGCTGTGCATTTTGTTTGTTATATTGTCTTTATGATTTTAAAGTAGCAAAAATCAGTATAAGAAAAGACTGAAAATCTGACAATAGATAATTTAATGCAGCCCTGTAAGAAAATAAAAATGAAAGCAACATGAAGACATGTAAAGGAAAGTTAGATATTTTGACACTTTAGAAAAAAAAGTAAGATCCTGCCATAGGTGATATCTAGTTCATGTTCAATTTAAAGTCAAGTAATAGACTTACTCCAGGATTGGAAACACAGTGGGTTTTTGCAATTCCATGTACGTACAAACACAGTTTTACCTTTAGATATGAATAAAGGTCTACCAAGAGTAATAAAAGAAGTACTGTTGTGCTGCATGCTTTTCAGCAACATTGCATGAACATCTTGTTTGTACCTACATGAAAAAACCCATTCAACCTGGATTTTGGATATTGTCTATTCTAACAATCTCGTGATCAAATCATGGCATTGAATAAGGATTAGAAATAAAATAATGCCTCCTTTGTCTTTGTGGGTGTCATATTGCTTTTCCCGGCTCTTTCCATCTGTCGTCACTTAAAAGAACAACATTATAGGGTAAATGAATGGGTTAGGCTTAACATTATGAGATTGCTTCATTTGCATCATTCTGGTATTTCTTTTGCATCATGGACTTGATTTTTCATTTCTCATCATGGGGTCATTGAAGATCAAAGAAATATTATCGAAATTACCTCACAGCTTCACATTGCTCTGTTAAGAACATCTGTGCTTCCGTACATCACAAAATCTTGTTGCTCATTTTCTCCAAAATTATATGAGCAAGAGTCACAAAACTGATCAAGAATACTAAAAAGCATCTTTAGGGTTTTGTTTCCAAATTCATCAACTTGAACAAGAGTTATGGCCCCCTGACTTACTGGAAATGGTACAGAGTGGGGGCATCCATGCCCAGTGGACAGATTTCTAGTTTTTATCATGTCTGTGTTCCAGGGGATCTACTCTACCAACTGTTGATGTTGTATGCTTGCGGTACCAAAGTAAGGGAGGTAACCATGACATCAGCAGGAGCCTCCTTCTAAATATTCAGTTGTCTTCCATAGCAGATAAATCAGGTAAATCATTTACTGTATTTATTGTATTATATTGTTTAAGAAGTTTTTGTTGCCTAACCCACTCCAGTTTTATGTGTCTGTTTAAGACCAAACATAAGTAATTTTAGTGAAACTGTCTTGTGCTTGTCATTATCCTCTTGAAATATTCAATTCCAAGATTATTCCCTTCCATGCAATAAATTGCCCAGCTTCACAAAAGTGGGGACTATATAGAAATCATTATCATTGTATCACATCCTATCCTGTCACATTACGTTACATCCTACATTCACATTACATGAAGACAAAGGTGAGATGCGCGGGTAATAATCACCTTTTGCAATTGTTTTATTTTATTATGCAGTTGAGATTTGCTATGTCGACATCACGAGTCTCGACATTTAGTATATCTCAACATGCTTTGAAAGTCCCGACTTTTCTCTCTATTAAAATATAAATAAAATCCGTTCATATCTCGACATTTTGTGGCTCAACATTTTTTATATGTCGACATATTTCCTTGGTCCTGATGGGTAAATTCTTACCTGAAACTATGTGTTTATCATGACACATGCCGAAAGCTCACGGACGTGCGTTTATTCAGTATTGCCGCAGTAAGTTTTCACACTTTCGTAGATTATGTCCCCAACCACCGCTATTGATGTCAATTACAATATTAAAATGTTGCAAACTGTAATGTTTGGAAATGAACAGATTAATGCTAGATGCAATCATTAACACTTAACTAAATCATTTAAAGTGTGAACTGGTGATCTAACGTCGACACTATTTGGCAGTATTAGCAGCGAGTATACCAAAAGAAACTTGCATCATCAACTTCAACAAAACTTATTTTAGGCTATAACATATAAGACAAGATTTTTATTAGGCATCTAGGGCCTTTATAGACAAATTGTTTCAAATACATGTGCATTTTGTGAATGATTGTTTACATGGTTCCAAATACATGTAAATTCATATGTTGACATACTCATATCTCCACATAAAAAATATGATTTCCTAAATGTTGAGATAACAAGTTCCGACTGTATGAAAGCTGGCTGCATAAAACATGATATGGTTACTCATTGCAGGTGACTGTTAACTCAGTTTTCATTAACGTAGCACTAATTCAAAGAAAATATTGCTATAATAAGATATTGCCTGTCTGCCCAGGTTCAGCCTGTCCGAGGTGTGTGGGCTGGGAGAAGAATGAGAGACAGAAGCTGGGACCACGGATGGTCAACCTCAGTGCTTCCATGGACCCTAACAAGTAATCAAAATAATTGTGTCTGGTACCCCTTGCTAGACAAGTCACACACTGACTGTAAATTCCTACATTGTTTGTAAGAATGTATTGTTGGAATATATAATCATGCATAGTAAATGTACATGAAGCATATTATTTGTTATACAGTTTCTTGACACAATTAATGACTATTTATTCCCAGCTGAGGAAAGTCATGTCACTCGAACCTAGCAGCTGGGGTGACATAATTTTTCTCAGCCGAGAATAAATAGTCATGTACCCTGTCAGGAAACTGTATAACAGATTTATTATACTTCAAAGTTCAGTCCATTTTCTGCCTTAATAGATACTGATGATGCTTTGCATACATATACCCAGTGTACAAGACATTATGTACCAGCTTATTGACCAATCAAAAGAGAGAATTTTACCTTGCAGTATAATAATATCTTATATACCACTGCTGAGTTTTAAAACCAATGCAGACTTTTTATTGTGATATCAGGGCCATTATTCATTAACCTCCTTGGACTCAAAAAGTACAAATGCTCAAAGTGGTGTTTTGCTGAATCTATCAATATCCAAGTGGCAGTAATTCTGTTGCTTGATGTTATTCATTTATTGATAAAGAGGAGATGGAATGATTCAGATTTTAGAATGTTATCTCTAAGTCTAAAATATATAAACTCAGGAGGGCCCTGGTAAAATGCAGTTTTGGAAATCTTTTTTAAATTGTCAGAATTATATCAGATATCAACAGCTTAGACTGAACAGTGGATACGTATTTTGGTCTAGATATACAAAACATGTAATACTAACATGTAATACTAATGTTTGTGTCATCATGTTTTGATTTCCGTTCCAACTAAATTCTTAAATCACCACTGTGACTGGTGGCTGAGTGGTTGGGGTATCCACTATAAGAGCTGGAGGTTGTGGGTTCGATCCCTGGCTTCAACATACCGAAGTTATAAAAAATGGTACTGGTATAGCTCCTTTTCTTGGCACTCAGCATAAAAGGGTTGTTCCCAGACTGGTTGGCCCAGTGACAGGATAACATGACTGGGTGTGATATCATGTCACATGTCTAAGGAATGATACTGCAGTGTGGCAGCACTTTAAATGCTGTCCGTGGGATGTTAAACCCAACAAACAAACTTAAACTAACAATAATCTCAATCCAATCTGGTACTATTCCAGAATCATGACTACAAACTTATTAACTAATTAATCAAATACCTTCAGTTTAATCATCCAATCAAAACACTTGTATTATTCCTTATTCAGACTTGCAGAGTCAGCTGTTGACCTCAATCTGAAGCTAATGAGGTGGCGCCTCCTACCAGAACTTGACCTCCCCACAGTGGCGGGGACAAAGTGCTTGTTGCTAGGGGCCGGGACATTAGGGTGCAATGTGGCAAGATGCCTACTGGTAAGCTAGTGACCCATTATTTGAAGTGAACATGATTGGAAGGTTACTCAGGGACTGATCAGGTTTAATTCTTGACAAACAGGTTCTCAGCATCATAGTTTTCATGTGACAAAAGGTTAAGGATGTAACCAAACTTTGTTGCAACAGTCATAATGTTATTATTTGTGACAGTATAATCATAGTAATATAAATGAAAGTTAATAACTGTAGTATACAGTTGACTGCATTTTGAGGTTTGGTGCAAAAGTATGGTAAATACATATAAATAAAGAAGCAGTTACAATGGTTTTGCTCTATGTACTCAAATTTTAAAAAAAAATCAATTTGCCCATGTCATTGTTAACCCCACATGTGCTAATCTGTAACCATAGTAACTATGATCTATCACCAGGGATGGGGTGTGCGGAATATCACTCTGGTGGACAACGGACGGGTGTCGTACAGTAACCCTGTCAGACAGACCCTGTTTGTATTTGACGACTGTTTCCAGACCGGGGGTGGGAGGCCCAAGGCAGAAGCTGCTGCTGAGGCTTTGCAAAAGATCTTCCCTGGTGTGGTATGTTATCTTCTCTCTGTTTCCTTCTATACCTACATTTTCTAATTTTTCTTTTGGATAATTTCAGTGTTATTTTCTTCATTTTTAACATATCACACTTAAGATTAAGACACTTAATAAGAAAAATCTGATAATTCTTGTAGGACTTTCTATATTACTGCATACAATACAATGTATATAGCTTAGATAGAATCCAAAATTCAAAAAGTGCATATTGTTTTAATCAGAATTGCTTTTTATACCATTTTGCTTCTTGTTATGGCTGCCATGAATATCTTTGCTGATTTCATTCAGTTTAAGCGAGAATAAATCTAAAAAAGATTGCAGGGAGAACGTTTGAAAAATGCACAAGTGCTGTTAGTATAATCAAACAAGAATATGGATAACTGTGCAAGACTGATTTCGTACTTTCAGAACGCCCAGGGTGTGTCCCTCTCTATTCCAATGCCTGGCCATGCAGTGACAGGTATATTTTTATTGCTTTTTATGATGTTGTTTGTAAGTTAGATGTTTATTATAAAACTTGATCTCATAGGGGTTTTATTTTCAAACTTATATGTGGCTTAGTGAGAATCAGTGTAAAAATAAAGTTCTGATAGATACATATTTTGTAAATCATAGATTTTTGTCATTACGATTATTAGACCCCTGCTTTATTAAGTGAAATGGAGGCTATGTAAAAATTACGTATGTTGTCCCATTGCATCCTATTTTACAAAAAAAGGTTCAATTTCTTTTATATTGTTGAGTCACAGCGGTGTTGTTAGGATGTTAATCATCTTCACTGATCTATTTCATATATGGCGGAGCCTCTGTGGCCAAGAGGGTAAAGTCGCTGACTTTAACACTAACTCAGCCCCTCACCGCGTGGGTTCAAATCCCAGCAGGGTCATTCGGATTTTCATGTGAGGAAGCCTCCCAGCTGGCTTGCGGTAGGTCAGTGGTGCTACCCGGATGCCTCCGTGCATTCGGGGTCTTCCACCACCTGTAATTAGCTGGATGTTGCAATATAACTGAAATATTGTCGAAGCGATGGTAAACTCAAATAGTCAAGTATTTCATATATAGCACACATTGTCACACAATCAGGCTCATACATGCCACAAGAAGTTTTAAAGCAACATGTTCTTGTATGCGTTATAATTATCATCAACAGAGAGTGCAATAAAGCAGACCCGTGAGGACGTGGAGAAACTAGACGCCCTGGTGGCATCCCATGATGCTGTGTTCCTTCTCCTGGATACCAGGGAGAGTCGCTGGTTACCCACGGTGATGGCAGCTTCCAAAAAAAAGGTCATGATCTTTTGGATGTATCTCAGATTTAAGATATTTGCCATTATGTATGTGTTTAACTTTTTGCATAGAATTTAAAAAAAACAAAAAAAAACACTTATCATAAATTATTTTGGTAACATCACTTTGGAAACAGTTGATACCAAGTCTTGCTGAAAGGTTTGAATATATGATTGAACTAGTATTTTGTGCCAAGAAAAGGTCATGACAGAAGCTTGCCTCCATTAGAGTGCATGAAACAGTTTGGGTATTGGATCCAAAATCCACTTCCTCTTTTTCACTATTTTCATCAAAAAACGTGATGTAGTCTAGTAGACATGCAGGAAGTCATTCTGATCTGTAACTGGAGATTTTGCTAGATCAGACTACCAGTAAATTATAGTGCAAAGACAGGCCTATATGGTCCAGTTTGTAATATTGCCATGAACTGAAAAAAAGAAGAAAAAAATGTTATTTGATCAATAATTGGTCAGGTCTATAATTTTTTCTTTTTTATTCAGCAATACTGGTATTTATAACTGGTATGCTTTATTTTGATTTTGAAAGAAAACATTGCTTGATATTCTTTATTACTGTTAATCTTAATGTCCATATTTCATTTCTTGTTTCTCGCTGCAGACTGTGATATGTTCAGCATTAGGTTTTGATACGTTCCTGGTGATGAGGCATGGGTTACAGTCCAGCCTGGAGCCTGGTACCAGTCAGCAAAAAGTGTCCTTCCTGAACCCCATACCAGGGAACCAGCTGGGCTGCTACTTCTGCAATGATGTTGTGGCCCCTGGAGACGTAAGACTTGACTTCTTACTTGGCCCTTTTCTCTAATTAGACTTACTTCTATGTCTTAGATCATTGTAAAAACCAAATCAGCCATAAAGTGATTTTCCCTAGAAACAGAGTTAATAAATTAAGCTTGGAGCTGTCAGATGATTTATTAATTACGTAGGGTTTTTTTGTTGTTGTTTTATACGGTTCTTGTTTTTTAAGCTCTGGCCATGTGTTCTCAAAAAATAAAAATGGTACTTAAGTATGATTTTCACTTTAGACTCAAACTATGCTTAGTTTCAGTAGGGATCTGAGTCAAAGATCATACTTAAGTATTTTCAAGAACACAGGGCCCAGTCATTTGTTAAGAGTGGGACAACGGGTTTAGGTTTTATGTTTCAAGGGAAGTACATTTACTTTTTAAAATTCTTTTTATACATGTGTAATATTTAAGTACATGTGTAATATTTAAGAAATTAATCCAAAGAATCCACTAAATTATGTTAAAGCATAATTTTAATAGTTTGATGCTTGATCTAGGACTATTGATTTTCCTTTTAAAACTTAGGTCTTACCATGACAGAACAATTTCCTATCATACACATTAGGTGAATTAAGAAATCTAAGTTGCAGTTGTGTATGCTTTTACAAATTGAAATTGATGATAATCTCATGAAAAAAATTATATACAGTAGAACCTCGTCAAACCGAACATCGTTAAACCGAATTCCTCACCATTTCGAAGTTGGTTTTTTTTCAGTCGAGATTTTTCCCCTTCTTATATTAACTAAAAATAAAATGTTTAATCCGAATTTCGCTATTTCGATTTTTTCGCTATTTTGAAGTTAAATCCTAGTCCCGAGTTCACTATTTATACCTATTTTTCAATTTTTATTTTGAAGTCAATTTTCGTACATTTTCGTAGACATATCGCCTTTAACTTCAATCGTACACGGGTCAGTTTATTGCAGCGTCACTGGAATGATGGCTCAAGTAAGTTTTTCGCACCTTTTTCCAGGTAGGGATTATCAGCACGTGTCTGACCGGAAATTATTGATTACTTCTAATCGATGTCTGACAGGTTAAGTAACAGACACGCGTCAGCAGATAAACCCAGGTGTCAGATCCTGAGTACTTGTTTTTTTATGTGAATTTAAATTTAGTCAGCAGATATAAATCATCAATTGTATCTGTCGTCTCTGCACACTTAAGTTCGAAAGAATTATTGTCTCCAAAAATAATTCCTCACAGTTGTCAATGTCATAACAATCTAATGAAATACCCGGTGTGTCCGTCGGGAATAACTGGGTTTGTCTGAGAAGGGCCCGGTAACCAAACCGGTAGGATATCTGGATCGGCATAAGGACGGAAGGGGTTAAACTTAGGCACAACTCCAAAACCTATCAAGAGAAGTTTGCGGCCATCCAGGAAGTCGAGAGGGGAATTAAATCAAAAAAGCAAAGTGCCGAAGGGTTTGGGGTAGCACCAAATACGCTATCAACTTGGTTGAAACAGAAAGACGAAATAACTGTTGAACTGTTTTGTTTTCTTATTATTTCCATACGTATTTGCATACATGTATTAAAGAAATTTCAGTTTCAATAATTGTATATGTTTGTATTTCCGTGAAGACCTTCTTACATACAGGATCCGTTTTTCATTTCATATGTACCAGTAGTTGTTTTTACAACGTAGCGATTTTCACGATATTCACCGGTAATGATAATGCAAACATACATGAACACAAACCAAAATTTATCATTGGATTTTTAATCTGAATTATAATTTTTTCGAAGTTTTAAGCCCAGTCCTTATGACTTCGGATTAACGAGGTTCTACTGTACTTGCATTTATACCTTTACATAATGATTGTATGAAAAAAAAAATCATAAATTAAAAGGAAAATGCATTTGCTTTCAAGAATATGATATGCTTTCAAGAAAGATAAAAAAAAAAGAAATAATGAAAAAATGATACAACTGATTCCCTGTATTGCAGTCAACGAAGGATCGTACCCTGGATCAGCAGTGTACAGTATCCAGACCAGGAATGTCCTACATTGCCAGTGCCCTGGCGGTGGAGCTCCTGGTCTCTGTGCTGCAGCACCCACTGAGGGACAACGCCCACGCTGATACAGGGGCCAATGATGACCTAATGACTAGTGGCAAGGAGAGTCCTCTGGGGTTTGTACCTCATCAGGTAGGGCTTGGTATTGTTAGATGAAATCAGTTTTTCCAGTGGTGTGTGGAGGCAGGTATTTTTTACCTCCTCTTTACAAAAGTTGGACTACATAGAAATCATGCTCCTTGCATCCTGTCCTTTACTCATATTACATGACTACATGACAACCAAGTGGGATACATCTTTATGGATAGTCCTAGTTAATGATTTCATTATTGGTATTGTTAACAAAAAACAATCTTATAAGATTGTTCATTTAGTATGGCCCAGGTAAGACACAAATGTGTGTGTTGTTACCTTTACAGTTTTTACAATAAACTCTGCAAAATGTAAGGTTAACAAAAATATATTGCTTTTGCAGTACCATTATTTCATTAAGACCTTGAGTTCAAAATACAATATAGGTTCCTAAATATGGCAGTGATTGTGGATATAGCCAAGTCATTTTCAGTAAGTGATAATAAAAAAATTTCTTAATACAGTGGAACCTCTCTAAACCGCACGGTGCCCAGACCAGCTAAAATGTCCGGTTTTCAGAGGTGTGCGGTTTACAGAGGTTTTTGTGACTTTTTTTTTTTTTTAGATACACCTTTCATTGTAACCTTATCAAACTCGAAAAGAGATATGACAAGGAAGTTAAAGAACCCTATTTACTCAATTAAAGTTTATCACAAAATGCATTCCACAGAATTAACATCAGAAAAAGCCGATTTATTTAACTTCATTTTGTCCGGTAACCATCAAACATTTATGAAGGAAACGAAATGATGTGTTTGTTGACGGTTTTCTTTTAAATTAATCTCTGATTTAATTATCATACACTTCTGATGCTCATTAAGTTTGATTAACACTATTATTACCGTATTCTGTAATTGATCAGTCAAGTCATTGTAAACAAGCACTGCTAATTGTATTTTTCACACATAGTGGATAAAATTGCAACACCGATTAATCTCAAACCATATTACGGCCATAAACACATAATTACAGTACAGAATTTCAAATTAATCATGCGGTTTTTTTTCTCGGACAGAAAATTTGTGTGCGGTTTACAGAGGTTAAAATAGGCACAATTTATCTAAATTTCCCAAAATATTCGTGCGGTATTCGGATTTCGGAGGGTCCGGTTTAGAGAGTATTTTTCAATATGAAATATATAGGGGAAAAATCGGGACTTTTGAAATTGTGCGGTTTAGAGAGTATTCTGGTTTTCAGAGGGTGCGGTTTAGAGAGGTTCCACTGTATTAATGATAGACTATCAATTGGAGGAAAGTATATGACATATTTCTACATAAATATTACACTTGTTTCAGATAAGGGGCTTCCTCTCCAGGTTCCAACAGATTTTACCGGCCAGTCGCGCTTTTGATAAATGCACAGCCTGTTGTTCAATTGTAAGTACCTAAATTAAAACCTCATCATGGTCTTTTCTCTTTTAGAGCAAATTGATTTTTTTATTGGCCAATCAAACATTTGATAATTGTACTGCTATTTGCTCAACTGTAAATACCTACTTCTCTTTGATAACAGATTCATTTTTTCACTAGATACTTCCTTATTAAAACTGTCATCCTAAACAGAAGCCTCAGAATTATTCAAAGGCTCATACTGAATTAGCTAACAAAAATTTGTTTGTGTAGATTTGTTTGTTATTTAAATTGCATACCAGTAAACATCAAACAAAATAGTGTCAGGTTTGTTACTTATTTAAACATTTGTCAGTTATTAATCAATTTTTAAAAAAGAATAATCTTAAGTACTGATACTTGCCAAAGATGTCTGACAAAAGCTTGAAAAGGTTAGGAAGAATAAAGAGATCAAGGCCCCACTGTATGTTTTGATCATTTTCCTCCGTCATCTCCTATGTTTTGCTTTTAAAAATGTAGCTACAAATCACAAAGACTTTTGAATCTTATATGTTTGTATGGAACATGCTGATGGGCTGTATGGTTTTACAGGTTGTGAGGGAATATGAGAGTCGTGGGTTTGAGTTCCTGCTGAAGGCGTTTAATGAACCCCACTACCTGGAGGACCTGACGGGCCTCACTCAAATGCACAAGGAGACTCAGGAAGCAGAGGTGGGGTGCTGCTGTCAACACATTTTAAGTTTATCATTTTCTTGACAGTCTGATAGTGATATTCAGATAGTTATGGGTGGAGGAAGACCTGAAGTTTGGGGCCTCTGTGGCTGAGAGGGTTAAGTCGCTGACTTTAACTCAGCCCCTCACTGCCTGGGTTCCAATCTCGGCAGGGTCATTCGGATTTTCATGTTAAGAAGCCTTCCAGCTGGCTTGCGGTAGGTTGGTGGTTCTACCTGAATGCCTCCGTGCATTTGGGGTCTTCCTCCACCTGTAATTAACTGGATATTGCTATATGACTGAAATACTGTCGAAACAATGTTAAACTCATAATTTTTAGTCAAGTCAGACCTGAAGTTAACAGTATACCATGCAGTTGGAAGACTTCAAGTTGGAAAAATTCAAGTGACCAGACCTAGGGTCTGATTCACTGAACGTATGAAAAAATCTGTGTATGCGTAAATTCACAGATGTGATATAGTGTTGTGTTTGTATAAAGCAATGAGATGGGGTCAACTCTCTTCAAGTTTTACTGTGCATATAGGACATGAGTAGACACAAAGTAGAGCAACAGATTTACCACTAAGACCAAAGTTTAGTGAAACCAGCATCAGGCCTCGAACCCACACTTTTGAGCACAAGGTCCATAGACCTGTACACATCATGAATACAAAATCTCATTAAATACTGAAATAATTGAATGAAACAGTATGTACTAAGGTTCTGCCAAGACTGTGGAAATTTGCAGTGAGATCATTTATTATACCCTCGCTTCACAGAAATCAGAGCTACATGTATATAGGAGTCTCATACATTGTGTTCTTCTATGGTTTATGTCCAGTCCTACACAGAAGTTTGAGCTACATTGGAGTCTTGCTCATCGTGTCATTTTATGTCCAGTCCTACACACAAGTTAGAGCTATAAAGGAATCTTTCTCATCGTGTCCTTTTATGTCCAGTCCTACACAGAAGTAAGAGCTATATAGGATTCTTTCTCATTGTGTCCTTTTATGTCCAGTCCTACACAGAAGTTAGAGCTATATAGGAATCTTGCTTATCGTTTACTTTTATATCCTGTCCTACACAGAAGTTAGAGCTATATAGGAATCTTGCTTATCGTTTACTTTTATATCCTGTCCTACACAGAAGTTAGAGCTATATAGGAATCTTGCTCATCGTGTCCTTTTATATCCAGTCCTACACAGAAGTTAGAACTATATAGGAATCTTGCTTATCGTGTCCTTTTATATCCTGTCCTACACAGAAGTTAGAGCTATATAGGAGTCTCACTCATCGTGTCCTTTTATGTCCTGTCCTATACACAAGTTAGAGCTATATAGGAATCTTTCTATGTGTCCTTTTATGTCCAATCCTACACAGAAGTTAGAGCTATATAGGAATCTTTCTCATCCTGTCCTTTTATGTCCAATCCTACACAGAAGTACTATATAGGAGTCTTGCTCATCGTGTCCTTTTATGTCCCTTCCTACTCAGAGGTATCTTGCTTATTGTTTCCTTTTATATCCTGTCCTACACAAAAGTTAGAGCTATATAGGAGTCTTGCTCAATGTGTCCTTTTATGTCCCTTCCTTCACAGAAGTTAGAGCTATATAGGAATCTTTCTCATCATGTCCTTTTATGTCCCTTCCTACACAGAAGTTAGAGCTATATAGGAATCTTTCTCATCGTGTCCTTTTATGTCCCTTCCTACACAGAAGTTAGAGCTATATAGGAATCTTTCTCATTGTGT
>CM037786.1:25772293-25822293 GCA_021229015.1 Solen grandis
CTGGAAGACATTAACAAATCAAGCATGCTCTCCCTGCATTGTTAAGCTCATTTTAATAATTTGATTTTAAATACTAAATTAGGTATCTCTATAAGTGTATTTTGAAATATTGGACTCATGTGATAATGTTAGAGGGAAATAATCTCTATTGTTTGTTACAAATCAATTGGTGCATTTCTAAAACAGTTTTAGAAAAATCTAGTATTTGTTTTCTGGATTTGGATACGGATGGACACATTGCAAGGCATTTCATCATGTATGCAGCGTGAGAGAGAGTGTGTGTGTGATTTTTGTAAGCAGCTTTTTATTGCATCCAGCTATTTACAGGTGGAAGTTTTCTTTTATTCTAAAAGCTGCATTTATATCAGGTTTGTAATATGATATCCCTTTTCACATCCAATTTTTAAAGCTTTTATGCAATTTTTGACTCAAGGATCCCGTCTTTGTTTTTTTGTGGCAATTCTGGTCATGTTACCCATGTTGATCATAACTTTTTGTTGCCTTTGTGATTTAAACAGCATCTATGAGAATTTAACAACAGATATTAAAAGAAAAAACGACTTATCACAAGCCCGATGGAAGACTCCCCCTCATGAAAAATCTGGATGACCTGACCTTTGATTCAAACCCACAGCATTGAGGAATTAGGTGATAGTTAGTCAGTGACTTTAACCACTCAGCCCCAGAGGCCCCACAATTTGATTTGAATGTGATATACAAGGGTTATCTACCCTTTCTTCAAATAACTTAGTTGACCATCAACACGCCAATACAACTAAGAGACCCTGTCTTGTATCACAGCCTGGTCTTTCAAGCCCTTTACAGTCTAAGATGAACGTCAATTGGAGGTACATTAGGTCTTTTTATATTTGGTTGTTTGCCAAACATCGCGTTCTCTGTATTAATATTTATATGTTCCAGCATGGTTGTTCTGACTAGACAAAAATTGCTTTCCTTTGATTTTAGTATTCGTTGTTTCAGGAAAAAATAATGACAAACTGTAACATAAAAGACAAGAAAATAGTCTTTAGCTGATATTTCAGGGGAACATTGTAAAATTGATAACTTTATAGGGACGAAAAGGCAATATTTTGGGGGTACATTTTCATTTCAGACTGAAGCCTTGATAAAACCTTACATTTTTGCAGCTGTGTGTTCCTATCCATATTTGTAGAACAAGCTATAATTATCAGAGTGTATCGTTAACTTTGATATCAGTCATATAACTATTGAATAAAACAAAGTTCTTAAACAAGCCATTGCAGCATTGCCCTTTATAGCAAACTAATTTGTTTTCCAAAGAAATCCAAACTCAAATATGGTTTCATATATCCATATATTACAGCAACATTAATATCTGGATGTTCAAGATCAAAGAAAGGCACAATATCAGCCTTAAAGGATTTCATAACTTTCATGTACTCATATATTTCATAACCGTTTGTGAAGATTAAAAGTATCCCTCATGTACCCATGGGATGGACTAGAACACCAATATTGAAGGCACAAGCTTATGAGTGAGAACTGAGCTCTTCTACATCATCACAAGGCTTGATCCCCAGCCACAGCACATCAGAATCACAAGTTCACATTAGTTGACCCTGTACTTTGCTTAATACCATTTGACCCTGTACTTAGCTTTATACCATTTGACCTTGTGCTTAGCTTTATACCATTTGACCCTGTACTTAGCTTTATACCATTTGACCCTGTACTTAGCTTTATACCATTTGACCTTGTGCTTAGCTTTATACCATTTGACCCTGTACTTAGCTTTATACCATTTGACCCTGTACTTAGCTTTATACCATTTGACCCTGTACTTAGCTTTATACCATTTGACCCTGTACTTAGCTTTATACCATTTGACCCTGTACTTAGCTTTATACCATTTGACCCTGTACTTAGCTTTATACCATTTGACCTGTATTTGGCTTAATACCATTTGACCTTATACTTGACTTTATACCATTTGACCCTGTACTTGGCTTTATACCATTTGACCCTCTACATGGCTTTGTACCAGTGGACCCTGTACTTGGCTTTATACCATTTGACCCTCTACATGGCGTTAAACCAGTTGACCCTCTACTTGGCTTTGTACCAGTGGACCCTGTACTTGGCTTTACACAAGTGGACCCACTTGGCTTTACACCAGTGGACCCTGTACTTGGCTTTATACCAGTTGACCCTGTACTTGGCTTTATACCATTTGACCCTCTACATGGCTTTGTACCAGTGGACCCTGTACTTGGCTTTGTACCAGTGGACCCTGTACTTGGCTTTATACCAGTTGACCCTGTACCTTGGCACACAGTCAGCTGACCTTGTAATAGTATGACATAACCAGGATTTATTGCTGTCAGCAGCATGGTTCTGCAGTTTCCGTGGCAGCAGTTTGACATAATCTCCAAGAGACTGAAATGCTGTCGGAACGAATTAAAACCCATCAAGCAACTAATTTAATTTTCACCCTGCAAACTTGAAACTCAGCCCAGTTCTTCTCTCCTTGTAAATAACGTCAGTGTGAATCAGGTTAACAATAAATGTACACAATACATGTCACCCCTCACTCATGTCGTGCTGATTTCCGCAGTCTTGGATAAGAAGAGCAGTATCTCCAACAAGTATCAGCACATTCCTGCAACCCAGCATGAATCTAAATTAATATTCGTGTGTCTCTTGATTTTAGAAACTGCAGAAATCAATGCAATGGTGAAAACTTAACTGATAAATTTTGATTGCATGAACAGCAATGTGATAAGCTTTGCCTTATGTCATGTTTCAGCTTTAAAGATATATAAAGCAAAGCTAAGAAAAAAATGTCTGCATTGCCAGACGAAACTAATATTGGTATATGAAAGGAAAGAGAAATTGTGATTCATTGCATTAGTTTTCAAGTGATGGCTTTATATATCTAACAGACCATGTGGATTATAGAGAAAATGATGAAATATTGAAAAAATTAAGAAATCAAAGATAATGATTTATTGCAATATGTGAATAAAATAATTGCTATTATATTGTTGCAAGCTCTTCCAAGATAGAATTTGATTATCTTTAATCAAAAACAGTTCACGTAAAAAGTTTAAACTTTATTTATTTTACAATGATCACAAAACAGTTTTTTAAAGACTTGTGTAAGTCACTCTCAGTCATGGTTGGTGTAGCAGTGTATATGATCATTATAACCCTCTGTGTCTTCACAGTCAACCAATGGACTCTCTCACATATATGCCCAGGAATCTAACCCAGGATGGATTGGTTACCATTGTGCCATCTAGGCACACATTGAGCCATCCAGACACACATTTTTGCTATCCAGGCAGGCACACTTTGCGCTATCCAGGCAGGCGCACTTTGCACTATCCAGGCAGGCACAAATTGAGCTTTTCAGTCATACATTGTGCTATCCAGGCTCACATTGAACTTTCCAGTCATACATTGTGCTATCCAGGCTCACATTGAGCTTTCCAGTCATACATTGTGCTATCCAGGCTCACATTGAGCTTTCAAATCATACATTGTGCTATCCAGGCTCACATTGAGCTTTCCAGTCGTACATTGTGCTATCCAGGCTCACATTATGCTTTCCAGTCATACATTGTGCTATCCAGGCTCACATTGATCTTTCCAGTCATACATTGTGCTATCAAGGCAGACACACATTGAACTATCCAGTTATATTTGTGCTATCCAGGCAGACACACATTGAACTATCCGGTTATATATTGTGCTATCCAGGCAGACACACATTGAACTATCCGGTTATATATTGTGCTATCCAGACAGACACACATTGAACTATCCGGTTATATATTGTGCTATCCAGGCAGACACACATTGAATTATCCAGTTATATCTTGTGCTATCCAGGCAGACACACATTGAACTATCCAGTTATATATTGTGCTATCCAGGGAGGCACACATTGAACTATCCAGTTATATATTGTACTATCCAGGCAGACACACATTGAACTATCCAGTTATATTTTGTGCTATCCAGGCAGACTCACATTGAACTATCCAGTTATATTTTGTGCTATCCAGGCAGACACACATTGAACTATCCAGTTATATTTTGTGCTATCCAGGCAGACACACATTGAACTATCTAGTTATATATTGTGCTATCCAGGCAGACTCACATTGAACTATCTAGTTATATATTGTACTATCCAGGCAGACACACATTGAACTATCCAGTTATATTTTGTGCTATCCAGGCAGACTCACATTGAACTATCCAGTTATATTTTGTGCTATCCAGGCAGACACACAATGAACTATCCAGTTATATTTTGTGCTATCCAGGCAGACTCACATTGAAGTATCCAGTTATATTTTGTGCTATCCAGGCAGACTCACATTGAACTATCCAGTTATATTTTGTGCTATCCAGGTTCATATTGTGCTTTCTAGACACAGTTCCATTTGTAAGAAAATAATTTACACATATTCATTGTTTGATAGGACAGTTGATTATAACTTGTAAATAAATTTTGGTTACATGGAAAGCAAGCAAATGAACAAAAGTCAAAATATGGAAGACAAATTTCCACAAAATGTCCATTAAAAGTACATCTTTTTTGTCAAACTAAATTTTATCATGTTTGCATTATTTGTATTCTGTCTTTTCAGTCTTGAAAAAATACAGTAGAACCTCGCCAAACCGAACATCATTAAACCGAATTCCTCGCCATTTCAAAGTTTATTTTCGGTCCCGATTTCTTCCCTTCTTATTTTAACTAAAAATAAAATGTTTAATCCGAATTTCGCTATTTCGAAGCAAAATTCCGGTCCCGAGGTTGCAATTAATGTACATTTTTCAATTTTTATTTCGAAGTCAAATTTCATAAATTTTCGTGACCTAATTATCGTTCTTATTATCATTCGTATCCGGGTCAGTAACCCAGTTTATTTTGCAGAGGCATTTGGAGTGATGGCTCAGGCAAGTTTTTCACACCTTTTTTCGAGATTGGGTTGGGCAACGTGTGTCCCACCGGAAATGTTGATTATTGCTAATCGATGTCTGACAGGTTGCATAATATGCACGTGCCAGAAGATAAACCCAGGTGTCAGATCTTTAGTACATTTCATATCATAGCGTTCGTCACCGGCATGCGACGCTACCTGAAGCAGCATATCGACAGTAAAAATATGTATCATTGTTTGACATGGTAGAATGATTATGTTCATCAGAAGCATCTAAGTAGATCATGATATATTTTCATTACTTTTTTAACTTGCAAACAGTATATACGTACACCTAATAGGTGGTTTTCATGGCATAACGATTTCCACAATATGCATCGGTAAGGAAAACGCAGACATGCACGCTCACAAACTAAAATTTCCATCGGATTTTTAATCCGAATAATTGTTATTTCGAAGTTTTCAGCTTGGTCCCAAGGACTTCGATTTAACGAGGTTCTACTGTACTACTGAAAACATGGATGAGATTCAATAAATGTTGGTCCTAGATTGTTTAACCATACTGGACTTTATTCATGATTTGTACTCCAAATATTAACTGACTTCTTTCAAAGATCAGTAAAAAAAAAAGATCACTATGGAAGGGTGCGCAAAAAATATAAATACTGGTCCATGTTTATTTCATACTTAATTTCTATGATGTTAACTCAACAAGCATGAATTAAGGACTGCACATTATATACACATTCCATCAAGTATCTTTATTGCCAAGCATCCTTGACCGTTTCTTGTTTCACTAAATTTGACCACATGCGGAGAATAACAAAATAGGTCCTTCATGGGTTAAATTTCAAGCAAAGATATATCTTTTGAAATGAGCCTATTATGATCTCACAAAATAGTTCTTTGGATGTTCTTCGCAAAATTTGAAGGGTACTGTCTACACCAAATGAAAAATCCGAGTGTATAGACCATTCAGACTGGTGCGGCAGACGGTAGATATATCACCAAATAAATTTCCGGAAGATGGCAGCAGACAATTTTCTTAATCCATCTGCTGCATCCCACCATCTGAGCTCCATCTGCCGTCCCTTGGGACATTGCTGTATGGGAAGTTTATTGGCCTTTTAATATTTATTTAGAACAAGATATATTTGACGTCTTAAAGGTAATGACATATAGACATTTTAATTGATAACCTCAGTGGACTCTCAAGCTGTGAGAAAATGTTCTTAGACATTCGTCTGCAGCTTTTGTAGATGGTGAATATTTTCTGAGGAGAGGAAAACGGCTGTTAGGTCAAATATATCAATAAGATCCAACAAAGGTACACACTTAGAAATTAATTTTTACATCAGTAATACCGTGAAATCAATATTTCTTTGACGTAAGTTTTTGACAGATTTGTTTTAAAGGCAGTTTGATTGTATATATATATTCTAATACTCATGTGGCAGAAAATGTTACTGATTCTATTGAGATTAATACTCAAGGAGGAAACTGTCAATGCAATCATTGAATAATTAATCCCACAAGTAAATTGATGATTTTACAGTGGCTCAGTAGCAGACATTATCTGGGATTATGAAGATCAGTGGCAGAAAAATCATGATAAAGATCAAGTTTTTTGGTTATTGTTTTTTTATCTGCAGAGGGACAGTTTTGTCTTGAAGTAGTTAATTGTCATAGGAAATAGGTAATGCAATATTGTTTTTGTCAAAACAAATATAAGCAGTAATGTCAAAAATTTGGTTATGGTTAATAGGTCAAAAGTGAGGATAGACAGCTGGTACACCCAAAATATTACCTCTAGTCGATTCCCATTATTCTCCTGTAAAATATTTGGTTCATTAGCCTTAAGATATATCCTAACTAAATAAGCATATTACATGACAGGACACTGTATAATTATTTCTAATTGAATGAGTTAATTCTCCCTTGTTGCTCTTACTTGTAAGGAGGTGAAAATTACCCAGAAATAGGCCTCTCATTCAGATATACTTAACCTTGTATCATACAGCCTATACTTACCAAATTCCCAAATGAGTTATTTCTCTGGCTCTTCTAAATGCATTTCAAATGGAAAACAAATGGCCATAAATAGAACCATACTTTTTATATAGTTTATTGCAGCTCCTTTTGCTATCAGTACATCTATTAGTTAAAAGGCAATGGTTTATCAAAGAGTACTGTCTATATTGCATGGGTTTATTGTTTAAGAAAGAAAGCATGATGTTGTTCTAAAACATAATTTTGAAAACGTTTTTTTGTTGGGTTTAATGTTCTGCCAACAGTCAATTGGAAACTTGGTCTACTTAAGGCAGATGTAGTGCTGCCACACTGCAGTATCACGCAACAGAAAGAAAAAACATGAAAATTTTGAAAATCTTCTCTTCCAAAACTACTTGCAGGATTTCAAAGTTATTTGGCACAGATATTCTTTGGGTCATTCTCTACCAGGATTGTTCAAATTATTTTGATCTGTTGAAAAACATGGCCGCCAGAGGGCTGAGCCTGTTTTCTTCATATGTATAGAGTAAAAACTTCAAAATATCTTCTCCTCAAAAAGTACAAGCTGGATTTCAAAGTTATTTGCCATAGATGTTCCATGGGTCACACTCTACCAAGATTGTTCAAATTATTTTGATTCGTTGAAAAACATGGCTGCCAGGGGCAGCCGTTTTCTTATATAATATAGTACAAATTTGAAAACTCTTCTTGGCCAAAGGTACTCTTGATTTCAAAGTTATTTGGCACAGATGTATGTTAGGTCACACTCTACCAAGATTGTTCAAATTATTTTGATTCATTGAAAAACATGGCCGCCATGGGGCAAAGCCCGTTTTCTTTATATGAATATAGTACAAATTTGTAAAATCTTCTTTTCCAACAGAACTCATTGGATTTCAAAGTTTTTTGGCACAGATGTTCCTTTGGTCACTCTCTACCAAGATAGTTCAAATTATTTTGATCTAAAAAAAAATGGCTGCCATGGGGCAAAGCCAGTTTTCCTTATATGTTAAAAAACTTCAAATATTTGGCACAAATGTTCCTAAGGTCACACTCTACGAATATTGTTCAAATTTATTTGATCCATTTAAAAACATGGCCGCCAGAGGGCTAAGCCCATTTTCCTTACATGTATAATTAGTACAAATTTGAAAATTCTGCTTGTCCTAAAGTACTCACTTGATTTATGGCTGGCAGAGGACAGAGCCCATTTTCCACAATATCATAAGATATTTGCTGTTTCTTTTCCTCCCACTTATACCTGGTTCTCAGGTGAGCGACCCAGGGCCATCATGGCCCTCTTGTTTAAAAAAAAACATTTGAATGGACTTTTGTAAAGAAGTTTGTGGACTTAAGTGATTTGTTATACCGAAATAAGAGGAGATAAAAAGAAAATCCACAAACTTTGGAAACACACCATTGTATGTTAATTTCATGTTGATGATGTAGAACAAGAAAGTTTGCAATTATTCTTATGGAATCTTATGCGTAAATAGGCATTTTTGGAGTGAATTTTAAGATGTAGTTGTATTCAGATTTAGTATATCAATTTTACCTTAATGGGACTCTGAAGAGAAAACAAGAAACTTTAGGAGTCTATGGAGTCTGTTGAATATGAGGCTTTTTAACATGGGGACTCCTTGGAAAAATGTCAGATATTAATGCAATTTGGTTTTCATGTTTATGTCTTAGTTAACCTGCAAAGCTTATCAAAGGAAAGGAGTTATTTTCATGGGATTTGATGTCAAAAAGTTCTGCAATTATAATGTTCAGAAGAGCTCGGAAACCTTGCTATTGGAATGGATTCATTGCTGTGAATCATAAATTATGAAGTTGCACTCTCTCTAATATTCAGCCTCTCTTTTGCGTCATTTTTCATATAAATGTTAAACAAGAAACATTTTTATTGCAAAATACATTTTCATTAAATTCAGAAAACAGAGTTAAATTACAATTTTTAGGAATATTTATGAGTGGTATGGAAAAACACGAAAATAAACTTTTTTGTAAAATTATATTTTTTGTTGAAATAAAATTGGTGGAATGTGTAATAAAAGTCAATTTTGTTGTTACATGAGTCTAGTGATTCATGCTCTTGATAATGTTAACTTAAGTTTTCATGGGGATAAATATTTGTGGATGAAACTATTAAGTTAATCCATGAAAATTAATGACATAATAGTAGTCCGAAGCATATTGCTATATTTAGACTGAAGCTGATTTGCTAAATACCATTAAATCTGGTAAGTTGATAATTTTATATTGATCATGATATTGAATCTTGTAGTCAGAATGGATCAAGACTTTACTTCTTGAATTTATTTTTTTTCTTTTCTGTTATTTAATCAGCTTACAGCAGAAAACTACCCACCTTATTGCTATGCCACGAACGTCAAATTAATTCTGGATTTAATGCAAATTTTAGTTTGACCATTCAAATAATAAGGGGAGCTTTAATGCTTGCTGCATTGCTTTGGTTAAATTTTTGTACCACCTCACTTTTAACTTAGGATACCTTGATTATCTTGGTAGAGGTTCAATGGTCCAAGACTTATCGGAACCATTACAGGGACTTGACCTTAAAATCTCGATTAAGTTTTTATTTCCACCTTTCTCTTTCTCTGCATCCTGTAAGGTATTGCTGTGATATTTGGAAGACATCTTTATTACCATCACCTCCACCAATGTAGGCAAGTGTACATAACTTTGTCATGGATTTTGACATCTTTTAACCCTTTCCCTCATAGAGGACACCATGAAAAGACCTATGCGAACAGCATAAAACCATCTCAGCCTGCGAGTTACCAGATCAGCCTGCGAGTAACTCGCAATTGTGTCACATGGGGTCAAAAACTAGGTCACCAGGTCAAATCTTTGACAAACCTTGTGAACACTCTAGAGGCCATAGTTTTAGCTCAATCTTCATAAAATTTGGTCAGGATGTTTGTCTACATGATATCTTGGATGAGTTTGAAATTGGGTCATTTGGGGTCAAAAACTAGGTCACCAGGTCAAATCTTAGAAAACCCTGTGAACACTCCAGAGGCCACAGTTTTAGCCCAATTTTCATAAAATTTGGTCAGAATGCTTGTTTACATGATATCATGGATGATTTTAAAATTGGGTCACGTGGGGTCAAAAACTAGGTCACCAGGTAAACTCTTAGAAAACCTTGTGAACACTCTAGAGGCCACAGTTTTGGCCCAATCTTCATGAAAGTTGGTCAGGATGTTTCTCTACAAGATATCTTGAATGAGTTCGAAATTGTGTCACATGGGGTCAAAAACTAGGTCACCAGGTCAAATCTTTGACAAACCTTGTGAACACTCTAGGGGCAACAGTTTTGGCCTAATCTTCATAAAATTTGGTCAGGATGTTTGTCTTCATGATATCTTGAAACCGGGTCATGTGAGGTCAAAAACTAGAGCCATATGGGAACAAAAAGTAGGTCACCAGGGCAAATTTTAGAAAAATCTTGTGAACACTCTAGAGGCCTACATTTTTGTCCCAGTCTTCATTTAACTTGATAAGAATGATTACTGCATGAATTCCCAGTTGAGTGCAAATTCAGGTAGGATCAATATGTAGGACACTTAGTCAAATGTTAGAAAAACACTTTAGATGCCATATTTTCTTGTCATCATGCCTAACACAGCAATCTTACGCAGGTGAGCAACACAGGGCCACCTTGTCCGGAGCATAATTTGAAAAGTATTTGAGGTATCAACTTGATACTTCATAGGTGGATAGATCTCATTGAAGAGGAGTGCAGTGCACAAGAATGATAACTCTACCTTTCATAATTTTTGAGTTATTGCCCTTTGTTATTTTTCAGACTTAATTTTTGTCCGGAGCATAACTCAAAAGTATTTGAGGTATCAACTTGATACTTCATAGGTGATAGATCTCATTGAGGAGGAGTGCAGTGCACAAGAATGATAACTCTCCTTTCATACTTTTTGAGTTATTGCCCTTTGTTATTTTTTAGACTTAATTTTTGTCCGGAGCATAAGTTTAAAAGAATTTGAGGTATCAACTTGATACTTCATAGGCGAATAGATCTTATGGAGGAGGAATGCAGTGCACAAGAATGATAACTCTATCATTCATAATTTTTGAGTTATTGCCCTTTGTTATTTTTTAGACTTAATTTTTGTCCGGAGCATAAGTTTAAAAGAATTTGAGGTATCAACTTGGAACTTCATAGGTGGATAGATCTTATTTGGGAGGAGTGCAGTGCGCAAGAATGATAGCTCTACCTTTCATAATTTTTGAGTTATTGCCCTTTGTTATTTTTCAGGCCTACTTTTTTTCCGGAGCAAAACTCGAAAAGTATTTTAGATAACAACTCGAAACTTTATAGGTGAATAGATCTCATTTAGGAGGAGTGCAGTGCACAAGAATGATAACTCTACCTTTCATAATGTTTTGGTTATTGCCCTTTGTTATTTTTCAGGCTTAATTTTTATCATAATGACCTTGACATTTTACCTGTAGACCTCAAAATAGAGGAATTAGTAGGTCTTCACATGGGTTTCATATCTTTTGAAAATGAAATATTTTACTCTCCAACACATCTTCTAAAGAGCAAGTGTACGGCGGGGGATGGCCATGTCAACATGGCTCTTGTTAGAATATAAAAAAATGCACAAAAAAAACAACAACAACAAAAAACAGACTAGCATCAGCAATTCTCTTATTTTTGTAAGATTATATTTTCTCCCATGCACAGTCATAAAAAACAATATTTTCAAAACCATTAGAGCCATGAGTGAAAATATTTTACTTCTATTACCAGAAGAAAAAGAAAAGATTAGTTCTCACAAAAGTTTTTTTCAGGATAATGTGACTGGGTGTGGATAATGCCACATTTCTACGGCGTGATACTGCAGTGTGGCAGCACTTTATCTGTCTCAAGTATAAGACATCATCTCCAAATGACTGAAAAACTGTTGGTGGGATGTTAAACCCAATAAACAAACAAACAAAATTATTTTATTAAGTTTATGTAATTTTAACATCTTTTTTTTTTTTCTTTTTCTATCCTTCTTTTGTGTCTTAGAGAGTATTGCCCAATTGGTTCCTCAAGTTTGCCTTTTTTCTTGATTTGATGCCATTTAACAAAATGTTACTTTGAAAAACATGTGGGTACATTTATCAAAGTGAAAATGATAACACTATCTTCTAAAGTGAAAGAAATGACGAACCATTTATAAGTTTTTTCTCCATTTCTTCACCAAATGATTGAAATAAAAGAAGATCATCCATAAGATGATTCAGATTGTGTGTGAGGTCTGTATTTCTTTCCTTAACTTTACAGTCAAACAAGACCTGGAAAATTGTTAATTCTCTGCAATGTCTTGAAATAAGTTAACTTCAAGAAAATGCGAAACTTCCTAGGACATTCTGAATTTCTCTTTTTGTTTGCATAAAAAAATCCAGAGAAAGTTGAATTTTACTGATTTATTTACTCTGAGATTCACTTTTTCTTCTAAATCGCAAGTTTTGAACATTCAGCAACCCTATTGGCAGATTAGATTTTTTTACTTTTCTGTTTTTTCCCCTCAGACTAGGTCACTGTAGTCATTAATTACAGACTTATTTTCACCGACTGACTGGTGCTAATATAGGCACAGACTTGGTGTCAGTTATCACACGCAATGTAAACATGGCTGACACAGTTCCGGCATTTCCTAATCGGTTAATGGTCTGCAGATGTCAGAACGGACAGACCAGGACATGCCTGGTCAATAGTCCAGCTGATAAATGACCAACCAATTTGACCATCCCTGGACCTCTGCAGGATAACTTGATTATTGTATAGTTTTGGTGATACACATGAAAATTGCAGTATTTGATTTATTTCTGTTTGATTTTCAATTGACTGGGGGAATTTTCTTTTACTTGTTGTATTCCTCAATATTCACTTGATCTGCTCCACTTGAAGCATGCAATGGACAAGATTTCCAACAGAAGAAAACTTACACTTACACATAATTATCACGCTATCAAGGAAGGAATCATTATATATATAGCCTATTTATTTTTTTATTTTCCTGAATAATTTATTTACAGGCTTGTGCACATGATGATAAATGGAAAAGCTTAAGTGTCCTTTGTTAAATATGTAACAGGGAGAGAAGTGAAGCAGAGATGATTTACAGTGCCATACTTTGATCTTTTTATTCCTCCTAATGTTTGCACATGTGGCTGCCTTTGCAACCAGTTGAGACAAAGATCAGCATGCACATCTGTTCAGCTTGATCATGATCTGAACTGTTTAATATTCAGTCAGTGAATTTTCCATAAGCACCCTCATAAACAACTAATGGTAGAATTTGTAAATAAATAATGGAAAAATAAGTCCCAATAAAGACATTTAGCATGGTAAGGGTTAAGGTATTCCATCAATCATTAAATTGTGATCATGGAACATCAAGTGATCATAGGAATTTTATAGTAAATGCATGCCTTTACAGAATTTAGCAAATGAGTCTATGACTCCAAGTCAGTGGATGCTTGCATCTGCACTGAAGTCTTTTTATGCATTTGAAGGACCATGATGATAATTTAATGATGGATGGATTACCTTAAGATCTGTCAATCATGAACTCTTAAAATCTAAACCAGTTTAAAAAGAACCTGATGTTTAGATGCAGTGTTCAAGAATTGCTAATCTGTGTGCCTCTGAATTCTGCAAAATGTTGTGCCAAACCCAAATCAAGACAGTCAATCATTTTCTGCTTTCTAAACATAAGTTTTTGCATCAAGGGTGCTATATATCAGAACCATACCTTGTAGCAATGTTTTCCATTAAGTAATGGTAAAAAGTCGAGTATTGAAAATTGTCACGTATTTCTGTCATACTTTTCCGTTGTAAAACGCATTTCTCTTCAGGCTTTCAAGCAAGAAACTGATCACTCATTCAGTCTTCTTTGCTGATAACATTAAGAGTGAGATAGAACCTCAGCAGATTGTTCTGAAGGATTAAACCATCGTTTAGACATTTTCTGCATCCAGTGGAGGCTAGATTTTTATATGACTATTCGTATCACACTGCATCATCCGTCTGCAACATGGTATTAGAGAGTTTGTAGATGGGGCAATATCAGTAAACAGCCCCATAAAGATTTCCATAAAAAGTCGTATTGTATCAGGCACTGAAGAAATGTCCAAAATGAATAGATGTTACGGGAAGCATTGAGTGTGAAAAAGAAATGGAGACGAACTCAGTGAAGCTAAATAATTTAATAATCATATTGCTTAAAAAGAAACGAGACAATTCCCTGAGGAAATCTGAAAGTGAACTTTATTGGAAGAACTCTTTCCGATGTATATGGTAGACGCATTCTTTCCACTCCGCATGGCTACAGACTCTAACGTATTACTGGTGATATTGTGTGCAGCCAATATTTGACAAACGCTCCCCCATCGAATGATAGAAAAATGTCTTCCAGGAAGAAAATTTAATTTATTTCTGATAAGAGAGTTCAAATTATCACATTTTTTTATATAAAAATCAGGTTTCTTGAGTCTCTCTTGAAAACAAATAGAATTTAGTTGACTTGCACTATCCTTCGATTGTTTAATTGGTAATAAGCTTTCATGAGACCTCTCATTTGAAGCAAATTTTTCAACACTCGCTTGAAATTTTACACCAAAATGGCTGGCTGAAATTGAAAGCACTGAAGATGAGCATAATAATACGACAGGGGAAATTTCTGCTGCCTGAGAAACAGTTCAGATGCAACATGTCTATTTGGAAAAAACCTTGTAAACAGAATTTTCAATTTAATAGAGCTGCTGGCCTGTCTTAATCAATTCTCAAAACAGAACTTAATTTCATGAAATTGTACTAATTATTTTAACATTGGCAGTTAATTATTCAAAGAAACATTAATTAAAAAATTTCCCTGCAAAAAAAGTTGACCATAAAATATTTTGGTTTAATAGGAACAGTTTCAGTCTCTCTTGAGGAATTCATACACATTACGACATCATGAAACATTCTCTTAATAGAAACAGTGCATTAAAGGTTATATTACTGTTTTATTTAACATCATTTTGAATTGAATTTTGTCGAAATTTTCATACCCTTATCAAAGATTTAAGGGAGGATTTACCATGGATGATTTTTTTATACAGTCAAACCTGTCTTAAGCAGTCAGTCAAGGGAACAAGAGGAAGTGACTGCTTAACCCTTTCCCTCATATAGACTCATTTTGACGCACTCAATAGGTACCACATAAAGTCTGTTCTGCAGAAAACCGCATTTAAACCTTACCAAATTTAATTACAAAGTCCTCATTTCCAGACCACTGAGGAGTTACTCTCAGGCTGATCTGGTTTTATGTTGTTCGCATAGGTCTTTTCATGGTTTCCTCTATGAGGGAAAGGGTTAAAGACGTGTTTGCCAAATGAAGGTTAAAGAAGTTACAAAGGGCTATAATGGTGATAATAAAACTGACCACTAGAAAATTGTCCCTACCTGATCATGTTGTTCTTAATGACTATTGCCAGCGTTGCCTCTGATTTTGTTACTCAATTATCCTAACATAAATATTGTTTAATTTTTCTTTCCAAATTGGACAATACAGACCAAAAGTTCATCAATGGTAACTAGCTTTAAGAATTGTCTAAAATCAGAAATAAGGTGGCAGTGTATGTCATCCTTCATATTTAACAAAGTTCATGACTTATTTGCCATAAAAAGTTGACTTGATATGTTTTTATTCATATACTTTACGCAGGGAAACAAGAATGATGGATATGCAGATCTGTTCATATGTTCTCCATTTTGTTTTGAATGTCAGTATAACATGGCTTGATACCATTCAACCCAAATAATTAAAACATTAATATCATTAAATAAGAACATGGTCCAATTTAACATGGACCCCAAACAAATCAGTGTTATAATTGTGGCCATATGATTAAGCAACCTCTGCTGAATTTTCATGCATAAGTTTAGTAAAATTTCATATGTAATGACAATTCATGTCAGATTCTTTTAATCGTATGACCTATACTGACAGTAAACCACGATTATAACAACAAACAAACAAAACATATATGAAGGGACTGCGAACGAATTCACTATTTGTAATCTAACACCAAGAAAATAGTTTCAATTATTAACTGAAAATAATGATTTAGCATATGTATTTCTCGTACATTTTCAACATCATATGAATAAAGTTGCATCAGACACATTTAATCTAGCCGTTATTCAAGTTCAACACACTCTGCATATATAAAGAATGCATGAACGTGACGCAGAGTGATGTAATTCAGCCTAAAAGTTATATGTAACATGTTAGATATAAGAAAATATGTGATAGTTATACAAAACCAGAAACAGCTGTGTCAGCATAATGTCATATGATAAAGAACCATGAAAAACAGGATTTTTAGCTCACCTGAGCATAGCTCAGGGTGAGCTTTTGGGATACTTGATTGTCCGTCGTCCGTCGTCCGTCAACAATTTTGATGTTTACACACTAGAGGCCACAATTTTGATCCAATCTTCCTCAAACTTGGTCAGAATGTTTGTCTTGATGATATCTTGAACCCTTTCGAAAATGGGTCAGGTTGGATCAAAAAGTAGGTCAGTAGGTCAAATCTTAGAAAAATCTTGTTTACACACTAGAGGCCACAATTTTGATCCAATCTTCCTCAAACTTGGTCAGAATGTTTGTCTTGATGATATCTTGAGCCCTTTCGATAATGGGTCAGGTTGGATTAAAAAGTAGGTCAGTAGGTTAAATCTTAGAAAAATCTTGTTTACACACTAGAGGCTACAATTTTAATCCAATCTTCCTCAAACTTGGTCAGAATGTTTGTCTTGATGATATCTCGAACCAGTTCGAAAATGGGCCGGGCCGGACCGAAAAGTAGGTCAGTAGGTCAAATCTTAGAAAAATTTTGTTTACACACTAAAGGCCACAGTTCAGGAGTTATGTCCCTTTTAATGTTTAAATTTGCCATACTATCTCTCAGTCAAGTATGACTTCAAATTTTAACCACAGGCACTGTTTTGTTCATTGAACTGAAATGATGACATAGATTATGTATTCTGACAGTACAACTATGCTATAATTTAGTAACTTGTACAGGCAATGAAGGCAATTTTTTCAGGTGAGCGTCTTTAGGGCCATCTTGGCCCTCTTGTCATTGTTCTCTCATCTCCAAAATAGCTGAACAGTATAAAACCTGATCAACTAGCATGTTATCAGTAGGCTGACCATATTTATACCCTACTCCACAAAGTGGAAATAATCCTGCTCATTGTCCCATCCCATTCTATCGCATTGCATCCCGCTTTACTAAAATTTCTGTATCTTTTCATATTGATGATATTCCTGATATCTCCATTTTATTCTGTGATTATACATTGGCCATTACTGTAACAGCATTCAAGCATTAAAGAATTGGCCTGTCTGCATGACGTAACGCTCTTTGAAACTTTCCAAATTCTGAAACTTTTTTTACCAGACTATTCATAAGTCTCGTTTTATTCAGGCATTGCAAGGTATTAAAATCTGTAATTATCTGTCTTATGGAGGATTGAAATTGTCAAAAGAGACAACGAAATGACAAAATTGATCAAAGCTGCAGACATGTTTATTGATAAATGAATATGAAGTCTGGAAGACACAGTTAAATGAACAATATACCTATACTTGGATGCAAGTACTTAAGACTTTATCCAGGTTCCTTTTGCTTTCGTAGATGAATAAGTATGGTCTACAAGACAGTGATCAGTTGTTGAAGATAAGAAGAGAGATTGAAACAGTAAGCTGAATCTGGCTTGTAATTCTTTTATTGTATTACAGACAGTGTTGTGCTGTTCATTTTGTCTGATTTATTTATTTATATCCCACCAGCAGTATGACAGTGAGTTGGAGAATATGTCAACTGGAGTACCATCATATGATGGGACTACTATGGGTTCACCTGCAGCGGGAAAGTGGTAAACATCCATTTCTTCAATAAACCTGAACCAATCTTGGGTGTGTATTGGTACAATCTCCCAAGTTTGATAGCCAACTAGGATGTCCAAGACACTCCAGAGTTATAGCCCTTTATATGATAAAAAAAAAAAAATCAAAATTGAGGTATCTAAACTTTTAAATGTGAAAATGTCTTCTGGCACAATAATCTTAGCCAAGTTTGATAACCCTTCTTGAATAAATGAAAAATTGTCCACACTCAATCAGACAAACATGACCCGATCTGGCTCAGTTATCATCTGGGCTAAGTTTGATAACCCTTCTTGAATAAATGAAAAATTGTCCACACTCATTCTGACAAACATGACCCAATCTGGCTCAGTTATCATCTGGGCTAAGTTTGATAACCCTTCTTGAATAAAGAAAAATTCCAACTGGCTCGTTATCATCTGGGCTAAGTTTGATAACCCTTCTTGAATAAATGAAAAATTGTCCACACTCAATCTGACAAACATGACCCGATCTGGCTCAGTTATCATCTGGGCTAAGTTTGATAACCAGCCAGAAGGTCACAGTAGTTTCAGAGTAATGGCCTTTAAATTTTTCAATCTAAGTTTCTACTGTTTTCTGGACTTTCCAATTTTGTTTATTACTGCATAATTTGATAATTCTGTGTTTTATGGAGGTGACCTGGAAATGATAATATTTTTAAAATTGAAAATTTGAATATGGAAGGATGACAAATGGAAAGAAACTAAATCATATCGTAAAAGTAGTTAAATTTTATCGCTTGAAAAAGTTTTTTGGTCAATTTAATTCAGAGAAACACATCCTAGAGCTATAAATTTGTAATATATAATCAGTTGGTTATTAGAAATCAGTTTTATTCTCTTTCTTTATAAATTTGATATCATGTAATTACACTATGAAAGAGATTTTCATATGAGATTACTCAGTAATGCAATCTATTTTCATTTAATGAATTTCAAAAATGAAAATGGAGTAAAATAGGAAATTATATGGAAATTCTGTTAAAATGAGATTTTAAGATTTTGTCCGTTACAAAAAGTACCCTATATTCAGTTTTTGCTAGATAGGATTTAATATGACAAGATTTGATATGACAAGAAAGAGGACATATTATAAAAGCCATATGAGAGTACAGTGCTGATCATTTTAAAATTTTATTTAAAAAAAAACCCACTTTATTACGTCCTCATTTTACATAGTGATATGGAGACACTATGGGATTCATGCTTGTCCCTCCATCATCCCATCCCCTCCTACACTCACATTACTCGTGAAGTTTACAGTTGTTGATAATGCTTTTACACTTAGAATGAGGATTTATTATGATAAGAAAAATCCCCAGGCAAGTGCAGATATATGTATCAAGGATTAATTTTTAGTAAGATTTATAGCCCTTCTGTGTCATAGCAGTATGGGGGGGGGGGGTATCAATCACATTTATTGATGGTTCTAGTTTGGTGTCCATTACCTATATCCTGCAGTATATTGGACCATAATAAGTACCTGGCAGCAATGCAATCATGAAGGGCACCACAGTCCAGTGATAACATACCTGAATGCAGACCCAAAGGTTGTGGGTTTGAGCCCATTTGGAGCAAGGATTTTTTCATGACCTTACCAGACGCAAAGTAATGGCCTAATCCAGAAACAAACGAGAGGGATTTGTATAAGTTGTAAGAACTTGTTTCCCAATCAGCATAAAAATAAATAAGTTCTTAACTTATTCACAAATGGGAGGCCTGCATGGTGAAATGGTTATAGCTGTTGGAGCTCTTGTACATTGTACTACATAGTCTGCAAGGCAATGAAAAATCAATTGTTTCATATTTCTTTTAAAGATCAGCAAATTAATATTCATGAAGTCATAAATTTGTTCATAAATATTCATAAGGTAAAGATTTAAATTTTACCCAGGTGCCTTTATCTCCTTTTATAATATGCTAGATATCACTATGTGAAACATGTTTCATATGTTTGTAACAGTGGCAAATTCTAAGACTTTTACCAATTAATGAATAAAAGGTTTAAATAAAAGGCTCAATTGCATCGACCCAAGTCATGGAACAGCATTGTGGATCAGGGCAATATTCACAAAACATCTTGGGATTTACTTTAAACATTTATATATATCCACATTTTAAGTACTCTCTGTCAGAAATTTAAGTTGCAGTTGCTTTTTGAATTCAGACCCAGCTCTGTATTTAGGAACAACAGAGCAATGGTGACTGTAGACCAAATGCTTGAACAAGTGTTCATCTCATTGTCAGATTATTTCATCAGGAAGCTATCTAATGAAGTCCTGCTTCAGGGATAATAGAATTGACCATTTTTTATCTGATTATGTCAAGTCTGGCTGAAGTGCTCAACATTCCTTAAATCTTATTAGTTTCCACTTGAATACTCCATGTTAATGTAATCCATCCATCATTAAATTATAATCATGGTCCTTCAGATGATTAAAAAGTCTTCAGTACAGATGCAAGCAGCCATTTACTTTGAGTTACAAGTTATTTTGCCCAAAGTCTATAAAGTCTTGCAATTACTATGAAATTTTCACGATCATTTGATGGACCATGATCACAATTTAATAATGGATGAATTACCTTAATGTTTAATTATTTTGAAGCCAGATCAGACAGAAAGCAGTTCTTATCTTTGCTGGATTTTTCTGTTATTCCTTTTTGTCATAAAGATATGCGTAAGCATTTTAAAAACCTGGTCAGCCTGCAAGTCTCCTGACTGATCAAGATTTATACTGGATGCTTCCCCTTTAACCTCATGAATATTCATGGACAGATTTATAACGTCATGAAAGTTAATTTACTGAAATTTTATAGATGTTTTATGGATAAATGGATTTTTACCTAGCAGACTGTGTAAAATCTGAGCTACAACATTGTATGGACAAACAGAGGAGACCCTGAAAGGTGCTGTCTGATCTGGGTCTGCTCTGTTTGCCAGTGCATAAAAAATTTGTCTATATGATGTAAAGGATTAAATCATTTCCTCATCTGATCATGGGGTTAAAGGTTAAAATGGGGTCAGATGATGATACGTCATAAAGCACAGACTTCACATAATTGGTACATGTAGGAACTATATAGGGTTCATTCGCATTGTTCAGTTGTGTCACATACTCTGCAATGTTGTTATACTGTTGAGTTGAGGCAGCTTAGTGGAGGTATTGGATCATTCCCCTTTCAGAGATTGCTCTAGTTAAAGTTTTTTTACATCAGGAAACTATGAACAATAGTAATTACTGAATCAACAATAATAGTCAAATGAATACTGGTAAAATTCTTTGTGATGAATAAGTTCTAGATCAAATTGACACTCTCTAGTCCTCTTATAGTTATTTACAAGATAAAAATTTAATCATTTATGAGAATTTTCAGAAAAGTGTTGGAAATTAAGACTTTTAAGTCAGTTTTGATTTTTCAACTTTTGACATTAATTTTTCAACAGAGAAGAGGTGAGATGGAGACAGTTAATGTCAGGCGTCTTAAGCCAGGAAGTAATTAACTCACAAACTCCCACACACCTTGCTGTTTCGTTGATCAGCCATGGACTGTCGAGTATTGATCTGTAATCAAAATATTAATCATTGCCGATATCCCCATGATAGCAATGCTGTAGTCTGGGATATACAGAATTTTGCACTTATGTATAAGAAATTTTTTTATATTTTTTTTTAGAAATTTTGTTTTAATGTCTAGGCAGCTTGTCTCAACAGTGCTTATAGTTGTCTGATTCTGTATACGTTGATATGTTGTTGGTGCCATATTTTGGTATTAATCAGTTAACATTGACTTTGATGATAATGTTCTTTCTTTAAAAGGTATCTTTTTTACTTTTTTAGGATAAATGAATATCTGGTGTCCGATCGGCGTACTCAGTTTGTTTACACTCTAGCATCTTCATTTCTTAAGCAATCATCTTCAAACTTTATAACAATGTTTATTGCCATGGCTGATATTGGCCATTTAGGCAGTAGTAATATGGCCCTTTTAACCAAAAAAATGTCAGATTTCACTTTAATTTCACTCTAACATCTTCATTTCTTAAGCAATCATCTTCAAACTTTATAACAATGTTTATTGCCATGGCTGATATTGGCCATTTAGGCAGTAGTAATATGGCCCTTTTAACCAAAAAAATGTCAGATTTCACTTTAATTTCCTCTAGCATCTTCATTTCTTAAGCAATCATCTTCAAACTTTATAACAATGTTTTTAGCCATGGCTGATATTGGCCATTTAGGCAGTAGTAATATGGCCCTTTTAACCCCCAAAAAATGTCAGATTTCACTTTAATTTCACTCTAGCATCTTCATTTCTTAAGCAATCATCTTCAAACTTTATGACAATGTCTATAGCCATAATCTCTAGGTCAAGTTCAATGGTGGCTGATATCAGCTAAAAAGGTCAGGAGTTATGACCCTTTTATTATCAAAAATACCAGATGTTACTTTGTTCTTTATTTCTTCAGCAATCATAAGTTTCATGACAGTGTTTGTTATATATGATTTTATATGTTTATATTTATAATTTACACATCTCAATTTCATGTGATAGTACACATTGCTTAACCCTTTCCCTCACATAGACTCATTTTGACGCACTCAATAGGTACCACATAAAGCCTGATCTGCAGAAAGCCAAACTCAAACCTTACCAAAATTTAATTGTAAAATCCTCATTACCAGACCACTGAGGAGCAGTGAACAGCATAAAACCTGATCAGCCTGCGAGTTACTCGCAGGCTGATCTGGTTTTATGCTGTTCGCATAGGTTTTTTCATGGTATCCTCTATGAGGGAAAGGGTTAACAAACTTCTGTTGACTTGCTCTTTACCTATATCAGAGTTGCAGATCTCTGTTAGGTAATAAGGTCTTTGGGACACTGAAATACCCAACCTCGTTTCTATGACAATGTGGTCTTGGCAGTAGTCCTATGTTTAGATTGTCCGCTCCTTACCCTAGAGGTCAAGGGTTGGTTCCCCAAATGATTGAAATTTTGTCAAACCATGACCATGCATTCATTTCAATGTGCTCATGACAGTGTTCTTACTTGCACATTTAATTAAACTTATGCTGTGAACTTACTTGCAAACATAATTTAATATAATTAAAATCTAAACAACTTTATACAAAAAACATTTTTTTTTAATAAAAAAGAAAGAGAGAAAAAACAACAACAAAGAAATATAAAGCAATCTATAATGTGGCAATATTAATGTTAACTTTGCATTCATTTTACAAACATCTTTTTCTCTCCCTTTTTTAAATTCATTTTTTATGAAGCATCGTTTTTCTCATCAGCTGGAATTATTTGTAATTACAAAAATGGAGACATTGTCGGGTAATACAACTGTATTACTGAAGGATGGAAAGAGGATGATTTTTTGATGCATTTAGATTAATTGCGGAGCAAGTTAATAACGGTTTTGTGGGTCTTTTTCTCATTTTGATTTTTTTTATATTTAATTAATTGCTGCTTTTTTCTGTCTGTTGGGGTTTACCAGGCATTGCATAGTTATACTACTGTCCCTGGTGGCCTAGTGGTTATAGCGCCCGCCTCAAGAACAGGAGTTTGTGTGTTTGATCCCCGGCCACAACATAATAAAGTCGTAAAAAATTGATACTGTTACAGCTCCCTTGTTTGGTGCTCAGTATATAAGGGTAGTTCCTGGTGTCAGGATAATGTGGCTGGGTGTGGTATCATGCCACATGTCTACGGTGTGATACTGCAGTGTGGCACTATATCTGCCTGGAGTAGTTATTGTTTCCAAAATGAATGAAATACTGTCAGTTGGACGTTTACCCAACCAATAAAATAGTTATACAAACACTTTTGAAAAGAGATGAAATCTTGTTTATATTTTTGTAACCATAGTTTGATCATTTTGGTGTTTAAAGCTGATTGATTTTCAGATGTAGAAAACATGTTGTCATGGCAACTTATAATATTAACTTATAATATGTACATGAAGGGAAATGGTCTTAAATGTATAAAAATGTTGAAATATTTTGGCATGGCCATGTCTTCTGAAATAGAAATAATTATATTTCAGCGTAAATCATTTCAATAATAAAACAGATTTATTTGATAGTGTCAGGACATGTTATTTTCCAGAAAGTTCATGTTTTGAAGGTGACTACAAGAATAACCTTTCAAGCAACAGTAGTTCTTCTGTTCCCAGACGTATATTCTGGTCTCAGACTCACAAGGATGCTTAATGTACGGGAGATGTTTATCTATGTATGGTGTATTCCATTTGTGGAAATTTGACGTAACCAACACAACATTATGACATTTCTAGGATGAATTGTCAAAGTAGAACCATAGTTATATTAATTATACAAGAACTTTGATGACAGTTAGAGCAGCTCGTTCACAGATGATCGGTAGAAATAAATAAAATTTTCTACTCTTCCTTATTAAGTCTTTATTTCCAGACAAATAATATTGGCAAGTGTAAGTCACATTGAACAGGAAAAAGCTATTTTCATAAATGCAACTTCGCGACATTGGTTAAATATAGAATACGGTATCTCTGAAACAGGTGCCTGTGGTACTATGTGACATGTTCCACAACATGGTGTTTTCACCAGTTCAGAGAAGCAATTTCGTAAGTTCAGCCTCTGAAGTAAATAGCACATGCACAAAGGGTGAACTTGATCAGTCAAGTGATGCCAAATAAAAGAAGGAAATCTACATATATGTTTTATAATCAAGTCTGTCATGGTATTGTCCGTGATGGGGAAACCACCCATTTCTTTTTATAATTATGCCACCCTTCGAAAAAAAGGAGGCATATTGTTTGCAAATGTCGGTTGGTCAGATGGTCGGTCGGTTTGTCCATCCATCTGTAGACCACTTCGTTTCTAATCAATAACTGGAAAATGCTTAGGCCCACATCCCCTTCACTTCATTGGATTATTGGTCATCGCGACTACTAAATGACTTTGATTTTGGGGTCACTTGATAGGTTAAGGTCACAGTGACCTCGAATGTAAAAGTCTTTTCTGATCAATAACTGGAGAACACTTGGGCCCACATTCCTCAAACTTCATAGGGTAATTGGTCAGGACTAGTAGATGACCCCTATTGATTTTGGGGTCACTTGGTCAAAGGTCAAGGTCACAGTGATGTCAATGGGAGTGTGGGGAGTGTAGGGGGACATGTGTCGTTCCGACAACTCTTGTTACAAAAGATTACATTGGGTGACCATGCATCTGTAGACAGGTATTGATAAATGTACACACACATAATTAAAAATCAAATTCTTTATCAATGATCATCTGTGAGCGAGCTGCTTTAAGGTTTTTAGAAGTTGTTTTTTTTTAGCATAAGACGTCTGAAATTAACCTAATTCCTGAGCCAATGAAATCTTGTTAACAAATGAAGGCTGTAGAAATGCTAATGTCAGGTTTCACTGATTTCTCATATTTGCTGCTTTTACACACTTAACATTGTCAATTATTCAGCAGTGCAGGTAATGAAGGCAATGTTTTTCAGGTGAGCAACTTCAGTGCCATCTTGGCCCTCTTGTTTAAAGATATTTCATGTTTCTAATGTTGGCAATATTTCAGCATTACAGAAATTCCTCCCAAATTCAGTACCTTTATTTTGGCATTGGTTGCAAAAGCAGTCACAAATTCCTACAGTATTGTAATGGTTTATTTCAACCTTTACCTATATATGCAATACTAGAGAGGACCCTAACCTTTTGAAATTGTGAAACGTTATTCAAGGTTGCGGAAATATAGTTCCATTAATAAATTGAACAATAAAGAGACTCCCTTGTTTCCACATTTTAATTTCATTTTTTACTCTCTTTTTTTTTACTTCTTTTTGACAATACATCTTCCTACATTTAAAACCAATTTGGTTCTTTCTCAGAAAAGGTTTACCTTTCATCAATGTCATTCAGATGCACAGGATCTCATGGCAGAAATTAAAGACCTGGCCCCGTGTTCTTGAAAATACTTAAGTATGATCTCAAATTTGAGTATCATACTCAAATCCCTTTTGAAACTTATGGGCATAGTTTAAGTATAAGTATGAAAATCATACTTTAATAATTACCATTCTTATTTTTGAGAACACAGGCCTGAGTTACCACAAGAGGAGGTGGTATTGGGTTTGATCCCCAGAAAGCAACATACCAAACTTGCAAAGAATGGTACTTGCAGTATAGCTCCTTTGTTTGACACTCAGTGTGTAAGGGTAGTTCCAGGACTGTTTAAATAACTTGGCCTCAAAATAAGGTAAAGTAACAGGGTATGGCAACGTTTCACTATGATTCCACAGTAAGGCAGCACTGTTTATCTCCTGCATTGAAAAGTATCAAACTGAATGGACTTCTGTTGATGGAACTTTACATCAGCTGTAAAAAGAAATGATGAGTGTGACACCAGACATGCTGTTTGTCTATAGACCATTTCACCAGGGTTTCAACAATACTCAGTATCATTTGTTGATTTAAAGTGACAAATGAATCAGTGACTGGTTCCAAATCTCTAGTGTATGTTTATTTCCCAATGAAAAATGTGTTGAATTTTACACCAGTATATAGGGTACATACCAGTAGGTTTATGTCTCATTACAGAGTGAAATGGTCTATACTAAAAAAATAACAAGAATGGACCCAAACTGACAAACTTTTGCTGCATTTCTATAAGTAAACGCGGAAATATCTGAAACGGTTTTATTTTCCCTCCATGCCGGCAAGCTGCAGGTTATACTGGGAAACATTTATTCAGACTGTTAACTTTTGTTCCACCTGATCTGGCTCTTCTATGTTACATCATGTTATAAACTGTGTACCTGAAAATGGCAAAGGGTTAAGGTAACCCATCCATCATTAAATTATAATTGTGATCCTTAAAATGCTTAAAAAGATATCAGTGCAGATGCAAGCCTCCATTGACCTGGATTGATTGCATCATTTGGTGGACCATGATAACATTTTACCTTTACAACACATTGGCTACCTTGGTTCGATCAAAGTATGAACATTTATTTTGTTATGGGTCTGGGAACTAGATTTTACAAAGATACTATAGTTTCACAGTGTTAAATTCTCAGACTTTGACTTTCATAAACTCAATAAAGAATTACAAAAAGGTCCTATGAAAAATCCAACATATATTGAAAATAAAAATAGGCAAATAAAAAAGAAAAGAAAAAAGAAACAACATGGAAATGGGACATTACATAAAATAGAGAAGTACAAACAGTAACTGCTTTGTAATGATCACTCGGCAATAGGACCAACTGGGGTGCTTAAACCAAGTTTCAAGGGTTTCAAGCCACATATCTGTGGCAGCAACCAAATTATTTCAGGCAGAAAGCTCTCTACATAAAAAAACAACTAAAGAAGAAATTGTTTTCATGACAAGACTTAATGGTGCTTGTGTGTGTGTAATTTAATATCTAATTCTTTATCATCTTTTTTATGCTATATATGAGGATAATAACCTTAAGGTATTGGAGACAATAGTTTTCATTTTTGCTTGTTGATAGTCATTGTGCAGAAATATTTGTTACACATGGGAAGCGCCTTCATCCTGACAGCGTTATTTCTATTTTTAACTTCACGAAGAAACCGTAATAGATAGAAAAAACACAAACATAAAGTTTTTAATCCTTACAATGCTGTGAGAACTAATGACAGCCTTTGTCACCATTGCAGACCAAAGATCAGCTTGCAGATCCATGCAGTCTAATCATGATCTGACTGTTTGCTATACAGTTAAGAAATCTACTCCCATAAACAACTAATGGTACAGTCCAAAATGAAGAAAGGACAAGTCCATTTAAGAAATTTAGCATTGTAAGGGTTAATCTGATATTGGATTCTACTCATAAGTAACCTTCGCAATTATTTCTATGTAGCCACATACCAAATTTTGACCTTTGACCCTGATCCCCTGTATGACCCTTTTCAAAAGGTCAAAAACTCAGCACATGTGTTTTTTCCTGGAACAGTCACCTCAGTTGAAAAAAAAATGCATATGATTAAAATATTATCCACTCTGAGGGAATGCAGATAAAGATACTTCAGTATGACATGGTGACAGTTCTGACAGTGGCTATTACCCGATGTGCCAACTATACAGACGTGTATGACTTCGTCCCTGAGATATCTGTCACTTCCATACTCAGTGCTTTACACACTAACTTTTCTTACCATTGGGTGCATACAACTGATGTTGGATGGGGGTAGGGGATCTCAACCCTTTTTAAAGTGCGCCATGGTCATATAATAATGTGCCTGACCTGTAGATCCAAAGTTGTTAGTTCAAACCCCATTGGGGCAAGGATTTTTTATGACCTCCAAGTTCCAAAGTACTAGTCCAACCCAGGAACTTTCAAGAAGGATCAGCATTAGATATTAAAAAAATAGTTCCCAATTGATGTAGAATAAATAAGTTTACCCAATAAATGAAATTAATCACAATATAAATGTTTCAGCTAGTTACAAGTGCTGACATTGGCTTGCCCTTTGTTTAAGCTTAACAAAAAGTTATGTTAGTCTGGAGGATAGTAACGAAAGTGAGTTGTTAAGTTGCTCCTTGTACGACTGACAGACAGACTAGATAAATTTGGTTTATAGGACAAAATCCGAATGCGAATGAATGATGATTGTGCCAATAGAGCCGTCTTTGTCTGCTTGCACATTCAAATAGATGCGTCCAGTGTATATATTAAGAAGTTCACGATGGTTAATTGGGATTGGTGCAGACACAGATGGCAGTCAGGACAGATGAGGTCCATATCAATCTGAAGGGGCTGCCCTACAACGGCACACTATCATGGAGGCATAATGGATTTTCGTCTGGCCTCGTGTCATCGTAAGGTCGGCCTCATGTCGTCGTCAGATCTGGTTCCCAGCACATCCTTGTTTCGTCTCCATCCAGACTGACCTTGCTGTCATCAGCATGCTCACCAAAGGTGACCTCTTCCTGTTACACTTTCCACTTATACTGCAGGCATGCATTGGATCTTCTTGCAACCAAGCTGCAGTACCTTTACAACAAATTTATTTTTGTTAGTCCCTTTCCACCAAATTTCTATTTCATCACTCAAATTTTCCACATGATGTCATGGTTTTTAATGACTTGGAAAACAAGAACAACAACAACAACAACAACAAAATTGCAGGTTTTTAGCTATGCACGAAAGATAAACTTAAGACTAAACTGTGTATTAAGTAATTTTTTTCTTCATTATTTCTTCTTTAAATTTTTATTATCTGAATTTTAAGAGCAATTTAAGATCAAAATTAAATATTTAACATCTTAATAAGTCACAAAATGACTGATATACAGCAAACCATTTCATAGTAAATTAATACGTCAACTCATAAGCTAATCACGTTTTATACTGTTTGTCCCAAACAATGAAAGATTTTTGACCCCAGCATGATTTGAACCCACAACCTTCAGATCCGCAGTCATGTATGCCACCATTGGACCACAGTGACCTCGAAATGATTGCGATCAGAATCTGGGTTCGCAATTTATAAAGCGTCATAATTATGACCACATCTCCTCTTTTCCTTTAAGTGAAAATCACACTTCTCAGACCTGGAATTTCATGGCCTGCAAAAATTTAAAAGTTTTGATTTGAACAATTTTCATCTTTTCATGAAGCATTTATGAACCACTGCTTTTTATGACGCAATTTCTAAATATTAATGCAAAACACTCTGAATAATATATTCTGCTGTTACTCAGAACTTGTTACGAGCTGGCAACGTTCAGCAAATAGAGATTTCGTTTAACAATTCCTGCAAAATTTAATGGAACAAAAAATAAGGAAGAATATTTCTAAATATTTGAATGAAAAGTATCCTTACTCTTGATTTGCATCAACTTGACATATATAGAATGTTTATAGCACTGGAATTTTTTATATGAATAACCTTTCTTCAAGGGAAGACATCAAGGCATTATCTTGACAGTTTGACTTAAGTTTCACTGTTCACGAAATATAATACAAAAACAAAATGATTCACCATTATTTTAGGGAATAAATGTATCAAAACCAGGATGAGGAAATAAATTTGATTATTTTCTTTCCTGAAAATGTTACGACAGTGAATTAGCCTGATTTCAGGGAGATTATATTGTGCCTGCTCAGAAAGAGGTGCAAGTGGCCTTGGCTTTTCTCCTGGTACCGCTAGATGACCTAATACTGAATGACAGCCTGACATTTGTCATGGTCCAGAAGGACGATTCCCAGACACACGGCGACAGAAAACATCCGTAAGTTGTCATATAGGAGTATCTGAAGGATCTAGATATCTGTAAGGTATATACTCTGCTTGTCAAGGCCTGCAGAGAAGATTCTGGATCTAGCTGTGAAATAAAAATACAATTTAATTCATTTTCTTCCAGCAAATGCAATACAAATTCATTGGTATGCTCTGGTATATTATGGTTCAGTTCAAGAATCCCCTGCCAGTAAATCTAACAATAGTCAGTTTAGGGAGCCATGATCCAGTGGTAATGTGCACTATTGATATGGAAGGTTATAGGTTTGAACACCTTTCAGGGTATGTGCCTACTGTTTGATGTCTCTTTAATTTGATTCTAATATATTTTCACTGTTTGTCTCAGAAAAAAACTTTTAGGAGTGCAAAGTTGGGGTGCCTAAAACCAAGTATAAGCACCTCAGCTGGTTTTTTTCTCACCTGGCCTTGCCAAGGTTGTAACTGTTTTATGTTTTGTGCTATCTCTGTGCCTCTTTGTCAAGTTTGTATCTCCTTCTGGAGCTTTTCCATTTTTGATATATGATGGAATTATCATAGGACCTACTTCTGATGGCCCGAAACTCAAAATTACATTGGATCAACACTGCACTTTGTTAATGAAGGTAGGTAAATAAATTCGATTCTGATCAATGTGATTTTGTCTAGAATGACAGTTTTATGTCTTGATTAATTCAGTTTGGTATTGGACAGGAAATAGAATTAGAAAGTTTCGTCAAAATCTGTCTTAAATTGGAACTGTTGGATACTGTAAGGAATTGAAATCTTAGGCTGATACAAGAAATACCATTACGAAGATACTTTTGGCATTGGTGGATAATTCATTATATCAAACATATAATGTGCATATTAGAAATTGGTGGAATTAACAAATGAATAAGGTACATATTAGAAATTGTTGTGTACATTAGAAATTGGTGGAATTAATACACACACGGTGTACATATCAGAAATTGGTTGAAGTATCACACAAATAATGAGCACATTAGAAATTGGAATTATCACACAAATAATGAACATATTAGATATGAGTGGAAATATCCTACAAATAATATAGAATTGGTGGAATTATGATATGAATAATGTATATATTAGATGATATGAATAATGTATATATTAGAATAACTGATCAAATAATTGGAGCAATCATTGACAAATATCCGACTGTTCATATTGTTAGTTCTTGAAAGATTTCAATTTTGAATTGTGTTCCATTTTATTGCACAAGCTTGATAAAATATGATAATAACCTCAAGCTCCATAATTTTTGTCATGTTTAATTTAATTCCAACCCACTTTTTAATGAAAATGTCATGGCGTCTTAAAAAAGAAGTGATTCATAAATATTTCATGAGATAATGAAATATTTTCAGCTTAAGATATTTGAATTTTTTTTGTAATAAAACTCAAGGTCTTGAATTGTGACTTTCACTTTTAGGATTAAAGAGACAAAGAAAGTACTGTGATACTTTGGAAAAAATGCAGTAATATAGCAAATGGTACCCTACCATTCTTTTTATTTGATTAACCAACATAATAATACAATATTGACAGCCATATCTAATAGTTATCAGAAATAACAGAGCCACACAATAAAAAAAAGAAATCTCTAAAATGAGTGGATGTTATCAAGCTTTAACCCTTTCCCTCCTATAGACTAATTTTGACGCACTCAATAGGTACCACATAAAGCCTGATCTGCAAAAAAACACAGTTAAACCTTACCAAATTTAATTATAAATTCCACATTTCCAGACCACTGAGGAGCAGCAACCAGCATAAAACCTGATCAGTCTGCGAGTTACTCGCAGGCTGCTCTGGTTTTATGCTGTTCGCATAGGTCTTTTCATGGTGTCCTCTATGAGGGAAAGGGTTAAGCACAAGTAGCACTGACTATTTTCACAGATGTTGGCAATATCATTCAAAGCTAGTCTTGTTACCCATCAATTAAAAAATAATTGAGTATTAGTCCGTTTGAATTTAGTAATAATTCAAATACACTGTCTTTCTGCTCCTCTGTATTTGATTTTCTGTATAGAGATATGAACCCTTATATCATTTGTATCATCAGTTAATTTTATCGTGTCATTTCACATTACATAGTGATCACTGTTCACCGATAAATGTCGGTGATTTTTTTCCTGTTCCCTCAGGGAGGGCCAATCAATAAGTATTTGTGACGAAGGCCTCACTGGTAGCTCAAACTAGAGCTGGTAAATACATCAGAACGAAATCTGTTATCAAAATCTTTTTATGGCCTAATCCTTTAGATACAATAAATTAGGCTTATAATGCAATAAGCACTTAATTTATTCAATTTGTAATGGCTTATTTTTATTGGATACTTTTTATTGCTTTGTCCTGGTCTCTTCTCACCCTGACAAATTACTGAATTAGTTTGTTGAATGTCGGCATTTATGTCTTTTGGTGAGTGGTTTTATTGAGTCACATGACATCCAAGTTTTGATTTGATGCTGTGGGTCAAGTAAAAGCAGAGTTGTGATTGGTCATTTTTTTATCACATGATATTAGCTATGTCTTAATTAACTGGTAATATTTTGAGACTGATTGAACTCATCAATGCCTCTGGAGACAGGAACTATTTTGGCAGTAATGTCCAAATGTAGGGCGACTAGCTGCCCTCAAATAATTGATGAAATTTGCAAGACAAATAATCGATCACAAATAAAAATAAAGATGGTGGACCCTCTAAAATCCAGCACGGCTATTCATGCAGAAAGTGCGAGATAAGTAAGAATGCTGGTGTTGTGTAAATCTAATTAAACGGGAACAGATGAATAAAAAAGAAGTGAACTATTCTTCAATCTGCTGCGTCCTTGTAATTGAGTTTTAAGGATAAAGGTCTAAGCCATGGAAGCTTGTCAGTAGAGGGAACAAGTTACTATGTGCATACAGATTACATCGGGACCTTGTATTTTCCTGTAAATTTTCCAGTCCGGCTATCTACTGAGACAAAGTCTTCCACAGAAATACTGTGCTAACTTGATTTTAATGTTTAAATTCGATCCTGATTGCACCATCAGAGGTTTACAGATTCCGAAAAATTCCGGAAAATTCTTCATCAGAGGAATAATTAATCATATAACATGTAGTTGTATTATATTTTTCCCCTTTCTTCATCATGAAAGAAAACTTCCTTTATGTTGAAGCACAGTCAGTTACAAGATTTTATGATTGGATTTTAATTGGTTTAAAGGCAGTAACTGTTCATGCATGCATTTTCATTATTATGTTTTGCTTTCCTCAGTGAATCTTATTTGCATTTTGGTTCTATGTAATGAAAATTTATCAACAGTCTACCACAACAGTTTCTGCAGCAGAATTTCTTGCAAATCCATTCCTGTGAATCCAAAAGCAGTTTCTGACAACTCCAGTATTATATTTCAGTTATTTAGAGACAATTTCCACTTGTGACAGACAAACTGCAAACTACACGACACTTTAATGCTTATATACAATAATGTATTTTACCCTTTACTAAGTATATTCTCATCTGATGCATTGGCAAACAGAGCAGACCCAGATCAGACAGTTCTTGTAGGAGCTGTCTGATCAGGGTCTCCTCTGTTTGCTTTTACAATATCTACACAATCTGCATTGCAAAGAAAAAAATACCATTTCATATACCATTTAAGTTCAGTTAATTTATATTCATGAGGTCATAAATTTGTATATGAATATTCATGAAGTACAGGGTTAAGGACAATGTAAAGTGCACATTTATTTGACTTTTCTTTCATTATTGGAGAAAGTAGTGCGCATTATACACACACACTGTCCCCGGTAGCCTAATGGTTAAAGCGTCTGTAGGAGGTTGTGGGTTCAATCCCTGGCCGCGACATACCAAAGTCATAAAAATTAGTCCTTTGCTTGGTGCTCAGCATATAAGGGTAGTTTCAGGACTGGTTGGCCCGGTGTCTGGATAATGTGACTTATAAATCCTTGTGTTACATTGAAAATTTGGTTGCAGTATGTAGTGATGATGCAACAAATGTCATGTCAATTCTCCAGAATCTGTTTTAAAGTGTATAGTATATAAAACAGTGTCATAAAACGATTTGGAGGCTACACTGTGGAATGATGGTACCATCTGGCAGTGCTCCGTCTTCATATTGGATAGCAGTGCCGTAATACAATGTATCATGTAGGCAAGAGAAAATTGTGAAATGGAACTGTCTAAGTCAGAGACAGCAAATATGTAGTAACTTGACAAAGAATATTCATTGTTTACCAAACACACCTGTTTTGCTCTTTATCAATAGTAACCTTCAACAGTGTGCAACCCCAATTACCTGCTGAATGGTTCTCAGTCTAATTTTCAAATTGATAATTGTTTATCAAAATTGATGAAGTGTCACTGAAAAGGTTTAGGGGCTATAATGTCTGGAGCATATTGGTGCATTGTTTTATGTTTGAATAGACTGCTGACAGCATAACTTACGTGGGTGAAATTGATTTTATCTAGTTTTATTAATTGGTTTTATTTATTTATGACCTTACATCCTCAAATGGCACCTTAATATTGCACAATACATAAATGTGGGTTTCAGAAGCTTTTATGGATGTACATAAATTCAGATGAAATTACTGGTTCTGAATTGGAAATTCGGTTTCATATTTACATGAATATAAAATATATCAACATGTCACACTTGCTGACAGGCATATTCTGCAAGCCAGTGTTATCTTGTAAATTCTGGTTTGCTGACAAGGCAAACTGACATGTCTCTCGCATAGTAGAAAACAGAGCATATGCTTCGGTCACATCTAGGCTATGATGCTCATTCATGTAGGTTTTCCTTCAAAAGTAGGAGAATTCATACGGAATCCATACAACTAGTATGAGCATCATGAAGAATTTGATTTTTTGGACTTATGTGAGGCTGCACCAACTTATAACTCTAAGTTATAAGTTAGCAAGTCCTCACAGGAATTTCTACTGTAAAATCATTATATTTCTTGGGGGATTAATTTTCGTTTCGCCTCTATACACGAATTTATGTCCCAACGAAAAGTTTTCATTTATCATGTCAAACAGCTTGCCGATAATGACGACCTTCTCCCATACTCCAACAGACTCGAGTAAATTGAGTTCATTAATATATATAAAGTTTATGTTCTGGAATATAATGTATTAAAAAGCAAATAAACAAATCGCCAAAGAAAACTTCATAATGTTAGTTGTGTTACTAATTGTGTTTGATGTACTACTGCAACTAACTTTGAGTTGGTTTCCACCATAATTTACAGTACTCCACCCACTTTTGTTTATACTGCGGTCACTGTTCTATTCATGTTTTATGGTACATAGATTTATAATATTTACATGATATATGTACATATATATATAGTATTCGTCTTATCCTTTCAGTTGTGAAGTTTTGCTTCATTACAAATTGTGTCATAATTTTTGTGAGTACATGAGTGTCTTTCCTGCGTAGATAAGCTGCATGGGTAGGAGAGATCCACTCTGTATAAAGGCCAATATAACACAGTGATTTGTCGCTGTCATCAAGACGACTGATTGACACCTGCTGTGTCCCCATTGTCCACTTGCCCCCAGGCCCTACAGGACACCCTGTCTAGCCCCAGTTGATGACAAGTAAGTCAGGGATATGCTGTGCCACAACTGTGGCCACCTCTGTTTTTATCCTTAGCAATACATGGCCAAATTGTTACGAAGATTATATGGCCACAAGCTTAGATTTATTTACACTTAATACTTTGGTCTGATTAACGCTCCCTAAAAGTAAGTACTAAATACAGATCTTAACATATACTAAAGGTCATGTCATTAACATATGACCAATATTAGGCTGCATTCTTTTCAACTTAAATTTTGTAAAGGTCTTCAAATCAACATCCAGATAATGTTGAAATAAATAAATTAAAAAAAAAAAAAAATGTAAGGCACAAATTCTTGTCCCCACAAACCTGTTTTTTTTCACCGAATCCACAAAATTTCATCCCCACGAAATAAAATGATTTCACAGTAACTTGTAGCCACATCATCAACCACTCCCACCTCGAAGGGCGCTCGCGGGGCATCCACATGAAGCTCATGTGGAGTTCTTACAAGTACTTTGAACTTGTGCAGTGACTGCAAGAGCTTGTATGAGCTCTGCACCAGTTTCACGAAATTCTTTTCACTACCACAGACATCGTACATCATCGTATGATTTTTAAAACCTGTAAGAACTTGCAGATCCGTACGAGTTTTAAGTATCTACAAACTCAGTGCAAGTAATGTGCTGTAGCAGTAAGGTAGCTGTTGGCCCTGGTGACACTGCTGGTAGAGGAACATGGTTGCAAGCCAAAGAAATGTCAAGGTTTATGACTAATTATGACTTAAGGTTCCTGACCCATTTTGTATAGGATACCAGGATAGGAAATGTCATGGGCAATTTTTGCCAAGTAAGCAGGAAAAATTTAAATGAGATATTGGTAGCTAAGTGGTTATGGCATCAGCCCCTGTATCCAGGAGGTTGTTGGTTTGATTACTGGCTTTGACATACTAAAGTTTTTACATATGCTACTGGTATATCTCCCTCCTCAGAACTTTTGGTTTTATGTGACTGAGTGTGGTGATAATCATGCCATTATGGTACAGATGGTATGCTGATAGACCTGACCAGGTCAGTCTCAAAAGTCCCCAAATGACTAAAATACTGTTGGTGGGACTGTAAACCCAAACAAATAGATTTGTGAAGATTCAAAATACTCACAAATTGACCTCCACATACTTTCCAAGGTTTGCTTGTGGAGATTATGTTCATATGACCAAAATAGTTTTTCTTTTACAAAACATAGCTCTTTTGAACACTCATAAAAAGATTATACTGTATCATTCTAGCAGCTCCGGCCACTCAGACCAAGATTAATTTCCATAAAATTGGACACTTATAGGGAGTCCACAATTTATTGGCTGTAAAAGTCTGATATTTACATTTGGAGGGAAATGATTATTACATATGATTTATTGAACATAGATTGGTTGCATGTTATATATAAAGACGTATAGAACTTTATTTTATAAACAGTATTCAAATGCCAAGAAAAATGGCATCAATTTATCTGCTTCCATAACTGTATTGGAAGAGTAATATTTGTCCAATTACGTAGTAGTCTGTCTGACCAGGCAATGGTTTTTCCTTATAAAATGATTGATTTAAAGAAGCAACTTCTAAGAGCTTGTACATGGCCAAATGATTTTGCTTTGCATCCCACAGGCTTTCTTCCATCCTTAGCATTTTTCCCCAATATTTCTTTGTGATACATGTATTGACTCTGTAATCCCAAACTTAATACCTTAAGTATTCCAGAATTATTTGTCTGACCATTTTAGTGAGAATGTGACCTTTTTAAATTCAATGAAAGTATTTTTGTTTTTTCTTGTGTTATATTGGCTAATTAAACTAAACTAGATCAGTTAACTAAATATTATTAATTACATGTTAGTGAAAGATCAAGTATGAGATTTAAAAAATTCATTTTTAGGGAACAGCATGATTCTGTGAAAGGAGACTGCATGATTCTGTGTAAGGAGACAGCTTGGACAGCATGATTCTGTGTGAAAGGAGACAGCATGATTATGTGTAAGGAGACAGCTTGATTCTGTGTGAAAGGAGACAGCATGATTATGTGTAAGGAGACAGCATGATTGTGTGAAAGGAGACTGCATGATTCTGTGTAAAAGGAGACTGCATGATTCAATGAAAGGAGACTTCATGATACTGTGAAAGGAGACAGCATGATTCTGTCTAAAAGGAGACTGCATGATTCAATGAAAGGAGACAGCATGATTCAGTGAAAGGAGACTGCATGATTCTGTGTAAAAGGAGACAGCATGATTCTGTAAAAAGCTGAAAAGATCAAGAATGCATGATTCTGTGTAAGAGGAGACAGCATGATTCTGTAAAAAGCTGAAAGGATCGAGAATGCATGATTCTGTGTAAAAGGAGACAGCATGATTCTGTGAAAGAAGAGAGCATGGTTCTATGTAAAAGGAGACAGCATAATTCTGTGAAAAAAAGCATGATTCTGTGTAAAAGGAGACTGCATGATTCTTTGAAAATGTGAAAGAATTACTGATTCTCTGTAAAAGGAGACAGCATGATTCTGTGAAAATGTGAAAGGAGACTGCGTGATTCTGTGTAAAAGGAAAAAGCATGATTCTGTGAAAATATGAAAAGAAAAAGCATGATTCTGTGAAAGGAGAATTTTTGAAAGGGGAAAGCATGATTTTATGATACAAGAATTTGGTGAAAGTAAGTAGCATGATTTGTAAATGAAGAAAGCAGGAGAAGTATTTTTATATACAACATAAGAATTGTTATGGAACTGAAAGGAGAAAGCATAATTGTTAACATACTAAGCCTAACTCTAAGTCTTCTATCAGGAAAAAACATTATTGTAAACAAAACAAGATAATGATGAAACTACAAGTGTGTGAAAGGAGACCCAATAATTGTCATAATGAGCAGAATTAATGAAATAAATGAAAAGAGATTTTGTTAAATGGCACTTTTTGTCTCCATTGATTCATTACAAAAGTGTTTTGCACAGTTAATTGTCTGTTCCTCTGGGTTTTAGTAATTCAGTAATTACAATCTGGTGCAATTATAGGGCTGATCTTGGAGATAAATTAACTCAGTATAAATAGTCATGTTCATTTATAATGCATGTCATTGGAAAAAAACAAAAACTATAATAATTCTGTGCACAAATTAAGTGGAAAGCAAGTCCCTGTAAGCCTGAATTCTTTCGAAGTATTGTGACAGTCATCCTGGCTCTTCATTTGTTATTCTTGACATCTCTCTTTTTATTTCGAAGGAAAAAGTCTCTGGTCTTCGTTTTAGGCAACAACCTAAAAAGTAGGAGAGAAAAGACGGGGAAAAAGTAATATATCAAAATCGGTATTTCAAATGCCAAAACAGCAGATTTTGTGACAAAAACTTTTGGTCTTACTTTTTAGCTAATATGTAAGTACTAAAAAATTTAAACAAATCTAACGTGTTTTACCAAAAAATGTTACTACTTCTTCAGCTTTCAACTTATAATTAACAAATAAAGATTTTGAAAAACTGCAGATATGAATTTTTTTTAAAAACTGCAGAAACCATGGTTGGTTGACAACAAACCAAAAACCGAAAGGTTAATGGCTTGGTGATGTAGGCAGATGCGTCATCTTTACAGGCTTCAATCAGTGTTAATGAAATATAAACCACATGAAGAATAATTCAGTATGCTAAATGGTATTAATTAGAATCATTATAACCGAGAAAGATGAAATTTCTAGGTTACATACTTTTATTTCCAGCATTCTTTCTTTTATTGGCAAGAGAAAATGTATGGTATTGTGAGGCATTTCTATTGATTTCTATATCGACGATATATCTTGCTCTGCAAACCAAATTTCGTGTTTAATATTTATTGCTGCTTTCCGCTGCTAATATGTTAGTTAATAATCAACATCCGAGAAATCACATGTCAGGGATTTCTGTTGGTCAGGCGAGAGGAGATGAAGATTGCAAGGTTTTCCCATACAGAGGTGTCTGCCTGATCAGAGAATTCACATAATAACACTGTCTGTGTTTGTGAATTTTATATTAGACAAGCATTAAGCCTCTCTGGCTCCACCTGTACATATCAAATTGTTTGTCCCATGAAGTTTTAAATCCTCCCAACTAGTTTTCTTCTTCTACATTGATGGCTAGCAATCATTTACCGATTTTTATGGCCATATCTAGACATAGTCTTTTATGTACCCAATGTATAGCATTTATACACAGGAGTCAGATTCCTGGGTAGAACCAGTACTGAGTACTCTTGAGTTCCCATAGCAACCCCATTTTGCAAAGTCCCAGGCAAGGGTGAATCTGGTACCAATTTTATATGTCTTTGGTTTGACACGGTCATGGGAGGAAAGTGCCACAACTGGGATTTGAATACAAGACCTCCAAATTGTAAAGTGGATACATTACCAGTGAGCTATTAAATTGTGCCCGGTCAATCTTATAGAGACTTTGTTACATGCTGGAGTTAACAAGGAGCATGATACTGATTGGCCATTAGTATCAAGGTAAATGTGAGTACATGTTGTTCAATACCCCCAACTTTGGCATGATATATAAAGAAGGCATAGCTATAACATAATTGAATCTAAATGACTGAAACACAGTCAAATGTTGAAATGAACAAATAACATGACATGTCGTAACTGAAGACCAAAGACGGATGGTGACCATGAGACACCGCCCTCGGCCATGTCTGTTAATACTGATCCCATACCAAGATATGATTAAGCACCAGGTTTCTGTCTAACAGCAGCCTAATGATGTGTTAGGATGAACACAATGTGCCAACTTAGGTGAAATGGTCTGAAATGTAAGGGTATTTGCATGCAAGAAAATAAAAAAAAAACATCAGGCTAACTGTGGCAATAGAGGACATTGGGACCTTCTTGGTGAAGACTGCCAGTCTAAGTCTGAAAATAATAGACAGGTTCATTACTACTAAGTACATATTTTCAGACAAAACATGTGCTAAGTAATCTTGTATGGCAAAGAAAAGTATGTACGACTGCTGAGTAGATCAGTTATTTACACATTCAGAAGTGGTCCTGGCCATCTTTTCTGTCAGTGTTTGGTTTCTAATTAAATACCATACTATCTGTAATACTGAATTGTCTGTAATATCACGCTGTCCTGAATACCTGACTCTGAAATATCGTATTGTCTATAATATCACATTGTCCTGAATACCTGACTCTGAAATATCATATTGTCTGTAATATCACATTGTCCTGAATACCTGACTCTGAAATATCATATTGTCTGTAATATCACATTGTCCTGAATACCTGACTCTGAAATATCGTATTGTCTGTAATATCACATTGTCCTGAATACCTGACTCTGAAATATCATATTGTCTGTAATATCATATTGTCTGTAATATCACATTGTCCTGAATACCTGACTCTGAAATATCATATTGTCTATAATATCACATTGTCCTGAATACCTGACTCTGAAATATCATATTGTCTGTAATATCACATTGTCCTGAATGACTGATCGAAATATGTATTGTCTGTAATATCACAGTCCTGAATACAACTGCTCTGTAATATCGTATTGTCTGTAATATCACATTGTCCTGAATACCTGACTTGAAAATATATTGTCTGTAATATACTGTCCTGAATACCTAAACTGTATAATCGTATTGTCTGTAAGTCAATTGTCCTGAATACTAACTCTGTAATATTCGATTGTCTGTAATATACTGTCCTGAATACTAACTCGATAATATGTATTGTTGTAATATCAATACTGTTCTGAATATTAAACTGTCGTATATATTTTCTGTTAATATAATACTGTCCTGAATACTAAACTTATCGATAATATTTATTGTCTGTAATATAAACTGTCCTGAATACTAAACTATCGATAATATTTGTCTGTAAATAATACTGTCCTGAATACTAAACTATCGATAATATGTTGTCTGTAAATAATACTGTCCTGAATACTAAACTATCGATAATATATTGTCTGTAATATAATACTGTCCTGAATACTAAACTATCGATAATATGTTGTCTGTAATATAATACTGTCCTGAATACTAAACTATCGATAATATATTGTCTGTAATATAATACTGTCCTGCATACTAAACTATCGACAATATATTGTCTGTAATATAATACTGTCCTGAATACTAAACTATCGATAATATGTTGTCTGTAACATAATACTGTCCTGCATACTAAACTATCGATAATATATTGTCTGTAACATAATACTGTCCTGAATACTAAACTATCGATAATATATTGTCTGTAATATAATACTGTCCTGAATACTAAACTATCGATAATATATTGTCTGTAATATAATACTGTCCTGAATACTAAACTATCGATAATATGTTGTCTAACATAATACTGTCCTGAATACTAAACTGTCTGTAATATCCCATTGTCTGTAACATAATACTGTCCTGAATACTAAACTGTCTGTAATATCCCATTGTCTGTAACATAATACTGTCCTGCATACTAAACTATCGATAATATATTGTCTGTAATATAATACTGTCCTGAATACTAAACTATCGATAATATGTTGTCTGTAATATAATACTGTCCTGAATACTAAACTATCGATAATATGTTGTCTGTAATATAATACTGTCCTGAATACTAAACTATCGATAATATGTTGTCTGTAATATAATACTGTCCTGAATACTAAACTATCGATAATATATTGTCTGTAATATAATACTGTCCTGAATACTAAACTATCGATAATATATTGTCTGTAATATAATACTGTCCTGAATACTAAACTATCGATAATATATTGTCTGTAATATAATACTGTCCTGAATACTAAACTATCGATAATATGTTGTCTGTAATATAATACTGTCCTGAATACTAAACTATCGATAATATATTGTCTGTTATATAATACTGTCCTGAATACTAAACTATCGATAATATGTTGTCTGTAATATAATACTGTCCTGAATACTAAACTATCGATAATATATTGTCTGTAATATAATACTGTCCTGAATACTAAACTATCGATAATATGTTGTCTGTAATATCGCCTTGTCCTGAATACCAAACTGTCTGTAATATCTTATTGTCTGTAATATAATACTGTCCTGAATAACTTTTTTGCCCTTGAATTTAAATTAAACTACAGTTGTACATTGGTGGTATGTATGAATCCTTCTTTAAAAAAATACTGCTATTTATTAGTTTATGAAAGAATATGATGATATGATAGTTTAATCACTGACTTGAAACTTTAACCATATGTAGTTGTAGTTATATATAAATATAACTGTTAGCATAGCAAGGAAAAATTTCTGACTATAGGAGATGTAATGCAGCTTATAGTAATTGCTTTATATGTTTCTGTTTTCAAAGATTGCCGATAGATCTGATCCATATACTAGAATGCAACAACTTATTTTCCAGATATAAAATGCACTTTTATATTATTGGTGTATTCACTTTTCATAATTGTTACTTTATAGAGTTTATTGCGATTTAAATTGATAATTCATTTCCTTATCATAATAAATAAAACAATTGGAATCTTGATTCATGATATCTATGGATAAATTGCAAATGTGTGTTTCTTAATTATATGACAGAGAAGTTGAATTTTCCCTCAACAAATTTATTTCAGACCGTAAAGGAAATGTGAGATATCACTACAAGAATATAAGGTTGCGATAAATTTTCATGGTATGAATCAGAAATGGAAATATGGAGATTTGGAGGTTTTGGCAAGATTCTCCACAAAGAAGGCTTGGAATTTCTGTGGAGAGAAATTGGAACACCGGTCTGCAGGAACTCTGCTCAAGTTCTAATTATATTGAATTCTAGTGGTAAGCAAACCTCATTTAATTTATTTGTCTGCAGGAGGCAATAATTGAAATAATTATGACAAATAGCTTTTCAAAAGAAAACCTGTCTGCAGCAAATGTTCTTGGAAAGAAAGTCCATCTGCCTTGGCAGGAATTTCTGTTGACTGCTTTTGACCAGACGCTGCAAAATTGGCAAAAACCACTCTGGTCAGAGGTTCTGAAATGCTCCTGTTTGATAGAAGTTGGTTGTAAAGTCAGTTCTGAGAAACCTCTCCATTAAAGACGTTGGGTTGAAAAAAAATTAAAATGTAAGGATCAAATCAAAGATGGTTTTATCACTTATGAAAAATTGATAATCTGCATTTTATATTACTTTAATTGAATATTATTACCAAAAGAAAACAACTTTTTTAACATTTTTTTTTTCTGAATTAGTTATCTTTTTTTTTTTCTTTTTTTTTGGCAATTATGATTATGTCTGAAAATATGTAACACAGAATTGCATAATCAGTTTAATGCAAACCTTGTAACACTTTCAGGCCTAGCAATTTATTACGAATTTAAGCTGAGATAATAATGGTCTGATTTTTTTGTCAAAATTGTATTTTTTTTTTAGAAATGACAAAACTCATGATTGGAGAAGAGAATTGAATGAAATAAGTTTTGCCATAAAATTGAATTCAGGGATATTGGTTTAATTCTATTAAGCATTCTTTTCATTAGAAACTTCAGGCTGTTAGTTAATTTTCTCACTTCATTCCAAAGTTTAATTCTTTCTAATAGAAAAATGCTTATTGCTTTTGTTCTCCGTTCTACAAATTGCAGTCTATAATAAATTTTTATTGATCTAAGGTGAAGTGTAAAAAGGGTAAGATGACTTATCCCTTGCAAATTCTGGTCATAGGTATGGTACCATTAGTTGATATAAATCCATCTCAGGCACAAAGTACTAGTCCAACCCTGGCACCACCCAGGGAGATTAGAATTAAGAACTTGTTTAACCATTCACTTTTTTCTTTTTTTTCTTCTTTTTTTTTCCAAGTCATAGAGGTGAAATACATTAAGTTTCACAGACGGTAGATCCATTTATTTTACTCCCCTGATATTTATGCTCCAGCTAGGATTTCATGAAGCATTTTTTTTTTGCACTTTATCTCAGAAATTCTACACTTAATTACCCAAAGTATTCCTTTTTTGTGATAATTGATTTAAAATTTCGCCATTTCTTCTTTGGATACCATAATTATAATTCATTGTGGAACTACAAAAAAAAAAAAAAAAAAAAAAAAAAAACTTTTTCATCATGATGTTCTTTTATCTTTTGTGGGTTTTTTTAGTGCCTCATCTTTCCTAAATTCTATTTTTAAGTCATAAGAAAGAAAACCAATACTTTGTTAAGATCATAATGTTTTGTTGTTGATTTGTTTTACAAAATAAACCTACAATAGTGTTTTAGTTCTACCTGAGTGCCTCTCTGCACTCCTCCAATGTTTAACGTGAAAATTTAAGCCCCACCCAAGGTCAAATTATCACAAACTTACATGTTATTTTGTGTAAATCCGATCAGCCAGTGACTACCTATCATCCCTGTGTAGTGATTAGATGGCCTGTCAATTTGAATACACCTGGCGTTTATTCAGTATGCCATACCATATGCAACCAGTCACTAACAGTCAGCTATAGAGTTGTCTTAGGACTAAATATCATGCTGTTCTTGTGCAGCTTATGCTGTAGTTATGTATACGTGAACATCGTGGTTTATAACACTGAGGCAGCTTCATAGCTGACTGAAAGCGTACGGTTGCATACAGTTCGGCATACTGAACGCACGCCTGTAATCACTGATAAGGTTCATAAGTTTGACATGACGATGGACAGGGACAGTAAACTCCAACACATCAACAAAATCAAAGAGCACAATGTGCTGAAAGACTGACAACAGGCTTTACCTGCTGAACTAGCTATCTCCAGTGTTTAACCCTTTCCCTCATAGAGGACACCATGAAAAGACCTATGCGAACAGCATAAAACCAGATCAGCCTGCGAGTTACTCGCAGGCTGATCAGGTTTTATGTTGTTCGCTGCTCCTCAGTGGTCTGGAAATGAGGATTTTGTAATTAAAGGTTTAACTGTGGTTTTCTGCAGATCAAGCTTTATGTGGTACCTATTGAGCACGTCAAAATGAGTCTATATGAGGGAAAGGGTTAAGCAGGGTTGATCTCAATAGAGGCAAAGGTAATGAAACGGCATATTACACGTGTTCCTGTAACTCTAGTTACATGTTCTAGGAGTAAGTCAGCTGAATTTGCTCTTCATTTCATGATAAAGATGCAGGTAGTCTCTCAGTGTAAACACTTTGATTTGATTCATTACAATATTAATTGTGGTTCCATTTATAAAATGCCTACGTAAGGAGGTCAAGACTTTACTAATCTGATATAAACAATCGCACTGCATTGATACGCTTATGAGTGCAGAGGGATACAAAACGGTTGAAAAACTGGTAATTATGCAAATCAATGATCCCTGTTGTTGATTTACAGACAATTAAGACTGGCGGCAGCTACCGCCAGTCTAAAAACTATTTCAGAAATGCAAGGAAGAAAAACAGTGCTTTTTCAAAATCACATATTTTCTTTTTTTCTTTTTTTTTTTTTTTTCTTGCCTCGATTCAGTACAAGTCTACTGTCTATACCCCAAGGGGGCCTGTCTGGACATTCCCCCTTTTCTACAATCGTCTTCTGATTATTTATTCTGATCTGATATACTGAAGGAAATGAAGTAACTTTCCTATAACTCATCTGTCAAATAAATACACCATTGCATCAACAACAGTCATGGACTGTGAGGAGGTTATTGGCAGCTCACTTCCAGTTGCTATATGTTTTTGATCATTATTTACTCCAAGCTACCGTTTCCAGGAAGTTGATGCCGGGGAAAGTGTCACTCACACACGCCTCTTTCCGTACTTTGATTATTTATAGTACCAAATTCTGCTATAGAAATCTTTACTACCAGTCCGGTTATTTGCATATGACATACATCATGCTGTTAATGAGAATGGCGCGCATCATTGGTACTGTCACATCCTCTATTCCCGACCACACCAAGCAGTTTTACATAATTACATTTAAAAAAAATGATTTCTTGAATAGCAAAATATTCAAATGTTTTGAATTCTGATTTTCAGACTCCATGAAAGAATAAACATGTACATGCACAGGCAAGCATTCTTGTTAAAGTCAATTCCCTCATGATTTTGTCATTGTCAGAATGATAAAAGAGTTCCGCAATGATGTTCATATCCTTATTCCTCTCAGCCTGTGTTTGTGTTGATATTTTCATCAATAATTTTTCAGATTATACAAGTAAACCTGTGTCGTTGGTCCATTGTCTCAAGTTCTTTTGACTTAGGTTGTTTAAGATGATACAATTAAGACAGGTTTTACTCAATTCTCATTGGTAGAAAATGCCTTTACTTAAGTATGATTGATTAGTGAGGTGATAACTGGCTGAAATATATGCTTCGTTATTATGTACAGTTTATTAAAAAAGTATTAAGGCTGAATTATTTTCTTTCATAAATAAATAGTTGTCATTATACTTCTCTTAGACGTACTTTGAGACCTGTTTGGAGTGAAATGTTTAAAGTATTTTACTGAAAGATGGTTAAAGTGCGCTTAATTACAGTAATATTAACTCTGCCGATTGTGGTGGAGATGATGCTTTATGTTTTATAATTGTTCTGCAGTCTCCATTATTTAAATTGCAAAAAAAATATTTTTTTTCTAAAGATCTTCCATTGATGCCATCAGTTCATGTGAAGACTATGTAAACAGAAACACTTCTTGTATACGTGTGTATTTACACATGTCGTCTTAACATTTGGCGCTCATTTATATGGACTAAATCACCTCCTTAAAACAACATTTTCTCTACAACAAATATTTGATCATTTCCAAATTGTTTTATTCCGGAGAATTTGTAGTACTCATTATGTCGAACCAGATGTTTCTATGGACCTGAATTAGAATTATGTTTATAGACTCTTCAGCTTGTTTTCTTAATATTTTACCAGGAAACCATCAGGAAAAACAACTAAAGCAAAGTTCAGATATCATTCAAACCAATGCATTATGTCAAATCTACAACCAGCCTGCTCCAGCATATGTCTAAGCTTGACACTTTCTCTACAAAGTCAAGTCAAGGAAATAAATCACTTCATTTAGTTTCCATCTTTTTCTAGCATTATGTGTGATGTATAGGTCTACTGGAAGACAGTTGAATTATGGGAAGTATAGAGAAAAAGATGATTTTAAGTGAAAAGATGATGAATAGATGTAGCAATATCTTCTATTCCATTTGAATTTTCACTGAGCTTAATGGATGTTTGATAGCTCAGTTTCTCCTTTAAGGAATTAAGTAGAACAAGTAAACAAAAGATCGTAAATTTTCTTCCGTTTATTATTTGCGTAACATAGATATAACAGTATGTTTTATAATAGTTTCTGAGAATATTTGAATCAGGAAATGTTCTAGTTAGTCATTAAATTCCATGGTAGCCATATTTGCTGATGTAGCACCATTAGTTCTTGGCGTTAAGCATATATATGTACTGTTCACCTTCATTCACTTAAAATGGTTTCATTCCAGTTATATCATCTGACTCTGTAGACAAAGAAATACTATTGATGGGACAGTAAATTGAAGCAAACAAACAGACAAGAAACAAACCACTGATTTTGGCCAACCTTTTTTACAGATGAAAAATATTGTTTGGAGATGGATTGTTTGGATAATATTTGGAGATGTTGTCTACTTGAGACAATATATAGTGCTGCCATAATGCTGTAACACATCATAGACATGTGGCATTATACCAAACCCAGTCACATTATCCTGACACCGGACCAACCAGTCCTGGAGCTACCCTTATATGCTGAGCATAAAGCAAGGAACTGCAATACTGGTACAATTTTTGTGTCACCTGCTGCAAGCAGAGGTGTCACATAGGGATATAGAGATCACTTTTCAGTTGTCTGTCTGTCCATCTGTATGTCTGTCCGTCACACTTTTTCCATCACAATGCAGCAGGTGACACATGTGTTAATCTGAAGAACACTCTTGTACTACTTTGGTATGTCGTGGCTTGGGATCAAAAGCACAAACTCCAGATTCCGGGGCAGATGCTCAAACCACACAGGCACCAGAACTGGTAAAATGATATATTTTATTATTACATTTTATCATGAGCTGGTAGCTAATGAGTGAAAATGTTAAAATTGGATCATTTCAAAATTAGATATATTTCAGATAAACTCAAAACAATCAAATTTTCTTTTTATTTTATGCTAACTGCCGTTGAAAGAATGGACCTATTTTGTGTATTCAATCCTGTTTACATGCTGATAAATGCCATTTAAAGAAAACAAAGGGAAGCAAATAGTAACTACTGGAATGCTACACATCCATATGCAAACCCTTTTAATGAAAATAAAAAAAGTAGATCCAACAGACCTGTGAGTAATATGGATTTTTGTCTCAATGATTGAACACAGTATTTCATCATTAAGCATAAAATAAATAAGGACAGTTCAAGAACTGGTTGATGTAGTGTAAGTATAATGTGACTTGGTATGGTATCATACCACTTGCCTTCAGTGTGAAATCTCAGTAATTCCCTAAATGCCATGAATTTTTTGCCATCATAAATGCAACGTTTTGGCTTTGGATGCAATGATTTGATTTCAGTGAATCCACAGGATGGAAAATGCTATAGAAATTATGATAGGATGCATGCTTTCTGTGTTTTGAGACTCACTGAGAGAGTCCCAGGATTCATGCAGGAAAAAATGTTAAAAAATATCACTGCAAATGCCTGAAATATTGTCGGTGGAACATTAACTTAAAACAAATGATAATATATTCAGCATTGAAAGAGTCAATATTCAATGGCTGCAAAATGAATAAGTCAACCTTAAAATTTTATTTCTGATTTTTCTTTTTTTTTCAACAAAAACAGACAAAACTACGTCAGTTATATATCTGTTTCTGAATTTCTAAGACTGGAAATGCAAATCAGGTCCCATTAGATCTGCTTCATTGTCAGTTTTAAGTTTTAAGTTAAGGCAAATAATCTGAAATGTTGATGAAAATCATTAAACAGAGTTGTTTGTTGAATTCGCAAGTATTTTCTCCTAAACAAGACCAAACTTTAATTGGCCAAGAGTTTGTTTTTGTCTTAGTTTTGTGGGCAGAATGAATTAAGTTTCTCATTTTTCAAGGAGTTGCTAAAGATTTCATTTGTTCTTTGAAATGACTTAATCGGTTCGGTTGGAAGAAATTCATGAAGATGGCAAAAAAC
>CM037786.1:25822393-25872393 GCA_021229015.1 Solen grandis
ATGGATTTCATGTCTTTTTGATGATTTGGCAGTCTTTGAGAATTATACTGGTAGTTTAATTGTATCAAATCCTTGATTTTCAGTCATTACAACAAGGTTTTGGGCGAGGGTTGGATTCCCTGCTGATATGAGCAGGGTCACTCAGATATTTGATGTGGGGAAGTCTTCAAGCTGGCTTGCTATTAACATCTATCCTTTCCCCTGTTATAACTGTAAAGTATTGTGCACATTTATTTGACCTCTTTTGATTTTGGAGGAGGGGTGTGCACAATGCACTATAATTCAGTTTTTTTTGTATTTTTCACAAACTTTAACCCACCCACTAGAGAATCCATAATAGTAAAGCAGTCTTCAGTTGCCTGAGTTTATTAATTTTAATCTCGAACTTAATTATTTTTTTTTCAGATAATAGATTAAGTAATATTTGGTCAAATTTTCCTTTATGCTATAATCAGGAAATTTGATTAAAGTCACTTGAATATTTACATATTAATCAGTAAAAAAAAAAATACTTTGAAAATATTTACTTCTTGAAAGTGGGTTCACACTAAGAAGGATTTTATTTGTGGAGCTGAAGGTTTGCCAAAATGTCAGTCCAAACATCATAGTGTGAACCCAATCCTCTATATGGACTTAACATACTGTATAACTCCATTTAAACATCACTCAGGTCTTTGCTAGTTTAAAGCTCTGATTAAATGCCCGAAAAACCTTATCTACTTGCTCAAAAGTGTTATTTGTTTTAATGTAATCCATCCATTATTAAATTGTAATCAAGATTTTTCAAATGCTTAAAAAGACTTCAGTGCAGATGTAAGCATTCATTGTCCATTGATTCAGAGTTACAGGCTCGTTTTGCTGTAATGTTTGCATTTACAGTTGAACCTGGGGTAAGTTGCATACACAAGTAGTTTCTATGTACTTTTAACTGAATTTATTTGCAACAGGATGTTTCCAAAATAAGTTTCGTGACAGAGAAAGGTAATAATTCTTCAATGGTGCCTCGCGAAGTAACATGGTAAACAAATATGGTTGATAAGGTTTTGGATTTTCATATTTGAAATGGATATTACTCAAATGCTCATTAAATGTGGACTTACGAAATGTTTTGTTTGTCATTTCTGTTTGAATTTATAAAATTAGTGTTCATATGCCAGTTAAATGCATTGATGAATTGCTAAATCTTAAAAATTGATATTAGTTTCAAATTGAAGATAAATATTGTCTATGTTAGATGCCATCTTAAAAAAACACTTTCTTCGCAACAAATTAGTGAATTGTTACATAGAGCATGAACAAAACGGGAATATGTGACATTGCAACACTTTGTCTGAGTAACTTGGTCCTGTATCAGCCTCCACCTGTAATATTAAGCTGTCAACTTTCATTTCAAGGTAATTGTAGATATAACCAAACTAGCAATTTGTAAAGTGGCCTCTTTCTCTTGATCCCATGACTGACTGCAGTATTAAAGACAGGTTTGACTGTATTATGTCATTCCCTTAAGCACTTGATGGACCATGATCATAATTTAATGGTGGATGGATTACCTTAAAGCAGGGGTAATCAGTGTTGATGAATTAATCCCCTGTACCAAGATATTTGTGACATATCTATGGACCAGTAGCCATATGAATGCCATTACACTCCGGACATTGTCCTGGCACCATCACCCTGCTACAGGAAACCAGCCTCATTATCCTGAGGGCAAACCCTCTGTGTCTCACCAGTCTAATAGGCTATCCAATTATGTATCTAGCAAAACAAAAGTTGCTGAGAACCAGTGAGGTCATTTAGTCATAATTATATACTCCTGGTTTTCCTTTCCTTTTCTTGAATCATTAATTTGTAGCACTGCCACACTGAAGATTTGATATTCTGTTATTAGGGTATATAGCTTTATTATGAAACAATTTTTTAGGCAAAAATATTTGTTTATTCTCCAGAGTTAATTATAATCTATCATTTGCATCTAGCCTGTAACATTATTTTAGATTTGTTTTTTATCAGTACAGTAGAAACTCGTTATTTCGAAGTCCTTGGGACCATTTAGCTGAAAACTTCGAAATAACGATTATTCGGATTAAATATCAGATGGAAATTTCAGTTTGTGAGCATGCATGTCTGCGTTTTCATTACCAGTGCATATTGTGGAAATCATTATGCCGTGAAGACCACCTATTAGGTGTACAAATATACTATTTGAAGGTTATGAAAAGTAATGAAAATATATCATGATCTACTTAGGTGCTTCTGATGAACATAATCATTCTACCATGTCAATCAATGATACATATTTTTACCGTCGAGCTGCTGCTTCAGGTAGCGTCGCGTGCCGGTGACGTACGGGATGATATGAAATGTACTAAAGATCTGACACCTGAGTTTATCTGCTGGCACGAGCATATTATCCAACCTGTTAGACATCGATTAGCAATCAACATTTCCAGTGGGACACACGTTGAAAAACCCAATCTCGAAAAAAGGTGTGAAAAACTTGCCTGAGCCATCACTCCAGGTGCCTTTGCAAAATAAACTTGGTTACTGACCCGGATACGATTGATAATAAGGACGATAATTAGTTCACGAAAATTTATGAAATTTGACTTCGAAATAAAAAGTGAAAAATGTACATGAATTGCGACCTCGGGACCGGGATTTTTACTTCGAAATAACTTAAAAATCGAAATAATGAAATTCGGATTAAACATTTTATTTTTAGTTCAAATAAGAAGGGAAGAAATCGGGACCAAAAATAAACTTCGAAATGGCGAGGAATTCGGTTTAATGATGTTCGGTTTGGCGAGGTTCTACTGTATTTGATATGTTATTAATGAATGTATAAATATGAACTTATTTTTTTAATGGTAAAAATGCAAATGATACATTCTTATATTTGTTACAAATAGAATAAAGCTATATTTGTTACAAATAGAATAAAGCTATGCTTGTTACAAATGGAATAAAACTATAATTGTTAGAAATGGAAACAAACATAAATTTGTTACAAAAGGAATAAAGCTATATTTGTTACAAATGGAAAAAATCTATATTTGTTAAAAATGGAAAAGAACATATATTAGTTAAAAATGGAACTCCATATTAAAGATTCTCAATCAAAATATTTATCACCTCAAAGAAGAGCACATTTTTCATTCACTCTATGCATGACTGCAAGTTATCTGGATGTTTTGCTAATCAGGAGAAAGAAAAATATGCTCTTTTTAAGAAGGAGAAAAAAAAAATGCCATAAACCCTAGCAAGAGCATTAATGGCACCTTTGTTAATGTTAATGCAAAAAATTCATAATAGTCTAAAAAGCCTTCCAGTTTGATAAGGCTTCCTATTTTAATCTAATGCACATAGAATTTAAGAGCATTAGGAAAGAAAGACAAAAAAAATAGAGCCAGATCTTTCTGTAAAAGACATGATGAATTGAATTTTCAGATCATCAGATGAATGCCAGAAGCAGCTATCCTCCAATGGATGAATTTGCTGGGTTTATTGTCTCAACAGTGATTTGATATCTTATTTTAAGACTTTGACACTGTATTACATTATCCTGATACTGGGCCAAATTACTAACTTACCTTACAATTATGCAGAGTGCTGCATCATTCCCCTCATTTCTTTTGATTTTGAATCATTTTGGCATTTTACACCTGAATATCAAACCCACACCTCCCACTAGCAAGATTGATATTTTAGCCACTTTGTCATCAGGGCCAGTCCCAGACCAAACAACATTGTCATCAGGGCCAGTCCCAAACCAAACAACTTTGTCATCAGGGCCAGTCCCAAACCAAACAACTTTGTCATCAGGGCCAGTCCCAAACCAAACAACTTTGTCATCAGGGCCAGTCCCAAATCAAACGTTGTCATCAGGACTAGTCCCAAGCCAAAAAATGTTGTCACCATGGCCAGTCCCTAACCAAACAACGTTGTCATCATGACCAGTCCCAAATCTACAATATTGTCACCAGGACCAGTCCCAAACCAAACAACGTTGTCATCAGGACCAGTCCCAAACCAATAAGTTGTCATCAGGACCAGTCCCAAACCTACAACGTTGTCATCAGGACCTGTCCCAAACTAACCACATGACCATTAGGAGACACTTTGTGAAAATTAATTGCGGATGTCTTCTGCTGTTTTATTTATCTCTATAGATTTTCTCATCTGTTTTCAAAACTATCAGGAGAGAGTCAAACTGGCTGATCCACCAACTTTTATTTGTTATACTGTATCATCTGTAAACATTACTGGAATTCTAATGTCATATGAGCTTCCAGTCTACATGGATCAATAGGCTGGTTCCCAAAACAGCTTCTGAATGACTCTGATTCAAATCCAAGATAAAACTGTGATTATATATAATTCTGTGCTTCCTTGTGAACTTGAAATTCATTTCTTTAGATACTAATTTTGTTTACTTTCAGGTTTATATCTTTGAGATATAAAACTGGCTTGTATTCTGTCTCTGATAGTTGTATAGAGTCAATCAAGCGTCTTTTGATTACACATTCAATATCTAACTTCGGCTTTTCGTCTCTGCCCTAACCAGAATTTCAATTTTAAGTAGCTGTTAGATACTGAATCCTTGTTTTCAATATCCAAACTTTGTTATTTAACCGTCAGTTAATTACGTATTTCCTCAATGAGTAGATATTTTGGTATTATTGTTTTAAGTAATGTTGGTTTTCTGGAAAATGAGCCAATTTTTTTTTCTGTTCTAGTTATATAATTTAGAGACAGAAATGAAATAGAGTTGTTATCGATATAGATTAGCTCTTGCATAATTATGGCTAATAATATATTTGATTAAAGCATGCAACAGGATCTTCGAATAACTAGTCTAATAGAAGATTAAATTAATGAAGGTTTTCAACAATAAGGTATTTAGAATTAAAAATACAGAAATATACAATCTAAAAATTTGATAATGAATTAAAATCTAGACATTTGACAATCAGGTCTATGATTTGTTTATTTTAAAGATTTTGTTTTTGTAATATGCAAAAAAAAAAAAAAAAGACATTCGTTCCGTAATCATTCGTGTCATTTTATTATCTTTTATTATGAAAAGAAAAAGTTTATTTACAAACAAGAATATATTTCTTGAGTGATTGCCACACACCTTGACTATTTCACAAAGCATCTCAAATGGAGATTTACCTCAACTTAAACATTTCAAATTTTGTATCACCACAAATACACATTAAAAAAAAAGCACTAAAACCTTGCTTGAAGACCACCTATCTATATTAACCCTTTCCCTCATAGTGGACACCATGAAAAGACCTATGCGAATAGCATAAAACCAGATCAGCCTGCGAATAACTCGCAGGCTGATCAGGTTTTATGCTGTTCGCTGCTCCTCAGTGGTCTGGAAATGAGGATTTTGTAATTAAATTTGGTAAGGTTTAACTGTGGTTTTCTGCAGATCAGGCTTTATGTGATACCTATTGAGGGCGTCAAAATGAGTATATATGAGGGAAAGGGTTAAGATTGTTGGTAAAATTCACTATTAAGACCAATTTTGCTGTTAAGACCACTTTTCACTTGAACCTGAATGCTAATCTCAACAGCGAGGATCTGCATGTACCATTTTCTGTAAGAGCATACTAATTATAGCTTGCATATTGCATTTCTTTTCTCTAGACCTGTAAATAATTGAGTAAGAGAGCTTCAAAATTTTGAGTCAAGAAAAAACAGATGTTTTGAAAAAGCACAGGCCTGGGTTATTGAAAAATCTATTTTCAAGAAACACACAAAAATGAGGGATATATATAGAGGTCTGCAACAAGTTGTCTCATGTGCATTTCTTAAACTCAATCAATTTTTAATGGGATGTGTCAACTGTGCAGAAAGTATGTGTATTTATTCATTAAAAACATTCCAAGTGCTTGGTGCAAAAACTAGGCTAACTGCATGTAAATAAAGGAGCAATTACTTTAGTTTTACATCAAGTTATGGGCAAGACAATCTTCAAATATTAAATGCAATAAATGTTAAATGAGTTAAATTATTAAGGAGTTATTATTATAAATATATTAAGTGATAAGGTATTAGTAATTTAATTATCATTTAAGTTTTTAATTTTTTATCTTAAGATCTTCTTGTCCATAATTTTTGTCTGATTTGAAAGTATCTAGCACACTAGGCTAAGTGCATATATAATTATTTATGCACTTAGCTTAGTTTTGCTCTCACCCCTCGATATAGTCCATGAATGAGTCGAAGTTTGTTCTTTTTTTTTTTTTTCAACTCCTTTAAAAAAAATGGATACTCGTATTAATTTGTCTTGAGATGAGCAGTGTAGGGTCTTTATGGTCCTCTTGTTTTAATTATACAGACATTACATGCAGAGAAATATGTTGTTGGTTTCTTCATATTTATATCATAATTTATCATTTATAGTGTGCATCGCGTGCTAAGTAATGTCAAAATTTCTTGGGGTGTACCAGAATTGAACTTTATTTTCCAGACATGATCTAGCACACTGATTCAATATTTATATTATTTGTTCCTCATCCATCTCTTTGTGTGACATAAAAAAGAATCCCTCGCTGTTTAATTTTGATTTTACACTGTGCTCATTTGTTTGGAAAGTCATTTACAGTGACGAAACAGCTGATGAAAATCATGCATAATATGAAATATTTTCATAGATGTGTCAGTGCTAAAACTTTAGGTTTCCATTGGGATTAAGTTCTTGAGTTCACAACTTTTGTTATTCAGTCATACAATTGACACGGCTTTTGCATTTCATCATATGAACAAGTGAAATGAATCAATATTCCTTCCTCTATCATACCAGATGCTGAATGTATCGCTACAGTGCTACAGGCTCTTGCAATTGTTTCTCTTTCACGCTGCTTCTGCTTTTGGGAACACGATGGATGGTAGGAGATAAAATACGTCTGCCACTCACTAGTCTATATCAATTAAAAAATCTAAGTTTGCCTACAGATAAATTATTCTTTCAGATGGTATAAGGATGCCTTGGGATTTTGTATCCTGTCAAATGTTATAGCTACATATATATATGTGACCACAGTCCAACCAACAGTCAATCCAAAATTAGAAACATTTTCGTCGCTCGACAGGTCCCTTGTTGGAGGTAATAACTTTCAATATTTTTAAAACCGTCTCTAGCTCAGTTACAGATACATTCAAATAAATTATGTCTGTACGTAGAAACAAAGTATACTAAGAATTAATTACTTTGACAGATTTATTTGTCAAAAGATTTTTGTACTGAAGATTGCAAACTTACCAAAAAAAAAATGCATTGATTGTAGAATAAGTATGACTAGTTATAATTGCCTAATTTTCAAAATTGCAATATTGTTTTATTATGAGTTTGAACCCTGTTGGGGGCAAGGATTTTTCAAGACCTTCCAAAGAATCCAGGAACCGTCAAAAGGGATTAGTATAAGTTACTTGATTCCCAATTATGTAAATAAAATTGTTGTCTCATTTGGGCAAACCAAGGCACAGGGACTTGCTCCCATACACACACACACCACACACACACACACTGTACATACACTATCAACAAGGGTGGACATCTTTTCAGGGGTCGACTCGCTTCAACTCCGTTTTTTCAAATCATTCAAATAAATCTATGAAGTTAACATACGGAATCACTCAAATATATATTTCTCTATCGAAATATACAAAATTGTCGTGAAAATAATCCTCCTTTGTTTGTTTATTTGTTTGAAATATATGCGAATACGAGAAAAGGACAACAACCTGGACCAGCAGCGCAGTGCATTTCGGGATGATTCGGATTTTTACGCTGCGAAATTGGTCAGCGATATTGCGATTATTTTCCCTCAATCTGTCAAACCGTTAAATTTAAATTATTAAAGGGCTGACTATTCGGGCGTTGAAAGAAAAAAAAAACAGGCAGTATGGAATTTGTATCTTCTATTTAGTTCAGTAATTTAATTTAAAATAAAATTCTGAAAACCAATTCAATTTGAAAACACACACTCACAGACAAGTGAATTTATATCTAAGTCTTTAAATAATTTATTTTACAAGAAGAAAATTACCAAGAAACAGCTGATTTCTCCATACTGCCTGGGTTTTTTTTTTCTTTCAACGCCCGAATAGTCAGCCCTTTAATAATTTAAATTTAACGGTTTGACAGATTGCAGGAAAATAATCGCAATATCGCTGACCAATTTCGCAGCGTAAAAATCCGAATCATCCCGAAATGTACTGCGCTGCTGGTCCAGGTTGTTGTCCTTTTCTCGGATTCGCATATATTTCAAACAAATAAACAAACAAAGGAGGATTATTTTCACGACAATTTTGTATATTTCGATAGAGAAATATATATTTGAGTGATTCCGTATGTTAACTTCATAGATTTATTTGAATGATTTGAAAAAACGGAGTTGAAGCGAGTCGACCCCTGAAAAGATGTCCACCCTTGTTGATAGTGTATGTACAGTGTGTGTGTGTGTGTGGTGTGTGTGTGTATGGGAGCAAGTCCCTGTGACCAAGGTGAGGGGTGTGGGTATGTGTGTGTTGGGGAGTTGCTTAACCCTTTCCCTCATATAGACTCATTTTGACGCACTCAATAGGTACCACATAAAGCCTGATCTGCAGAAAACCACAGTTAAACCTTACCAAATTTAATTACTAATTCCTCATTTCCAGACCGCTGAGGAGCAGCGAACAGCATAAAATCTGATCAGCCTGCGAGTTACTTGCAGACTGATCTGGTTTTATGCTGTTCGCATAGGTCTTTTCATGGTGTCCTCTATGAGGGAAAGGGTTAACCTCTTCCTCACACAGATGTCTTTTGATGCCTTGGCAAACAGAGCTGACCCTGATCAGACTGCTCTCATCTGTTTTCTCATACAATATCATACTCCTTAGCCTGCTCAGAATCTTCACAGTCTGCACGACAAAGGAAACATCCATTGTTCTATAATACAAGGGGTGAGAGGGAAACTAGGCTAAGTGCTTATATATACAGCTGCACTTAGCCTAGTTCTCATCCCTCACCTTGATATATACTATTTAGATTTCAGTAAATTGATATGCATCAAGTCGTAAATTTGTGCAAACTGTTTTGATATGGTAATGGAATGAAAGTGAATCTTTGAGAGATATTGAGCATGTATTGCATGTTGTGAAGTGCTTAAATACACAATAAAACATTCAATTATGGCAATTAGCTAATATAATATATAATTGAATGATCATTATCCTGAAACTTTATGCAGGATTTGTAATTTTAACTTAAGATTTACTTCTTTTAAGTGATCTTTTCGAGTGCATTATTTCACAATATTTTAATTTGGGTTGTTTTGATAAATTTATTGATATTGTTATATTATGCTGGACTTGTAAAGATGAAATACATTTATCCTCCTGTAAGCCTCAAGGATTTGGAATACTTCTTCTATTTATCCTACATATACTGATAATTATATGTTCCAACCAAAATTCAGATGTTGAAATTTCTAAGAAAATTAAGGAATGAAAAGGAAGCATTCAGTCAAAGAAGATAACTGATTATGCAGGTATCTTGCCAATACAGGTCAAAATTACTTAACAGTCAAAATGGCTAAGTGGTTAGAGCATCTGCCCCTTAACTGGGTTTATCCACAACCATGAAATACCAAAGTCACAAAAAACAATACTAGCATTTCCCCCTTTTTCTTTGCTCTCTGCATATAAGGGTAGTTCTGTTTGGTCCAGTGTCATGATGATGTGATATCATGTTATTTGTCTCAGTGAGATAGCATTTTTAGAGAAAAAGTCAGTACTGTCAGTGGGAAGTTATTCCCTAGCAAATAAGCAAACAAAATTGCCTTTTTTTTTTGAAACCCAGATTAATCCTGTGAGTTTCAAGCTGATCATGTTTAATACTTGTTACAGTTCATCTAAGGCTGCAGAAGATTTTCAATGTGATTAATGCACAGTACAGTTATAATGGTTGTAGCTGGCTCTTAATTGATGTGCAGGCCCGGGTAAGGGGTGTCCAGAGGCATGCTCCCCAAGGATTTTTTTCTAGGAGGCGCGTAGGTGCATTTTCCAGTAAAATCAACAACGTGGCAGATATAATTAGTAACATTTAATTTTATTTACAAACTCTGATTCATTTTAGACCTGAGAACTTGGAAATACTATTTCTTGAAATGATCTGAAGGCATAAAGTGCCTAATTGGAGCTACACCATGTCAAAGTGACCTGTTCATGGCTAATATAAGAGAGGTTGACAGTTGTCTGATTGTTTCAATTGGAGTTAACATGAAGGTTGTCTGTCCCGGTATAAAAATATAAATGGGATTTAAGTAAGCTGTCTGGATTTTAAATAGCGTTTTGTAAAGTCCAATCTACAGGTCTGTGATACTGTTGCTTGTAGATCTAATTATATGCTTATTATTTGTGTATTATTATTGTTATGCCTATATTGGAGAGATTATAGTTTTCATTGGAGTTGTCTGTCTGTCCGTCCGTCCGTCCGTCCGTCCGCTTGTCTACGCAGTCAGACTGAAGTAAGGGGCCATCTAACGGTAAACAGAAAAAAAAAAAAAAAAATTTCATTCCATAATGATAGAATATTAGGGGCCATGGCTCTTTAAACAACAAAAGAAAATAACAAAAGGAATGGCTCCTAACTTCAATCTGGCCTTGCACCCGTCTGTCTGTCCACAACTCATATATGGATATTGGTGGCTAAAGGAACAATAAGTAACAGTTAATTTCCTTTGATGTCATTCATTCTGTTAGCTCTTATGTGGCTATTATTGACACTTATGAGGCTATTATTGACACTTGTGAGGCTATTATTGACTCTTATGAGGCTATTATTGACTCTTATGAGGCTATTATTGACTCTTATGAGGCTATTATTGACACTTATGAGGCTATTATTGACTCTTATGAGGCTATTATTGACTCTTATGAGGCTATTATTGACACTTATGAGGCTATTATTGACTCTTACATGGCTATTATTGACTCTTATGTGGCTATTGTTGACTCTTATGTGGCTATTATTGACTCTAATATGGCTATTATTGACTCTTATGAGGCTATTATTGACTCTTATGAGGCTAAGAGATCAAAAGATTAGCAATATATGTATCCATAAATGAGAATGTTGGTTCATCCGCCTGTCTGTCACAGATAAATGTGTTTGCTGTGTTTCTCCTGGATCTTCTGATTGGACGTGTCAGACAGTTGTGTAGACTTAAGATTTCAGTGATATGACCTCAATGTCAAAGACAAGATCAAGGTCACATTTGCAAACAGAGCATAGGTACTCAGATCCTTGAAAGAGCTGTCTGACCAGTGTCTCCTCTGTTTGCCCATTCAGTATAATAGCTTGGATTTTACACTTAGTCTACACAGCAAAGAAAAATAAATTGTGTCGTATACCATTTTAAAGTTCAGATACCTAATTAATATTCATGAAGACATAAATTTGATCATGTATATTCATGAGGTAAAGGGTTCAGCTGTCAGCTTTATGATCCCAAGTAGATAGTTGACCTCTATTTTAAAGCAACCACCTGGGCTTTGAAAATACTGTCTTTAATTCCCTCTAAGACAGACATAATTGACTTCTTTATAAACTCAAAGGAAACATCAGAAGAAAAGAGATTAGAGATAATTTGCTTCCTCATATTACTTATCATGTGCTTAATTCTTTATTGCTTGGATACACAATATTAGTTTGTTAAAAACCTGGACTTTGTAGCTCACTAAGGCACTTGTGCTGAGGATGACAATTTGTGACCGTCCCTTTACATTATGGGCCTTTTTTCATCAACAGCTGCTTGTGAACACACAAGAGGACACTTGTTTGACCTGGCCAATCTTCATGAAACATGGCCAGAATGGTCTTTTTTAGTAAAAACTAAATCACTAGGTCAAATCATAGAAAAACCCTTCAAACACTTTAAAGGCAACATTTTGGGGCAAATCACCATGAAACTTGGTCAGAATGGTTATTTTGGATAAAAATCTAGGTCACTAGGTCAGACCATTAAAAAACCTTACAACCTTAGAGGTCCTCTTGTCTATAATATACCATGACATAAAATAGAGAAAATGAAGGGTAAAACGCTAGCTGTGATAGTCATAGTGTCAGAGATTTCCGTGATACAGATCTTCTCAAAGGAACGAAAATTCTCAGACTTGAACAATAGTAACAGGAAAATCATTTCCAAGAAAGCTTGTGGAAAATTCAGAAAACAAGACTTAATTAAGATCCAGATGATCTCTGGCCTGCTGCCCCATCAGAAAACATCAGAGTAGCATCAGAGGAACAGTGTACTGAGCTTGAAAATGAGTGATGACACTTTCAATCTTTTTCACAAGACACATTGGTTCCAGTCTTTACTGAGGATGTTACTGGGTCTCTTTTTTCTAGCTCCCTCGGGATTTTCTTGATTGGCTAAAGATTGATATCTCAAATGAAATGCATTTTATTGTGATTGCGCAAAACTTGATGGTTCTTTATCTGTGTTGAATGATTCTTCTTTATCCGAGGTGATGTTTTTGTAACGACATAGTTTGATATGCTATGTTTTCACAGAGTAAAACATACTGATTTCTGCAATTTTATTGTCCCCAGGTGGAAAAAAAGTGATCTATACTTGTGCAATGCACAAAAGAAATAAGTTTGAACAAGTGAACTATGTCTTCCAAGCACCACTAAGAAACTCAAGGGCTGAAAAAGAATACTGAGCTTTGCTGGAAAATTTAATTGTTTCTTAAAGTCCTTGGAAATTCAACCTCTCTGAAAATGTTTAATGAGGAGAATTTTTTATTGGATGATTTAGTGGTGTTCTGTTAAATTAATTTTCATTGCTGTAAATTTTCCAACGATTATCAGTCCTTTAAGCCATAAACTTTTTAGAATAAAATCAAATTTGCGGTCTCTTCAGAGCCTGAAGCTGAAATCTAAGAGACAAAGTGCAATTTGAATTTTTTACTTTCAATTGTGGTAGAAATTACTTACACCTGTAAATCTTTTATCTTAAATACCAATACTCTTATTTTTAGTAATTTTGTGTGGGTGTATTTTGTGTCAAAAGGGGTCTTTTAAATTCTAAAAGATTGAAAACAAGTGCTATGTTCAAATGAACACCATGCCCCCGATGTGGCCTTAGACCTTGGGGGTCAAATTCATTTTAAGGTCAAGGTTACCTGGTTGGTAGAGCTCATCAAGATGCATGCGCCTGTGAAGTTTGGAGGCTGTATGTAGTAGAGACTTTCGTGTTTTGGTCAAGGTTAAAGTTTTGTAACAAAACAAACAGATAAACAGACAGACCAAAAATAATATGCCCCAATATTCTATCCATTAATCTTGTCTGCAAAAAGATAAAATTGAGGGTTATTTTAAAAAGTGTTCCATCTCTTTCAATTTCTTTATGCTTTCAGAATTGCTTCACTGTCAACCCTAAAAACGAAGAGTTTTGATGTTGGTTTGGGTCTGCAATCACATTTAATCATATAGAAATGTCCAGTTTATTACATATGGAGCAGAGACCAGCTGATCAGAAATATATCAGTAGAATAAACAAGCTAGACTGCTACTTCAGTATACAAACCAAAGCTCAAACACTCACTGGGAAGTCACACTGGCTCTGTGGTCTAAATCTGCTTAGCTACACAGACTTATTTTATAGAGCCTCAACTGAACATTGCAGATCAGAGCTTTATCCTACATGCAATGTTATAACTTGCATAAAATAGGCTGCAGAGTTCAAATTCTTACATTTCTGTAGGAAGCTTTCATACTCCCTTGTGTCTCTCTAAAATTCCTGATATCGTTGGAATTACTGTGAGATGTTGCAGCAGAGGAACAAGAAAATAGAGAAATGGTGATCCTACATGCAAACTCCTAGTTCAGGTGGTAAAGTTTTAAGAGACTATCGCTCATTTGGGAGCCATGTCTAATGTAGCAATCTATGGATGAGCAGATTTGTTGATGAATGTTAAGCAGTCAAATCTTCGCATGTTCAGAATGTGATAAAAACACAGCACCGAGAGTACTGAGAATATCACAGCTTTGGTGGCGGCATTGAGTAATTCACCTTCAAAGACATGTATCTCTTTTTAAGAAAACTTTATTGAAATCTTTTCCCACTAATGCTGTCGTCACAAATCACTAAATGCCGCCGGCCGACGTTGTAAATGCCAGTTTTCACTAAATATCGGCCGGTGGCAGGACTGTGGCAGTTACGCTCGGCCGGCGGCAGTCGGCATTTTAGACGTTGCCAGCAAGCAGCTGAGATTTTAAGAAAAAGTTAAATTTCTGGCGACGTCGTGGCGATTTTTTCTATTTTTGCAAATCGGCATGTGGCAGGGCAGGCGCATTTTTTGTTCGCGCGAAGCAGGCAAGTGGCAGGCGGGGTGCAGGGCGATTTTTCCTCCGTGATCGAGACCTCAAGAGTCTACAAAAATCGGCTGGTGACTGCTAGAAACTAACTGCCACTCTCCAGCACCTGGCCTGCCACCGCTCTGCCACCGACATGCCACCGCCCGATTTCAATATATTGGCCGATGGCAGCACGGAGGCTGGGAGGCGGCAGTCAATGTCGTTTGGAGTTTGCTCTCTCTGTGTGAGCTCTTCGTCTTCGTCCTGAATATTTTCATTTGGTTCAGCCTCAATCTCGTCTTCGCTGCTAGTTTCTTGCTGCGGTCGACCTTCCTGTATTTTTCTCTTCGGGGCTGGCGCCTTGCCCTTTCTCTTATTAACACTGGCCTTCGACCGCATATTGTGATGTTACAACTTTTACAACTATGAGAAATCAAGACCACAAGGTATGATTTATATATCAACCGAAAATCAGCCTGCCACCGTCAGATTATCGGGCGGGCGCAGAGCGGTGGCAGCTAGATCGCTGAATCGCCGGCCGGCGGCAGTTGTAAATGGGCTGTCCCCCGCCAGGTCGCAGGGCGGTGGCAGTTTAATTCTAGCTGCCGCCGCCCTGCCACCTAACTGCCACTTGCCGGATATTTTGGGGTGTCACGTTTCCCGCGAGCCTTTGAAACCATTTGCCGCCGATATGCGGCATTTTGTTGGCAGTTATATGTGACTGCTCTCAGCGATGTGTAAAAAATCGACCGGCGGCAGCCAACATCACGACTCTGCCGATGTCTAAAATCGGCCGGCGGAATTTAGCAATTGTGACGCTAGCATAACATATGCTATTTTACACTATATAAGCCAATATAAAAGCAAGACATGACTGAGGATAATTTCCATATTTATTAGTTTTGCTTCTTAATCTAAAAAATATTGGTGAATAAGGAGTACTATTAAACCAGATCAGTCTTAAAGTTGTTCACAGGTTGATTGTTGGGGAAAAAATATTTATGTGCAAATTTCACAGATGTTTAACAGTACTCATTTTATTATTATTTTTTTCCATTGAAAATGAATTAGCTTGTGCAATACAACAATGCAATGAAATATTTTGTCTGTTTTATTATGGAAATTAGCAGACACTATGTAGGAATACTCACTATTATATGACTAAGATAAGAAATATCTTTAACCCTTTCCCTCATAGAGGACACCATGAAAAGACCTATGCGAACAGCATAAAACCAGATCAGCCTGCAAGTTACTCACAGGCTGATCGGGTTTTATGCTGTTCGCTGCTCCTCAGTGGTCTGGAAATGAGGATTTTGTAATTAAATTTGGTACGGTTTAACTGTGGTTTTCTGCAGATCAGGCTTTATGTGATACCTATTGAGGGCGTCAAAATGAGTCTATATGAGGGAAAGGGTTAAAAAAAAGAATGTTCAGTGTTGATTAGGATTAAAGTAATGTGGACTGTAGAATGGTCATGTGATGTACGAATTATTATCTTGTGAAGCATTTCATCGTAGAATGTCAAATAAGCATATATAAAGATTTGGAATTACAAAGCATCCCTTCTACTGCAATTTCTGAAAAAAAACATCATTGTGATAAAGCGTACCGTCTTTCTGTGAAACAGACTATACTACAGGTTTTTATAACGTTCCGTCTGAAAAAAGTCCTATTGTGCATCAAAGAGAGGTGTTTGGATAAAATAACTTTATATTTATGAAAGGGTCTGTAATTCAGTCATCTGTAATTCAGTCAGATTAAATATTTCAATATGAAGTATATATGTTTCAGCTAGTTTTCATCTCAACAAACAATGGTGCGTAACCTTTTTCCATGAATATAGGAATATCTACCAATAAAAAATATGAAAATATTTAGAATACTCATTTGGCACTGTCATACATTATCATCCCTTAGTAGGTCAAAGGTGAGGTTAAACAGCTAGCCAAAACAAATTTGTGTATTGTGATGTTAGCCTCATACAAGTGGCATGGTACCACACAGTCACATTATCCTGACTCCTGGAACTACTATTATATGCTGAACACAACATGCTCAACGTATGCTAATCTGATCACTCTGTGTTCGTCTTCTATTGTCAGCAATTTGCTTTTAAAGTGGTCTTCTCTGAAACCACTTGGTAGAAATTGATGAAATGTGGCAGTGGCCCTTCATAAAAGTTGCTTTAAAGATAAACTTGATGCATGCAATGACAAAAACAGAATTTTATATAATATTTTTATATTTTCTCCTCTGAAACAAGTGCTCACAATAAAATTCCATTTTGCGCAAATGGTCACCTCTAAAATAAAATTGATCTCTTGAAAAAAGGTGGTTAGCTGGTTTCATTGTATACTCAATATAGAAAATTTCAATTATGGTTTTGAAGATATTTTGAAATGCAAGCATAGCGAAAAACAAAAATGTAATTTGTGAAAGCAAGACATATTTCTTCACCCTAATTTATCCAACAGACTTAATAGCCTGGTTCTATTCATTTTCTCAAAGATAGGAGGAGAGAGTCTATTTCTAAATTGACAGATTTAGAACCAGGCTAACAACTTCAGATAATGATGTAACAGTAAACCTGATTAACACTACTAAACTAGGAGATAGATTACAATAGTGGTAGGCTAATTGCTTAATTTGGTGATGTGTATTGGGTTGAAGTAATGTAGGTACAAGTCCCTGCCGCTATGCAAGCTGGACAATAAATCTCAAGAAGAAATCTCTGGCTAATCTATATACTGACATGGACATTCTGATCTTGTTGCCCTGAATTTCTATCCTTTCTTCAATGCATTATATTGCAATACAAGATAAAACAGCACAAAGTTTATATGAATTTATTTGTTTACTTAGGTTTAATTCTCTGGGGGTTTTTTCCCTAAAAAAAAACCCCTAAGTATTTACTTCCTCAACCAATTTTCTTATTGACATTCCATTATGATGATAAAAATTGTTATTGATTTGAAACTTTTGATAATAATAAATAACAATAGATATATGCTCAGAAGATTGAGATAAAAAGAAATGCATCTTGTTATTACATCTTTTTAGTTACGTAATCAATCAGGTTTTAAGTTTTCCTTTGGATGGAGTACTTTAAATTATTATAACTAAAGAAATATATTTGTCATTTTGATCTAAAGACTTACTGAGTGTACAAGAATATTTATTTAAATGGGCCTGAAGACAGAATCAACAAATCAACAGAATCTACTGTTTTGTCAGCAGTTTACCATCTGCCCTGTTTAAAGTATTAATATGAAACTCTAAACTACTTCACATATAAGTAATGGTTTCAAAACATTTAAGGCAAAAAGACAAAATATCAGAATTTTGAAAATGCATGAATCAATGAATGCAAAGCATAAATCACTCGGTGCGGAAGGCTTGCTTGGTGACTGATAGGATTATAATAGTGGCATTTCGAATAAATAGATTATTAACCGTAAGTTATTGTATGACAGACTTTATTTCATTTTACCTAGTAAGCTGATATTTCAAATGGAAACAGTTTACAATCGAAAGCAAAGTTCTTGTAAAGCTAATCATGATTAATCTTGTTCAAGCCAGTTTGATTGATCAATACGAGGGTTTCCTCCCAATTTCAACCACTAGTTGATATATTTCGTAGGATTTACTTTCCACAGTGGAATAAGTGGGATAAATTTAGGCCCTAATCAGTTGTTTCCTACCAGATTTTCTTTTTGTTTAAGGTTGATTGCACTAAGTATATATTTATTGATAACATTGTCTTTTAATGCTTATTTCTTTTAGGTGCAAAAATAGGCTCATGTTTGAGACTATTGCTTGCTGGTTGTTTCTGAGTTTACCCTCACAATCAACAGTATTTTAGTCATACATACGGTGGCACTGAGGTGACATGTGCAATAGTTTTTTTTTTGGTATTGTTTTCCCGAGTTAAATTTTTTTTTTAACTCGGGAAAACAGTTATTTTTGTTTTCCCGTGTTAAATTTTTTTTTTAACTCGGGAAAACAAAAAAATATTGTTTTCCCGAGTTAATTTTTTTTTTTTTTTTAACTCGGGAAAACAGTTATTTTTGTTTTCCCGTGTTAAATTTTTTTTTTAACTCGGGAAAACAAAAAAATATTGTTTTCCCGAGTTAAATTTTTTTTTTAACTCGGGAAAACAGTCATTTTTGTTTTCCCGTGTTATTTTTTTTTTTTTTACTCGGGAAAACAAAAAATATTGTTTTCCCGAGTTAAATTTTTTTTTTTAACTCAGGAAAACAAAAAATATTGTTTTCCCGAGTTAAATTTTTTTTTTTAACTCAGGAAAACAAAAAATATTGTTTTCCCGTGTTATTTTTTTTTTTTAACTCGGGAAAACAAAAAATTAAGTTGTGCGCACGACTTAATTAGCCAATCAAATCCGCTTATTATGTTGTGGCCACGACTTAATAAGTTGTGGGAACGACATAATTGGCCAATCAGAGCCCTCCGCCAGAGTCACGAGGGCTGCAAAGTTCTGTTCTAAGTTATACAATCATAATTTATCAAATTCAAAACAATAGCTTTAAAAGAGATGCAACGTTTAAAAATGTTTATTTTCTTTTTTTTTTCTCTTTTTTTTTGGGGGGGGGGGTTGTTTTATTGACATAATCTTTGTTTTTGTCACTAATTGGATTCTCACTTGGCTATTTATTACCAACATTGTTTGTGATAATCATTGAACACTCATTCATTTGTGCTAAATTTCTGGAATAACAACTTTACAACAAACACAACAGTGTCAGATATTGACGCCCACTCTTATTTTTTACTTTTAGCTCATAATGTTGATATATTTTCTTTCAGTTGTAAGCATTATGCTGAAAATAACATTTGGCAATACAAATTCTAATATGTGTGTGTCTGTCTTCCTTTTTAACACCCAACCCATCTCCCCAGATACACTCACACTCACAGACTGCATATCTGTAGCCAGTATTTATTTATACACACACAGTTTACTTATTTACACAGTACTTGTACACTGGTGACATTTGCAAACAAAATATACATATATGAGGGAGCTTGCTCCTACAGCAGCCATCTGATCAGGGTCTGTACAGTCTATAATTTTGATATAGAAATTCATCAAGTGCCTAAAAGGCAACAGCAAAATCATCTGTAAGTTTGCAGAAGCAGTGTTGTAAAGGGATCTAGAAACCTTTAAAGATGCATGTTGTTTAAAAAAATGTTTTAATGTAATATTAAACTTGCTGAAGAGAACACCTCAACTGAGGAAAATCTTAAGAGACCACCCTTTGGTCTAACATGTACAAGTATTCAAATGGCGATAACTCTTAAATTAGTCATCCTAGAGTTATGGTTATTGTACACCGCACTTCTCCACACTGAGATCTATCTACCTATGAAGTTTCATGTTGATACATTTTACATTTTTTGTGTAATGCTCCGGACAAAATTATGACGAACAGACGGACGGGAAGGACAAAGCGGCAACTTTATGCTCCCCCTTCGGGAAGCATAAAAAAATCAGCATAAGATCTTTAAAAGTCAACATAAGGTTTAGGAATTCTAAACAGGATCTTGAAAATTCAAGATAATATCTTGATTATTCAAAATCAGTTTTCGATAATTCAAGATACAAAATCCTTGAAATTCGAGATAAAATCTTGAAAAATTCAGATAATTCAAGTAAACTACACTAACTAGAAAGGGTATCGGACTGAGACTTGGATTTTTGCCTTTTGTATCCTAAGAATTACCAACTGACCGAATTCCATTAACTCTGTGTGATAGTTTCCCAGAATTATCTTGAAATTTCAAGACATATATTTCATACATATTTTAAGAACGAAAAGGATTAACAGAGAAATTCAAACTTTGATAAACAGACTATCTCGCCAAATGAAAAGCTAAAACCAGATCGGACATGCAATATATACTCAGAAAAAAGCATCTTTACATGCCTTTCCATTTGATTATCGTTGTCGAAACTTTCTGGATCACTTCATAGCCTAAACTTATTGATAACGATGACCAATGCTGCTGCCTACACAATTCGTTCTCATAGTCTCGCGGTGAAGGAATATCCTTCTTATTTCAATTCAAATGGATGGTGTAATTTATGATTACATAATATTACATAATATATACATTATATAATTTAATTTACAAACAGCTCTCAGTACCTGTCCCAGAAGTTGTTTTTCTTGACCTAGACTCTGGGTTTGATGTTAAGTGCAAGAATAATGCTAAAACACGATCCCTCGGAATGTTTAAGCTGACTGTAAAATGTTTTCACGTAAACAGTTATACGCCATTGTAAACAATGATTTTTGGTTGGTGACTATAAGCGAATTCAAACATATTTGCAGGTGATTATTACTTGTATCCTAAGTGTTTTAAGGAATATAGTCAATAAATGTAAAGTTTCTTTTTTGCTGAGTACATAATGCATGGAAATGGTGGGCGCTTTAAATTCTTACAGCCGGACTGGACCAGTAAACGCAACGGCCAGCTTGTTGGAGGTATAGTACTACAATTATTCAAAATATATTTTTAATATATATATATATAATAATATATAATATATATTTATATATATATTTTAACTCAGACATTAACTCTGACTGAGGGCTCTGATTGGCCAATTATGTCGTTCCCACAACTTATTAAGTCGTGGCCACAACATCATAAGCGGATTTGATTGGCTAATTAAGTCGTGCGCACGACTTAATTTTTTGTTTTCCCGAGTTAAAAAAAAAAAATAACACGGGAAAACAATATTTTTTGTTTTCCTGAGTTAAAAAAAAAATTTAACTCGGGAAAACAATATTTTTTTGTTTTCCCGAGTTAAAAAAAAAAATAACACGGGAAAACAAAAATGACTGTTTTCCCGAGTTAAAAAAAAAAAAATTAACTCGGGAAAACAATACCAAAAAAAAAACTATTGCACATGTCACCTCAGTGCCACCGTACATACAACATCATATAGCCACATTCATTTAATTACAGGTGGAGAGAAACCTGGAGTGTATAGACCATTTCACATCAAAATAAGATGCAGATCTATGTAAATCAGCAACTAATCTTTATTTTGGTGTAAAATTCCACACATTGTTTAATGGGTTATAATGGTCTACAGGAACGTATGGGTAGAACCAATGACATACTGCAAGCCCTCATATGAAATAAAACCTGAATGATCAGATAGAATGTTAGGGATAAGCGCCAAATATCCATTCTAGGCCCTTTAACCCTTTCCCTCATAGAGGAAACCATGAAAAGACCTATGCGAACAGCATAAAACCAGATCAGGTTTTATGCTGTTCGCTGCTCCTCAGTGGTCTGGTAATGAGGATTTTACAATTAAATTTGGTAAGGTTTGAGTTTGGCTTTCTGCAGATCAGGCTTTATGTGGTACCTATTAAGTGCGTCAAAATGAGTCTATATGAGGGAGAGGGTTAAACTATTGTATGATCAAACCATTAAAAACACAATAGGAGAACCATGAGATTAAAAGAATATTATTATTTCATTTTCTTGTAATTTTCAGTTTGGACCGCAAATTAGTTTCTAAAATAAATTACCTGCTATTTGGTATTATCTGTTTATTTTCATTAACTTTTTACGGTGTTAGATTATAACTAAATCCTTTTATCATTTGTTGACTGCTGACTTGTTTCATACAAGAACAATATTGCACTACCTTAAATTAGACTTAATAATTATAGATTTTATGGCCGATGTAATCAGATTAGACGGAACAATCTGCATATTTCTAGTTCTAATCAAGCCCGTAATAGCCAAAAAAGATTAAAAAAAAAAGTTTCACAGATTTGTCTTAAAAATGTCTGATAATAAATATATCAACGGGAGATTTTACATTAATAAAAACTAATTACAACTCTTCTCTCATCTTTTTCTCACAAAGTACAGCTACAAGATTTAAAAATACTCACTTAAGATTCTTGATGAAGAATGAAAGGCTACAGCAGATGCTGAGGGGAAGAAATGTATCATTTTAATGAAATTTGTTTTTCATTTTTTTTTAACTTTTTTTTTTCATAAATGCATTTCTTCTAAGGTAATTTGTCTGATGAAAGGAATACTGTATGACGTTGAGTGTGTGTTTTTTTTCTTCATTGTATTTTAAGATAGTTAAGGTTTCATTGTCTTTAAAAGTTGAAATATACATATTGTATGTAAGATATGGAAGTATTTGTTTCGACAGAAATAATTACGCATGTTTTGTAAATATGAATTGTTAATATTTTTAGCTCACCTGAGCACAACGTGCTCATGGTGAGCTATTGTGATCGCCTTTTGTCCGTCGTCCGTCGTCCGTCGTCCGTGCGTGCGTGCGTGCGTCCGTCCGTCCGTCGTCAACAATTTGCTTTAAACAACATCTCCTCATGAACCGCTGAAGGGATTTTGACCAAACTTCACAGGAATCATCCTTATGATGCCCTCTATCAAAGTTGTACAAATTATTCAGATTGGTTAAAAAAGTAGGTCACAGGAGCTAAAAATAGATTTTAAAAATGCAAACTTTGAAAATCTTCTTCTGCAAAACTGCAAGGCCTAGAGCTTAGATATTTGGTATGTAGCATCATCTTATGGGCCACTACCAAGATTGTACAAATCATAGCTTATGGTGATAAATGACCCCGCACCAGGGGTCACTTGTTTTACATAGAGTTATATAGGAAAAACTTTAAAAATCTTCTTCTATGAATCCATTAGGCCTAGAGCTTAGATATTTGGTATGTAGCATCATCTAATGGTTCATTATCAAGATTTTCAAAATGGTGGCCCTTTGGAGATAAATGACCCCGCACTAAGTCTTCTCCTCTGAAACCATAAGGCCCAGTGCTTATATATTTGGTGTGTAGTATTGTCAGGGCTAAAATGTTTAAGATTGAGTTATATCAGAATTCTTGTCTGTTTAAAAACCTTGTAATCAGTTGTAGCAATGGTACTCAGGTGAGCGATCCAGGGCCATCATGGCCCTCTTGTTAGAAATTATGACATTATTTGTCTGCAACAGCCAACCTCTATTGTCATCAACGCATTTCAAGCAAACCAACAGCTTTTATTACCCTAAGCAGCCAACCTGTATTTAAGAGTCAACTTGTATTTAGCCACCAACTCATTTAAACATGACTGCATAAGGCAGTGTTGAGTCTGCATTTTGAAACATACACTGAAGATATATAGAGCCTAGAGGGAGAGAGAAAGAAGGAACATGCTGATAATGATTTAAATTGGGCAGTTTTGAATGCGGCAGTATTTAGGATTAATCTCTGGTGGCAATCTGTATAATTAGCTGTCTGGTTCTGGCACATCAGTTGATTAGATTATTAATTAGTTCATTAATTAAAGAATGGACGTCCCGCCCAGCAAGGTCTTATTATGATGTCCAGATTTCCAGAGCGGGGTGTGTAGGAGTGGTCATCCCAGACAGGTTCCTGTTCTGATTAATATTTTACCCCACAGGGGGCCATCTTGGCCAAGTGGTTATATTCAATAACTTATCGGTACTGTTATTTTGTGGGTTTGAGTTCTGGCACGGTGTTCTTGAAAACAATTTAGTACTTAGCGCTAAGAATTGTTGGTTGTATTGAACCCAGAGCTATAATATTTTATTATTATATGCAAACAGAGGAGAACCTTATCAGACAGCTCCTGGAAGGATCTTTCTGATCTGGGTCTGTTCTGTTTGCCAAATGTCAAACTGGGCCTTTTTGAGGTAAAGGTTTAAACATTGGTAAACTTTTCTCAGTATTTTTATAAGATTATACCTGTAATCAAAAATATTCTGAATCAGATAGAGAGGAAATAATCAGGGATTCTTTTGTTTAAAAAAAACTTTAGACAGCCTCGGAAGGTTCATTGCAAGCCCCCATTTTCTTTTTTGTTACATAAAATGACAGAAGAATCCTGTGCTCACGCAACATGATCTAGAGCACTGTTACTGGCCGATGTTTCTACAATAATGTGCCCCATGTGCCCAGTATCAGACATTTTTTACACCAAAAAAGGGCAACAAAACATTTTCTCTTTGACAGTATCAGGTCAGGATATCGGAGATTTATGACATCACCTGCCATATAATAATGCCATGAAAATGATATACTATATAATATACAGGTTTACAATTAAGTTAGAGAATAAGTTTGCTAAATGAGAGACTTTAGCAAATTTTGTATGGGTTTTGTTGTTTATAAAGAATTATTTGTTTATATCAGAAATAATCAGTACCTGCCTGTATTTTGTTGTGTTCATAAACAGAAGAACTTTTCATGAAAAAAAATCAATTTCAGTCAGATCTCGGTTATTCAAACATGCGTTATCCGAAGCCTACCCTTTATCTGAACCTATATATACCTTTGGTCTTAATTTGTACTTATATAAGTTAATATAAAACACAACCCTTTCTTTGTTTGATGTATTCATACATAACCCTTTATCCAAGTAAAGTTGGGCCCCCAGCGTATAGTTAAATCACCTTTTCACACCTTCTATTCAAACCTGTCTCTCATGCGCTGACTGGCTATTGTTTTTCACCCCCTACCCGACAAACTTTGAAGGGGAGATCACTGTAATATTATTTTGATTGTCAGTCAGTTAAAGAACCCCATAAATTGATGACAACTGATTAGCAGTCAACTTAATGAAAGAATGTGCTAATTAAAGAAATTAAGAATGAGTTTTACAGATAAAGTTGACATACAGAAGGATGGGTATAAGTATGGCCTGATCTATTGAAGTCATCTCACATCAAGAATGACTTCCATGACTGTGAAGTTTTGATTCTGCTACATGTTTTAATAATTGTAAATGAAGAATTAAGTGTTTCATTTTATATTTGTTTCACCTGGAATGAAATATCACAGCGATCGATACATTAACACAGGGAACAAAATGGCCGACATGAAACATAATTATAGCAACAGCAAAAGCATACTTGTTAAAAAAAACAACCTTTGTTATGATTTAAAAACATGAATTATATCATTTTAGATTGATTTATAAAGGTAAAATCTGTGTTTTGTTATAATTAAAACACAAATAAAAACACAACATATCTTGAAATACATTCTTTTAAGGATACATACAAGCAGTTACATTCATTTTGACCATAATGGAATATTCAAACAGATGCTTTTCTCAAAATGAAATTCGATCCCGACAACTTTGAGTAACCAAGACCCGACTGAATTATAAGACTGCAAATGAATTTGCATATTTCAATGAATATCACATTTCCAGTATGAATCCTTTAACATAAGTTGTCGCAAATTTGTATCTAGCTCATGAGTTGTTAATCCTATTACTCATAAATAAGCTTTTTGATGAATTGGCAAACAGAGAAGATACTGTATCAGACGGCTCCTTCCAGGTGTCTCCTCCATTTACTTATTCAATATTGCAACTCAGATTCTACGCAGTCTACACGACAAAAAGAAATTGTTTCATATACCGCTTCATAAGCTAACCAAATTAATATTCATCCAGTCATTAATTTGAAGATGAATATTTATGAGGTATGGGGGTGATATTAGTTTTGGCAGCAGACTGAGATTTTCAGACTTCTGTCGCCACAAAAATGACAGCAGTCTGTAAAATGCAACAATTGCGTCTGCTGACTTGAATTGGTTCACAGTATTCCCCAGGAAAAATACATGTATTGAAATTCACAAATCATTTCGAAGGTCATAGTTTGTCATCGTTATACTCTTGTCAAATTAAATGTAGGCAAAAATTCTTGTCAAATTATATGTAGGCAATACCAAAATCTGAAATTAGACATGTATTGATTATAAATATCGCAATATAATGTCTGATTGAAGAATATGCTATGGTTACATAGCTTCCTGTGTACCAGTATTACTTGAGAGTGCTAATGAAATTCTCACCAAACAAAATACCTGTGCTAAACTCAGAGCTCAAGATAAGTTTTAGACTCCTTGAATATCTTAGTCCCTAAATCTAAGAGAGAATAGTTAAGTGGAACATACAACTAGATTTTATTACCGGTAATCAACCCACATAGTATATGATGCAGTGTCCCTAAAGTATATGAAAAGCCACATGATGAGTATGAGTATTAAAAAAAAAAAAAAAAAAAAAAAAATATATTAAAAATATAATTTTATTGTAGCAATAGATAATACAAATTTTAATTATTGTGTTTTAAAAATACCATAAATTAATGTTTATATCCTAAATAAAAATTTCAGCACCAGAAAATAAAATACTACATATTGGATCATTTAGATACCAAAGGGGTATGCTCATTTTTAACTTCTTACACAGTTATTATATATATATATATATATATAACAGGCATAGTTCACACAGTTTCAGGCATAGTTCTACCAAGATGCTTGTGTGCTTCCTGCAATAAGCTGGGTGTTAATTGTTACATGACTGAAACAATGTTGCATTGACATTTAATTCTGGAACAGTGCATCACCAAAAATTATGCACAAAGACACATCTGCGCAGCTTCAGTTTCATCCCCGACAATGCATTGTTTAAACTTACAAGCGAATCATCCATTACTCTCAATATTTCACCTCTGGGATAAATAATTTACACCGATTATTTGAAAAGCAAGACTTACATTTGTTGCTGAATGATATAGAGAGGATAACAGTAATACAATAACCTTTCTATATGGCTTTGTGCATTGATCTCTACCTTCTGTTTAATATCATTTGATTGTTTTTAAGCAAACTACTAGATTCTTGAGGGGCCTCTTCGTGGCTGAGAGAGTAAAGTCGCTGATTTTAACACTCATTCAACCCCTCACCACATGGGTTTGAGTCCTGGTAGGGTCAGTCAGATTTTCATGTAAGGAAACCTTCCAGCTGGCATTAGCTGAATTGACTTGACTATTTGAGTTTACCGTCGCTTCGACAGTATTTCAGTCATATAGCGACGTCAAGCTAATTGCAAGTGGAGGAAGACCCTGAATGCACGGAGGCATCCGGGTGGGATTCAAACCCACACTGTGAGGGGTTAAATCAGCTGGACGTCACTATATGAGTGAAATATGTTGCAGCAACAGTAAACTCAAAAATCCATTAATCACTAGATTTTCAATGATAGTCCTGAGAATTTGATATTTGGTCAGGATATATAACATTGTGTTCTCATCTACCAGATTTACTGATTGTACTTATTTATGTAAGCAGCATTTTGATTGGTTGCCAACTAGTTTGAAACGATATCTTTGTAAAGAGGAAAGTGTGCCTTGGCTGATAGATGTCGTGAATGAAATAGGCATTGTGGGTATCAAACGATGATGACAGTGCTGTTGACTTTACAAAAGTAACATGGTATAGAGATAAAATATTATTACAAGTGAATCATCCAGCTTATTTCCAAGGTCATAGTCTTTTTACTTTTTTCTCTTCAGCCAGGATGAAAATGACAGTCTAGATAGGTGTAAATATCTATCCAAAGCAGAGCCAGCAAGTTCCTTATTCTGTAAGACATAATCAAGAGCAGACTATTCTTAGACATTCAAATCTTGGATATAGCAACTGCAGATTGATTGTTCGAGGGAATATCTTAATGTCAGCATTACTACACCCAGTGTGTCAAAACATTTGGAATGGTCCACGTACTAAAAACTGATAAAAACTTTCAACTCGACTATTTTGATGAATTCATTTGAGACACATTTCATGACATTGGCTAGGTTGTCAGTAAATAAAACAACAACTTTCAAGCTATCAAATTTAATACTAGTGCTCAGTTCTTTGAAGATGAGGGAACAAACACTCTAAACATTGTTCAGGGAGGAAAATGCTTTTTCAGTTTGATTTGGCTTCATTCTGTTTCGCCACTGGTGAGAAATGGTTTAAATTGAGTGGTAAAGGGTTCAGACAAGTTTGATCTTTACGTTCATGTTACACTGATAGACAAACCAGGTTATCTGTTTGGATACTCAGTGTATATTGCAGGACTGTAGGGGTAAGTCCACATTTGTGTACCTAAAATTTGTGAAAGTGTGCTACTTTCAGTTTGGTGTTATCCCCTACGGAGAGACTTTACAATCAGTGCCAAAAATTGCATGTCGCGCCAAGCATTGCTGGGGCTAGTAAAGGTGCTGTGGTCAAGTGGTGACATACATGACTACAGATTTGAAGGTCAAGGGTTTGAACCACATTGAGAGCAAGGATTTCAAAGGTGCCAACTGCTGGTCCAACCCAGGACCTGTCAAGAGGGATAAACATGTTTCCCAATCAATATAAAATGCATGATTTTTTTTCTTTCAATTTATATGACACAATATAAGGTGAAACAGATTCTTATTTATGTAGATAGTCAGAAATTTTATATTTCAACTTAAGGTTCACTATATTGGCCTTAAATTTGCAGATGCTGAAAAAAAAAATGTAAAAATTTTGTTTTCTGGTTATTTTGCTTGAGAGAGAGGGATTATGATCACATTGTGTTGTGAAAAAACTGTGAAGTAATCAGCATGAAATGGATTCAGAGTTGAAAGGGGAGCGACCCTCGTGGAGTGTCAGAGAAAGTGAGAATTCATTTTCCCAATTGATGAGATCTTTCAGACAGATATAACAGTTGGTATAATCTGATTTTGAGAAGATTAAAACATATTGCTCTTAGTCTGAGGGTTGTTTCAAACCATATGAAAGTGACAGTCAGCCATGGAAATGAGATAAATGTGTAAAAAGCAATAAATATCGTATTTTCAGTTGGTGTCCTTTTCTGTTGTTGCAAAATTTGGGAGATTTGAGGGTATTAGAGAGACAAGCAGTTGTGAAACAGAATGGCTGAAGTATTGTGTAGGTGGTTAGGTGTTTTAGTACTTCCTGCTGATTGGTTGATGTCTTCATCAATCTGATCAGTCAATATCTTTATTTTCTTAAGGTCTTTGTGTTCATATTTCTGATTGGTTCATGCTGTCGAATGTCTTTTTTATTGGTCATTGTCTTTTTGAGTGGTCTGTTATTTTCTTTAATCATTCTGATTGGTCAATATTTCCATTACAAAAAATTATAGTACCTACATTCTCATCATCCGTTTCTGTTCATTGAAAACCAATCAAACAATAAAACAAAATTCTAAAACACAGGTATGCTGAGATTCAGCTTAAGTGTTGAAAATTCGATTTTGAGTAAAAGAATAAATATTTAGGGGACAAAATAAGTGTATGTGGCATAAAATCTCTATGATGTTGTGTAACTGTCACTTTATCATGTGGAGAAATATAATTTATTATGCAAAGGTGGCTCATAGGTGAATTTGGATTGTGGATGTGTAGGTTTTGGTCATTTTGTGGTGTTACAATGATCCACATAGAAAGCTTAAATTCTGATACAAATCATGTAACTTAACTAATAATCACATCAAGCTAACGACCTCAGATACCTCCAGGGGTTATTGGATGCACTATAGAATGGCTGATACCTGTATATCTGCTATCCAAAGTTACCACATAGAGACTGTGCTGTTATATAAGATACTGAGAGTACAAATCAATGTGCTGATAGTGCTGAGAGAACAGTATTGTCGCATTTCATTTGTTTATCAAAGTAAATTTAATAAACTTGGGTCAAGTTTTAAAGAAATTTACCAAAAAAAAAAAAAATGCTTTAACTTTACGTTAACAAGGTCATTAAAAGGAATTTAAGACGAACGCACCATTTGTTTCAATGGACTGTTAACAATTAGCACATCGCCACTGTTACTCTCCCTATTTCTATAGCCTACAGTTTATAAGATTTATATCAAATATGCATATCTAAATCAAAAGGAAACAAGTCTCAAAGAACAATCATTCATTATTATAATAGAAGTTTGTTATCTGGCAAAAACAAAGTTCCCCTGCATATATGCAGCTTGTCAAACACTCTTCCACTTGAAACACACACAACTTTAGTGCCTTCAGGGCTTTGATTAATTTTTTGTCATTTTGACTTAATATTTGAATACTGTAGAATCATTAATTTTCATGGGGGATTAATTTTCATTGATTTTGTTGCTAATTTTATCCACAAATATTTATCCCTTTGAAAACTGTTAAATTCATAGACCTTATGTTTTCTAGAACATAGTTCCACGAATATATGTACCAACAAAACTGATTTAATCACAGATTCCAAGAAATTTAATGTTAACGAAAAAAAATGATATTACAGTATTGTGAATTAATTAAAATTGTAAAACCGGATATGCAAATTAAGGTATGTTGTTTAGCACTATGAATATGGGTAAATGGATTTTTCAAGAACTGTGATAATGTGTCTCCAGTGTGATATTCCCATTAGTCAGCACCATATAAGTCCCATGTAAGCAAAGTTCCTGAATAAATAGAATACAGTTTGTGGAGCAATAAACCCAAGCAATTAAACATTATTCATTTTAAATTGTCCAAAGTGTCGGAGTGGATAGAACATCCGCCTGAACAGCAGGTGGCGGTGGGTTCGATCTCCAACTGTGACATACCAAAATCATAAAAAATGGTTATAGTAAAGCTCCCCTGCCCTTTTTTTTTTTTTTTTCATATAAGGATAGTTCCAGGACTGGTTGGCCTGGTGTCAGGATAATGTGACTGTCTATGGCATGATACTGCAGTGTGGCAGCACTATATCTGTCTTAAGTAGACATTGTCTCCAAATGACCGAAATACTGTCAGTGGGACATGGACCGAACAAACAAACAAGCAATTACTCATTCTAAAAATGACTCTTAACTCTAAAAATTCATAATGAAATAGATGGGCTAAAGCAAACCTCAAGCCTGAGTTGTCAAAAAAATTCTCTTAACATCACACTAAGGATTTAAGGTGACCACTATAGCGCTTGAGAATTATCCTTAGAAAGTTAGTTGCAATATTTTGTGGCCATGGGACCTTTTAAGTCTCTTTGTGTCTGAAATTGAGCTGTCCTGCTAATTGTTCTATGCTACTGACAGATGCGATATTCTCTTGCCAGCAGTATCTTCGCTATCTTTACCATGAATAGCATTGCAGACTGAGCTAATGATTGTTTCATAAACAGTTGGTAATGGGCAGTAAGATATTGGTGTCCAGACCGCCTCATGTAATTAGGGAAGATCTAATTAATGGCTGATGGGGATTGGCCATGACCTTCACTTGCTGCTGCAGTGCTTAGGAGTTATGGGTTATAATCATGTGCTCGAAGGATTGTTGGTGCTTCACATGCTACCAGCTAGTGTCTGTTATCTGTAAAAGCCATCTGTTTGAGTGTGAATATCATGCGTCCATTACCCTTACTAAACAGAGAGTAGATAAGGGGCAATCACTCTGGCAGCTTCTTACCTCTTGCCACTAACAAAGCACTTGTGAAGATCCATTTAGGGAGCCCAATCCTAGATACTATGTCATATGGAATTAAGAATTTAAATTAAAATTTGGGGTTTATGTTTATTTTCACTGGATATATAATTATGTATTCTGATTTATTGATAAATTGTATAAAGTAAGCTTTTACGAGTGTCATGAAAAGTGCTTTGAGTTTTGAAGATGTGTGTTGCAATCTGTGAATAAATTTTAAACTTTTTGAAAGGACATGAATTTAATATTAAAACTTATGGTAATTTTCTTCTCCTGTCCATTACTGATAGACGGCTCAATATCATACCATCACTCTGAAATCATATGAATAATTATTTCATCTGTTACAATTATGTCTCCAGCCTCAGACGCACACTTGGTAATATTTTCAGCATCACTGGAAAAATTGTCACATGACAAATATTGCAGCCCGGTCATGAAAAACTCAGATTTCTCATTGCCTTTCATTAGGTTATGTATGCCTCCCTGACATTTCTACCATATTTCTGGTAGACAGTTGACAGATTCATACTGGTTCAAAAGACTTGATATTCAGTTGGGAAATTTGGTAGAGCCATACCAGGGCAGAATATTGACAATATAAACTGTCAACTCGTCTGGGGTGACATTAGATGAGCGAATCAATTTTGGATTAAAATTGTGTGTAGGATGTTTTGAATGTCTATGGCAAACCTGTTTGATTTGTTTGGGACTGATTTGACGGGGAACATGATCTTGATGAATCGAGAAGTTTAATAAAGGCTTGTATCAACTCTCAGATAGGCTTTGCTGGCATTGGTGTGTGCAGTGTTAAAATGAGGCTGATATATTGTCAAGCAGTCTCAGCTATTCTTCAAAATCATATTGCAGCTTTGCAGGGAAGTTGGAGCATTGAAATACATTCTCTATGAATAAATATGGAGAGAAATCTGTAGGTAAATCCATTAAGTTGTTTTACATGGGCTAGAGTGTCATGAAGGTAGCTTTTGTGACTTTTATTGTCATGATGTAGTAATATGGAACAAGTTTAGAATAAGAGAATGGTAGTGATGGGGGGATAAAGAAGCAGTCAAAGACAGAGAAGGCACATTTTAGGAAGATAGAAAGAGAAAGCAAGAGAGAAAGAGAGGAAGAGAGTGTTTGAATTCCTGTCTTGCTATTGAAAATTTCAAACTTTTTAATGTTAATTTGGAAACAAATTCTGACAATTTATACTAATCCTTTTCAACAGTTCTTGAGGTGGACCAGTTCTTTGAACCTTGGCAGTCATAAAATATTCTCATCCCTTTAGGGGTTCAAACCCACAACCTCAGGGCCTACAGTCATGTATGTTACCATAGGAACACCATGGGCCATTCAACTATAATCATAGACCAGACTTCAGGTTGTTGCAGAAGCACTCTTAATTTAGTTCTGAAAGAATTCACATTACTTGATACAACAGTTTGGCACTCAAGACTAATATAAATCCTTATAAGCCAAGATTTTTTTTTTCTTTAATGAAACATGCCTCAACCCATGCAGACATCCTTTTGTCTTCATTCTTTACTCGTATACCCTAACAAATTCAAGTTTTGTGAAATTAAAACAATATCTCAGTCGGATGTTCATGGTCTCGACGTTTATTTATCCCATTTACATTTTTCACCATGGCATGTTGAGTTGGCATAAGAACCATGTAATTTGGGAAATAAATGATAAGACAGTTCATGATGCATCAGCCAAATAGACTTATATCCTTCAAAAGTCTTTTCTGGCTGTAAACTGTATGATTATGGTCTTATTGATTGAGGTGTTTTGTGTTTTTCTCATTCATTTAGTCCCATTCTTGGATTACTAAAGGTATCTGTGGGAGGTTATTGGAAGAGCCATTCTGAAATTGAAAGATTTTGAACGATACAGTTTGGCAGCATTCATAAATTGTTCTGGTCAATGTAAAGACGCTTTTGTAATATAATATTTTCAAATGGAACCTTATAGTGTACAATTGTTAGTAAGTCATCAAATGCTTCAGTTAAAGCTCTTGGTTTTCGTTAAAACAACAAGAAATGGAATTGAATTTGGGTTTTAAAATATTTTAATTCAAAAACAAGAAATGATATTGAATTTTAGGTTTTAAAATATTTTAATTCTGCAAATCAGAAATATGCAAAAGATAGGTAAATAACAAAAACAGTATATTTTACTCATAAATTTACATAAGGCAAACAATGGTGTGCACATTTTTTAAAGTCAAAAAAGAAATAAAGGCTTGTTTTACACCGAGCTTCTGTTCAAATCACAATTTTGTCAACAGATTCCAGAATTTTCCAAATCAGTTCTTAAGTTGATAAATGAGCTTGAAAAGGGAGAAATTTGATGAAATAATGCAGTTGCTGAAAAACTTTACAGCCATTTTGCGTCACTGCTTCCAGATATATTAGTGTCTACTTCCAAGAACAAATAGTTTCTAGATGAGCAATTGTCTATATTTGGCAATGCCATAAACGGATTGTCACATCATGCAGGAGGAGACATTCGCATTATTTGAGAGAACAGCAACCTTTTTTTTCTCTCAAAGAAGCGCATGCAAGTGACAAATGTTCCAATATTAATGTGTTATGTTCCCTATATGAAAGACGCAGAAGATAATGACAATAATTCACGTCTAAAACACGATAATGACGAGGGTTTTATGAATCATTCCCTGTGCTCCCCAGTATGTCCATCTTCAAAGGTAACAAAGATTGGCACAGACATACATGATCTTTGAAGTTCTTGTTTGGGAGATACCTGTCTCTTTGAATAATTATACATAATGTACAGTTAATTTCTGGCTTAATTTAGACGTTAATTTCTGGCTTAATTTATACAAAGGTTATTGCTTGTTTGTGTCCTACCGTAAGTGTAATATTAGAAATCCCAAAAAATAAGATAAAAAACAAGACTGAATAAACATTAGTCATAGTTATTTGTTTCATTTGCATTTTATTTTCAGCTCTCCTGAGCATATTTTGATTGTCAATAGCTGGTCAAATCTTTCATCTGGTGCTGTTTGGGCACTCAAGGTAAAATAAGTGATCTTAAGTGATTTATAAGGCCAATGTTACTCAGGTTAACCATCGTCCAGGGCAATGTAGGTCCAGTGGTAGCATAAATTACTTCCAAGTTTGAACCCCATTGGGGCAAGACTTTCCCAGGCACAAAGAACTGATCCATCTCAGGAACCATGGAGAGGGATTGACTTGACTATTTGAGTTTACCGTCGCTTCAACAGTATTTCAGTCATATAGCGGCGTCCAGCTAATTACAGGTGGAGAAAGACCCTGAATACACAGAGGCATCTGGGTAGAACCATCGACATACCACAAGCTAGCTGGAAGGTTTCCTCACATGAAAATCCGAATGTGGAGAGGGATTACCGTAGTGTCAGTTGCAAGAATTCTTTTTCACATTCAATGAGAAGATAAATAAGTAAATGTTTAGGTGAGCCACCAGGACCTCTGTGACCCTCTTGTTTTTGTAGATTTTTGTTGTTTAATTTCCTCTAAATTTTGTTGTGTAGAAATAAAGGAAAAAACTTAACTCAATTTGGAGGTTTTATTGTCTTCAGTTATTTCAGCTTTGGACAAAGACAGAACTGACTGATAGAAGATTAGCTGACCTGTTTTGGAAAGAAACAAATTACTTTGATTGATCATATAAAACATGGTCAGCCTACTTCAAGAGCTGTCCTTGAAATAACTCTAAGAGCATATAGAAATAGAAGCGAAACAGTTCCATGGTCAGGCCTGGCTAAGGAGTCTTTATGCTGTATTATACATGCATATACTTAATTAGGAAGAATAGGAAGGTAGTAATACCATATATGTTACAAAGGTACTTGAGTCTGGTTATGGTTTTCACTGGACTGTACAAGTGTTAAGTTCAGGACTTAACACAAATGTACCTATATTATCAGCAATATTTTCTCTTCTTTTCTTCTTCTTGCTTGTAGATTTTCCTTCTATCTGTCATCTACTGTTTCAAGTCTAAGAAAGATACATCTTCTTGCTCTCACTCTGTCTTTCTCTCTCCACTCCCACACTCTTTGCGCTTTAAGCCCCCTTTCATCTCTCTGTTTCTCTGTTTTTTTCTTCCCCCCTCTCTCTCCCTCTTTTTCCTCTCCTTTTTTTAATCTTTCCAACTTTCTTCTTTCTGTTTTTCTGTTCCAAATTACCTCCTCCTTTTTCCCCATGATTTATATTTCTGCCTCAGCACATTTTAGATCTCATTTCACTGACATTGCCCTCTCATGACTTTAGCCCTTGATCTAATCTTTTTCCAATGACATGATTTTCTGATTATTTAGTAAACGACCCAGTCAGATCGGTGAACTTTAAAAAAATTGTCCTCACCTCAGTAGAAGTTGTAATTTTTTAGACATAAATCATAATCAGACTGGAAGGGTTGTTCTGAGTAAAACATAAAATTTGGGAAAAAATAAATTGGCTCAAGTTAATCATCCATTTATCAATTTGTTGATCCAGGAAGAATTCCCTTATGCAAGCATTAAACAAAAGCCATTATTTTTCAGTTAAAAAGGTCAAGGAAGACCTCAAGAAATTTGCTGGAATGAAAGAAAAAGGTGTAAATAAAGTATTGTGGAATGCCAATGTATCACAGACCATTACCTTATGTTGACCAATAAATTTTGGTTGATCTATGGAGCCCCCAAAAATTCTGTTGCCATTTGCATTTTCTGGCGCATTATATCATAAAGCAGTTCATTCACAGAATGATGATCGGTAGAAATAAAAAAAGAGGTTCTTCTTTCCTTTATAAATGTTGGTAAAATATTTGTTTCCTGACAAATAAACTTGAAAAATGTAGAAATTGCATGAGAAAAGCTATTCTCGTGTGCGTCCACTTTAGAGAAATTAGTTTAATACAGAATATGATATATCCGAAGCAGGTGCTTGTGGTACCACATGACACATTCTGAAACATTGCGTCTTATCAAGGTCCAGCTAGCAAATTTGTGTTTTTAAAATTTTCAGCCTGTGAAGTAGGCAATGCGTGAAGAGTGAATCTGATCTAGCAGTGATGGCACACAGAAATAGACATTCCAAATATATGTTTTATAATTCTAGATATAGGTCCAATGTGTTAATAACGCCATTGCCTGTGATTGAGAAATTTTACAATTACAGAATGTAGCATTGGGTGACCATATGTCTGTAGATGGGTATTGATAGATGTGATACAGAAAGTTTAAAATCAAACTATTTGTCAATGACCATCTATGAACAAGATACTTTATAGGCTTACTGCAAACTTATCCATCTTTCTCATTTTCTGTACATTTTTCTGATTTGCTTAATTTACTTTTCCTATGGTGTCTGAAAATAATTGTTGGTCAGAAGTGGTGTAACAGTGAACAATTTGGGTAATTTTACACTTCCATGTAAGGAAACCTTCCAGCAGACTTTTTGTTGTTGTATTGGGGTTTTCCATCGCTTCGATAGTATTTCAATCATATAGCGATTTCCAGCTAATTACAGATGGAGGAAGACCCCGAATACACAGAGGTACCTGGATAGAACCACCGACCTACTGCAAGCCAGCTGGAAGGCTTCCTCCTTACTGGGATTCGAACCCACAGTGGTGAGGGGCTGAGAGATTTGTAGTCCACGACTGTAACCATTCAGCCATGGCGGCCCTTCCAGCAGACTTGCATTAGGCAGGTGGTTCTACCCAGAGTGCCTGTAGCTGTCATTAGCTGTATGTCTCTTAAGTAACATGTATATATAATGTAAATATTGCAGTTGCAAATCTATTTAAGCGTCATTTGGGAAAAAATTTCTTAAAACTAAAAGTTCTTATACTTAAACCTTTTGACAGTTTATGAATTGGACCAGTGCTTGACATCTGAGAAAGTCATGGAAAGTCCAGGTTGAACATACCTTACTAGGTCTTGTAGATCTGATTTCTAGCTGCATCTATCAAAATAATACTTGATGTAAAATTATCTCCCTTGCTTTTTTGCATGAGGATAAAATGATGGTTCCCGGACTGGTTTGCACAGTGTCCGGATAACATGTTGAGAGTGGTACCATGCCACTTGATTGTCTGGTGTGATACCAGAATGAGGCAGAACAATATCTGCCTCATCTTTACAGACCCTGATTGACTGGAACCTTATTGATGGGACATTAAAAGTAAACAAAAATAATACATTCTGATGTGTCAATTACATGACATTAACTATTCTTTCATTGGCTTGAGTCTGCTATTTATGGAAGTTACTGCATCTACTTTTGTAGAAACAAAGTCTGGTGTCTATGAAAATACTCTCCAGAAATAGAAGTCATGTTAGGGAGGTTTCCTGTTTTTGATTTAGCCATTCTTGCAGACGGAATATGTCATTCAAGTTTTTATTATAAAAATTCTAGCAATATTACTCTTGACAGATAGGCATTGGCTTTCATTTCTGTATAAATAAAACTTTCAGATACAAGATTAGATTATGGCTTATTTTGAAGAATGATACAGACGCTTTTATATTTTGAAATCTTCTTTACTTCAAGGTTGTATTTGACACAATAATCACCTTAAATGTACTCTGGGGGAAGACTAATAATGTACAAAATCTGAACAAAAATATCTAAATGTGACACAAACTAATATTATTAAAACTTCTTTTAATTTAAATAGTGGAACACCTGTCAGTAATAAACCACAAAAATAAAAACATTTTATTCAAAGGAAAAGTCTTTTCTTAACTAGCCATTTTAAGTTATTATTACTTATGCTGGTTTCTGATTTGGACTAGTACTTTGTGTCTCAGAAGTTCATGCTAGTTTTAACCCTTCAAAAGATTTGAAATCAATAACCATCTCATCTCTATTCACAACCTGTTGAAACAATTGTTATCGTTGACCCTTTGCTCAAAAGATTATTGTTTCTGAAAACATTCCCTGGAGTTAGACATTATGGTAATTTATAGCTACTTAAATATCATTTTAGCTTCAAGTGAAAACCATGCTCAGACTGAAGCAATTGCTTGTCTGATGAAGTGTTTGTCGATCACCTTCTTGTCTCATGGATACTGATATTTGACTGATGAAAAAAACAGAATGGCAAATGCTTAAATTAGCATTTTAAAGAATCTTGATGTGGATGTTGTTTATTGATTATCAGAATCAACATGATTTATAATGTACTCGTCCATCTTAGACATAAAACACTTGTCCAACCCAAAATTTGCTGAGGGGGAGAGGACATAATTATAACTAGAAAAAATTCTTGTTTCTCTACCAACATTAAAGAAATAAAAACAGTTTTAGATGAATGTCTTATGATATGATTGATTTTTTTTCTTCTACAGCCGGGTACTTGTGGGAACATATACTACAAGGTCCTGTTGAAGAGAGAATGGGCGGAGTTTGGAGCTATGGTGCTAAGACTGTCAGCAACATCAAGTTTATGTGAGTAAACAACTTTAATTCTTTACCACATAAATATATATGTGCAAAGTTATAATTTTATGAACATTAGTTAACTGAACTTCAAATGGCATGTGTAAAAATAAAGTTTACTTTGCAATGCAGACTGTGTAGATTCCATCAAAGGGGACCCTGATCAGACAGCTTTACTTATCTGAGTCAGTCTGTTGTGTTTATCAAGATATCAACAAGCGTCTATAGAGTTAATCCTCCAACATCTGACTATTTAGTGGCACAAATGACCAGTATAAAACTTATCAGCTTGATAGTACCTTAGAAAAATAAAATATTGTAATAAAATCTGTATTTGTGGTTACCTCTGTTATTGATTATCTGTATTAGTAGTTTCTGTATTAATGGTCCTCAGTATGAATGATCACCTGTATTAGTGGAGACCTGTAGTTGAGGTCACCTGTATTTATGGTCCTCAGTATGAATGACCACCTGTATTAGTGGAGACCTGCAGTTGAGGTCACCTGTATTAATGTTTACCATTTTTGTGGAGACCTGTAGTTGAGGTCACCTGTATTTATGGTCCTCAGTATGAATGATCACCTGTATTAGTGGAGACCTGTAGTTGAGGTCACCTGTATTTATGGTCCTCAGTATGAATGATCACCTGTATTAGTGGAGACCTGTAGTTGAGGTCACCTGTATTTATAGTCACCTGTATCAATGATCACCTTATTTGTTGATACCTGTATTTGTGGTCATCTGTATTAATGGTCATCTGTATTTTTGGTCACCTGTATTAGTGGTTATCTATATAAGAGGTCAATTGCCTTAATGTTCACCTTTAGTAACAGTGCCCTAGATTAATGGCCACCTGAATGTAATTCCCATCACAGCCTTTACCAATCCTTTATGACAGGCCCAATTCTTTCAACCTTAGAAAGTCATCAAGGCACCATAGCATGCAAGTATCTCATTATTAATCAAATCAAAGAGAAATTTGATAATGTTAATGCATACTGGAATCTTATTAGTGAAAAAGCAACATGAGTTACATTCCACAGAATATTCTTGCACATTGAAATCTAATTTCATTCTTACCAAGAGGCCCTTGTTGAGCCTATCTCTCGCATAAAAATCCCAACTGTTGTGTGTAGCAATGCGTAAGAGCGTGTTAACATGCAATGGTTGTAGAAGATTTATTAGAGCTCTGAAAATGTTACATGCAACTATTGGTGGAAATATATATAAAAAAAAGATTGTTTTGCATGTAGAGCTGTGATGGTAGAAAGTAATTTGTCACAACGTAGCATGATGTACATGGTGCATTAGATGGGGTGATTGTGTAGTTGATGTTTATTCGTAGACAGGGTAATTGTTTGATGGTGTTGAATTTTGAATTGCTTTGTCTAAGAAATTGTATGTATGTTGTTGCCTTAAAATGAAATTCAATAATCATGCATCATGAGAATCCTCAACATGCAGAAAGAAACAGTGTGGAAAGTCATCATGACTAAGACATTTCCTGTTATATGGAGTATATAAAATTCTGTAAAATCCAACCATGTCCTTCTTGGGGAAGTTGCATACAAATCTGTTTCATCAGGGTTCTTAACATACCAATCAAAATGGCTTTTAGCAACACACTTTCTGAAAATTGTGAGAAATGCAAGCATAAAAAATCAATAGTCAAAATTAAGTTGACATAATTGTGCACCTTTATAAAGTTTATGTTCCTGCAGTCTGAAGAGTCTGATGAGAGTAATCAGCCTCACGTTCAATTACTGTTAAAAGTCTGTAGAGTTAACATCTGCATCCCTACTGTATGGTAGCTAAAGGATGCAAGCAGAGAACCAAATCCCTAATAGTTGTAAATTATTCGAAACTGAAAACATTTTTTAAATTATATATAAAGATTTAAGTGATATTTTACCCTTTAATTTTCAAATATTGCCATATTTCTCTTTGTTTTTATTCCTGAAATAATCAAACCAAAATGTTAATATTGATTTGTCCATCTGGTCCTTAAAAAATGCAATTTTGCACCTAGTAGGTCAAAGTTTTGCTACTAAATGTGATAGAAATGGGATTCTGTAGTTAAATAATGTATTTACTCTCAAGTGTCAAACTTGTTTTTGGTTATAAAATCTTGATCAAATAGTATATCTGCAAATCAACATTTATGGCCTTTTGTTTTTAAAAGCACTTTCATTTATTCACCATCTATTATCTTTTATTCCTTAAAGAAACTTGGCCAGACTTCAGGAAATTAAATACATTCTTTCGTGAAAAGCACCAGAAAACTCAATGGTTCAAAGCTTCATTGTAGCCATTGCCTTAGTTCAGTGGTAGCCACTGGTCATAGTACAAAGGTGGCCAATGGTTTATAGCTTAGTTGCAGCCATTGTTCAGTCATAGCCACTGGTCATAGTACAAAGGTGGCCAATGGTTTATAGCTTAGTTGCAGCCATTGTTCAGTCATAGCCACTGGTCATAGTACAAAGGTGGCCAATGGTTTATAGCTCAGTTGCAGCCATTGTTCAATCATAGCCACTGGTCATAGTACAATGGTGGCAAATGGTTTATAGCTCTGTTGCAGCAGTTGTTAAATCAATGCCACTGGTCATAGTTCAATGGTGGCCAATGGTTTATAGCTCAGTTGCAGCAATTGTTCAATCATAGCCACTTGTCATAGTTCAATGGTGGCCAATGGTTTATAGCTCAGTTGCAGAATTTTCAACTAGCCACTGGTCATAGTACAATGGTGGCAAATGGTTTATAGCTCAGTTGCAGCAGTTGTTCAATCATAGCCACTGGTCATAGTACAATGGTGGCCAATGGTTAATAGCTCAGTTGCAGCAGTTGTTCAATCATAGCCACTGGTCATAGTACAATGGTGGCAAATGGTTTATAGCTCAGTTGCAGGAATTGTTCAATCATAGCCACTGGTCATTGTACAATGGTGGCCAATGGTTTATAGCTCAGTTGCAGCAATTGTTCAATCATAGCCACTGGTCATAGTACAATGGTGGCCAATGGTTTATAGCTCAGTTGCAGTAATTGTTCAATCATAGCCACTGGTCATAGTACAATGGTGGCCAATGGTTTATAGCTTCATTGCAGTAATTGTTCAATCATAGCTGCTGGTCAAAGTACATTGGTGGCCAATGGTTTATAGCTCAATGGTAACTATTGCCATGGTTCATTGGTATCCACACATCATGGTAGTCAGTGATCGCAATTCAGTTTTAGCCACTGTTCACAATACAATGTTTGCCATTGGTTCATAGCTCAAAAGTAGTCATGATCCATAGTTCAATGGTTCCTTCTAGTTAAAGATCAGTGGTCATCAAGCTCAAACTTACAGAAGCAAAACAGTTATAACCCTTTGAAAAGATAGCATAAATTTTATGATACATTCCATATTTAAAGTAACAAACAACAAATTCTGTATAGAAAGAAATATTTAATGCTCTTAATCCAATTTTGTGCACGAACATGGCTCATTGTGTGCAAAGGAATAAAATGTTTTCTTTAAGAATAAAAGGATGAAGAACAACAGCATTCCAAAATAAAAATCAAATATAGAAATAAAAATAGTCATATAGTTCCTGTGCCATTAATAAAGCAGAGCAATAATTAACCTTACCAATGCTGTGGGCACTTGTGACTGCCTTTGGGACCAGTGCAGACCAAGATCAGCATGCACATCTTTGCAGTCTGATCATGGTCTGCATAGTTCATTATACAGTCAATGATTTTTTTTGTGTGGAAGCACTCCCATAAACAACTAATGGTACAGTCCAAAATCAATTAGAACAAGTCCAATTAAGAAATTTAACATGGTAAGGGTCAACTGAAATCCCATTCCTAAAGGCAGACTACTGCAACTACCACCAGTGTGTCTCTGATGACACTTGGCATATATACGAATGTGGCAGAATGCTGTAAAAGTCTTTATGCTGACAGAAATGGAAATCAGGGTGCCATGACTTCAATAAAAGTCAATACTTGGAACAAATTCTAGCTTCGAATTACAAGAAAACAACTTGTGCTGACAGAAATTGATGTCAATTACTACAGTTTCAATGGCTTCCTGAAGCATATATAAACAAAATGAAGATTAGAAGTGACAGTAATCTATAGATGGTACAATAAAAGAACATCTATCCTTTATTAATTCATTTTTAAGAAAAGAGATCTAAATATGGATATACCCTCTATGTTGGCAAAGGTGTTAGAGAAGTGCAAGCTCCATGTTTCATGTCATGTCAGACTACAAAAACAAGTTGATTCTTTTTTCTCATAGTTTTTCTCAGAGAAAATGTGTATTTGGACTCAATTCAGTTCTAAATTGTTCGAATTTGTGAAATACATCAATATATCCAATTTCTAGGGAACAGTCATATTCCATGTTTTCTTTTCTCTCTTTTCCCCCATAGTCATTTCATGGAAATTTGATAGCCAAATTCATATTTTTAAAAAATGCTATTTTCATCAATTATCTTTTTTGTTATCAACAAAATGTCCTTTCAAATTCTCTTCCATCTTTCTTTTCCTTGACAGATTTTTTTCAGGAACACTCAGAAAAACATTAATCTGAAAGAAAGCTGAGCAATATTTGTCAGAAGCAGCATATTAACTGGTAATGCATTTAATTTTTAGCTCACCTAACCACTTTATGGTAAGGGTGAACTTTCAGACTCATTAGCTTTCCATCTTCAGTTTGCCTATTGTTTGCCCCAATTAGTTTGTTGACATTCTAGCATTTAGGGGTGGGCAATATATCGCAGTATTGCTATATATCGCAATACCATTTGTCTGCCAATATATTGCAATATGATTTCAAATATCGCATATACTGTGTTTTAGTAACTACATAAGTTCAAGTATTAAATAGATATAATAAATAGGAACAAAGAGCAAATATGTTTATACATTACACAACATTAGTTTATGTATATTTTTACTCTAAAGTAAATTTCACAACTTCAGGAGAACAATAACACAATGGATATGCAGTTTAAACAAACTATTATGATTTTAAGGCAATGGTTACTAAAAGATTGAACAGAAACTTGAAGTCAAAACATCAGTAATAAAGTTATGGCAAAGAATTTTGAGTTGGTACCTTACACTAAAAACTCAAAATATGAAAATACCTTAAAATAACTTAAAAGAAGTGTCCACATCATTTATGTATGTTTTGATTTTAGGCAATATATTGCAATATGTTGCAATATTAGGTTCAAATATTGCAATATCATTTTTGCCTGCAATACCCAGCCCTAATAGCATCAGTCTTGATCATATTTGGAAACAATATCTATGGCCTGAATCTATTGCAGTAAAATTTGGTCTACTAGGTCAAGAGTTAAGGCTGTTAAATTATCTAAACAGGCAGATTTAAGTGTATTTACACTATTGCATTTATTGTATTTTATCTATTGATTTTCAGTAAGATACCGAAATATATCAGTAAGACATAATTCATATCTAACTGTTTGTAACTGAGTGTGATATAGAATTTTGGTTCTTGTTCTGTACATTGAATTATGAAGGAAAGTAACACAAATCTTAAAGGGGAGGGGTGGGGGGCATATGGATTGGTCTGTAAGTCCTTCCATCTGTCACAAAATAGTGTGATGTGCATGATCATGCGATGTGATGTTTTGCATGGTAAGTTGTGCACCTGGAGTTTCATTTTCAAAAAATTTATTAAGTCACAGTTACTGAGCTAAGTGATAATAGAGAAATATCAAAATACTTTATTTATTTTTAGTATGGTTATTGGATGGGTTCTTCAGTGAAGAATTCCATCCTTAAAATTGATGATGTCTGGTCGGGTGTCTACTCAGGTTGACCTTTTTTAGCTCACATGAGCACAACGTGCTCAAGGTGAGCTTTTCTGATCGCCTTTTGTCCGGCGTCCGTCGTCCGTCGTCCGTGCGTCCGTGCGTCCGTCCGGCGTCAACAATTGCTTCAAACAACATCTCCTCCTAAACGGCTTGGCCAATTTGAAAAATATTTTGCAGGAATGTTCCTTGGATGAAGCTCTACTAAAGTTGTATAAATGGTTCTGGTCCATTGCATAATTAGGTCACAGGAGCTAAAAATAGATTTTAAAAATGAAAATTTAAAAAATCTTCTTCTCTGAAACCACAAGGCCTAGCCTTTTGATTTTTGGTATGTAGTATGATCTTATGACTGTCTACCAGGATTGTACAAATTATGACCCTGGGGTCAAAATTGGCCCCGCCCCAGGGGTCACTTGATTTCACATAGGCTAATATAGGAAAAACTTGAAAAAATTTCTCCTCCGAAACCACAAGGCCTAGCCTTTTGATTTTTGGTATGTAGCATCATCTTATGGGCCACTACCAAGATTGTACAAATCATAGCCCTATGGTGATAAATGACCCCGCACCAGGGGTCACTTGTTTTACATAGAGTTATATAGGAAAATCTTAAAAAATCTTCTTCCATGAATGCATAAGGCCTAGAGCTTAGATATTTGGTATGAAGCATCATCTTATGGGCCACTACCAAGATTGTACAAATCATAGCCCTATGGTGATAAATGACCCCCCACCAGGGGTCACTTGTTTTACACAGAGTTATATAGGAAAATCTTAAAAAATCTTCTTCTATGAATCCATAAGGCCTAGAGCTTAGATATTTGGTATGTAGCATCATCTTATGGGCCACTACCAAGATTGTACAAATCATAGCTTATGGTGATAAATGACCCCCCACCAGGGGTCACTTGTTTTACACAGAGTTATATAGGAAAATCTTAAAAAATCTTCTTCTATGAATCCATAAGGCCTAGAGCTTAGATATTTAGTATGTAGCATCATCTTATGGGCCATACAAGATTTCAAATCTCCCAGGCCTAGAGCTAAGATTTTTGGTATGTAGTAGCATCTAATGGTTCATTACAAAGATTTTCAAAGTCTTGGCCCTACGGTGATAAATGACCCTGCGCCCAAGTCTTCTCTGAAACCATATGGCCCATTGCTTAGATATTTGGTGTGTAGTATTGTCAGGGGTAAAATGTTTTAGATTAAGTTATATCAGAATCCTTGTCTGTTTAAAAACCTTGACATCAGTTGAAGCAATGGTACTCAGGTGAGCGATTCAGGGCCATCATGGCCCTCTTGTTTTCTAAATCTGCTAATTAACTTCTATGTCCTTCATTGGATTGCTTCAATATATATATTTGGACAAATGCTTATGTGGATTGACCTTAACATTATGCAGTTGACCTTGACTTTCTTTTGATGAAGACAGGATTACCATTTGGTTAATCTGCTACAACTTCTATGTGCTTCATTGGATTGCTTTAGTATTTGGACAGTTGCTTAAGTGGATGGACCTCTTCATTTTGCAGTTGGCCTTGACCTTTGGCCTACTTTTGATAAAAAAGCCCCCCAAAAACGTCCATAATACCATCAGGTCTTGTAGACAATATTTTTATCAGAAAATTACAAATCTTACATCAAGATATCTTGAAATCTATATGAGATAAATATGTAGCTTGATTATAAAAGTATGTTATGTTGACATAGTTTGTTCCTGGAAATTCAGATGGAGGAAGGTCAAAGAGTTTATACTGTCATTGTTCTTTTGATATAACTGAAATATACACGTGAAAGTTCTGGGCGTGAAGATTTGTAACGTGTCACCTGCGTTTCACTTTATTCCTCCAGTTAATGCTGCAGTGTCAGCTCCTGGGGACCATTAATTAATCACAACTCACAGACTGGTCCCCAGGCGGCAGTTCTACAAATGGTAAACTGATTAAAATTACACAATGCATCTAGAACAGAGACCAGGGAAACATTTTTACCTTTAAAGTCTAGCGTTTTGTTTCAGTTAATGCCAGTATGTTTTGCGTTGTAGGACACAAAACACACTCGAAACAGGAAAGTGAACTGAAATTTGTTTTGTTTTTTGTAACTGAAATATAGAAATTCAGGCAAAACTATCATTAAAATGGAATTACGGAAGTTTTACATCGGATATTAATGCCTCCAGTTATGCATGATGAGACAAAGAATTGAATGAGCAATTTGCTGGCTGTGGGTTGGGAAATGTATTAGATACCACAAATATGGGTGGTGTACAATTTAAGCTCACATTTAAAGCTCAGCTTATCACAACATGAATGAACTTTTGTGATAGTCTTTATCCCTCCTCATCATGCATTACCTGCTGTCAGGAATTTGCTTTTAAAAGATTTCCCTAGTGGCCCTTGAGAGCGTCTGCTGTGTTATAGGAAAATTTGTTCGATCCTCAGCCACAACACACCAAAATCTTAAATGGTATCGGTATACCCTCCTTGTGCTTTGTGCGCAGCACATAAGGGATATTCTAAGACTGTTTGGCCCATTTGACTAAGCATGGTACTGTATGACTTGACTTGTCTGATACATGATATTGCACAATATCTTTTTTTGTAGAAAAAGGGTCTCATAATGACTGAAATACTTTTGGTGGGGCACTAAACCAAGCAGTAAAAAAAATAATCTTCCCTTCTGTTCTGAAACCAATAGAATTTACATAATCCCAAAGTGGTCCTTTGCAGAATCTGTTCTGGTTGCAATGGCCACCAAAGAAATTTCACTGAAAAAGTAAAGGTTAAGTGGTTTGAGCAAATTTCTTTGAATTTTTAGGTTTGAAACCTATGACCATGACTCGTACAAAGTACTGATTCTGCAGAGAGACTGTGGAGAGGTATAACTACATGTTGTAGTAGATCATTTCATGTTAAATGCACAGAAAATGTTTAAAATCAAAACCATTAAGTCATTGATGAATACATGTAGAACTATGAATTGCATGGATCTAGTTTTATGCAAAAATGTCAAGAGTGAAACAACTTTACTATTTTTATGCCCAATAGATCGGGGCATATTGATTCATGTCTGTTTGTCACAAAACTTAAACCTCAATCATAACTCAGAAATCCTTCCACCTACATCTTCCACACTTCACAGGTGCGTGCACTTTGATAAGCTCTACCTGCTAGTTGACCTTGACTTTCAAATGACCTTGAACTCCAGTACAAAATCTGTGATTGTAAAAAAAAATAAATGGGTGTGACAGTACTAAAACTATTTAGACTGATAAAACCTATATTAAGATTCATTCACTTTCGCATGCGCTAACTTCATAGGATGAACTTAAGAAATCACTACCCTACTACAGGTGAAGATGGCATATTTCAGAATGTGTTCTTCAGGGATATCATATTCTAAATTCAACTGATTTCATTGAAGTTGCTTTTGCGAAAATAGTGTTTTCCTATGCAATATGACCTGTGCTTTCCAAGTTTATTTGTCAGGAAATAAAGACTTCACCAACATTAACAAGGGAAAGTAGATTTTTATTTTTTTAATTTCTACCAATCAACTGTGAACAAGCTACCTTAAAATATAAATGATTTAATTTTTTTTTCTCACAATATATTATTGTTTCATAAGCATGTCAAAACATCATTGCATTTCGACATAACATAATGCATTGCAGATATATTTACATGACATTTCAAAAGGATTACATGGGAATTAGAGATTAATAATATAATAACAAGTTAACACACTCAACAAGACCATGAGATTTTATATTATTTTGCATTAAGCGGTTAGCACGTCACTATGGAAAGACAACACAATCCCTCCTTATTATAAATATCTGGTAATTACAGGACTGACTGACCCAGCGTTAGGAATGCCAAAGAGCAGAGCTGTGAGAAGAAGAATGTCACTTAACCCTTTCCCTCATATAGACTCATTTTGACGCACTCAGTAGGTACCACATAAAGCCTGATCTGCGGAAAACCACAGTTAAACCTTACCAAATTTAATTCTAAAGTCCTCATTTCCAGACCACTGAGGAGCAGCGAACAGCATAAAATCTGATCAGCCTGCGAGTTACTCGCAGGCTGATCTGGTTTTATGCTGTTCGCATAGGTCTTTTCATGGTTTCCTCTATGAGGGAAAGGGTTAAGTGTGATATCATGTCACTTGTCTATGGCTTGACACTGCAGTATTGCTACACAATACTGTCTCAAGTAGACATACATTAGTCTCCAAATGACAGTCTAAAGTAACAGTCTTTATAGGAAGTAACACCAAACATAAATATTCATTAGTGTTTTCATAGTGATTGTTATTTTTTTTACAGTTGGAAGATTTATTACTTACATACCACTTTTACTGAAGATTCTCAGAAAATAACATTATTTGGGATTATTTTTTTTCATCTCGTTCACTAGGGTTAAATTGATAATAAAATTTCTTAGTGTTTTGATGCTTTTCAAATAAAAGGAAATGTTTTTCTCATGGGAATTGGGATAGAACTATTCATAATAAATTTAGATAGATATTTCTTGGAATTCTACTTTCAATGATTTTAATACATGAATAAGCTTAACTGGCTTGAATTTCATCAATAATACTTAGTGTTAAGTAAAACTTCAATATTTTGAGCCAAATTTTACTACGCCATGCAAATGACTTTGACTTTTTTCCACTTTACACTTCAACAAAAAATTGATATTCCATTTACCTTACTGCCTGTCAAGTATAATGTCATTTTGATTGATGAATATATTTAAAATGCCTCCTTCGCGAGAGGAATCAAGTGGGCAGAGTTTTTAAGTTCTATTTTTATATCTCGCAGAACTATGAATTGACTGTTTGTACATGTACGTTGTGTAATCTGTTTCACATGCTAATTGATATGTTTCACCATGTCGCAGGAAAAGTGATGATCTTTGTGAGATAATATTGATAGCTTGATGTGATTATTAGTATGTTACAATGATTTGTTTTGGACTTCACATGGGTTATTGTAACAGCTTAAAATGACTAAACGCTCAACATTT
>CM037786.1:25872493-25922493 GCA_021229015.1 Solen grandis
TTAATATCCATCAAAATTTCACATTCATGGAGATACAAACATTGAAATGAAGAAAATCTCAATTTGAGATATTTTGTGAACCACAGGCCGGGTTTAACATTCTAGATCATATTTCCTCTCCCACATAAAGTGTGTGAGCATTCTGATCAATCAGTCTGTTCTGAGGCCATGCATACTGGGCATCAGTTGCCTTCTCCCTTGGTTTCGTCTTCTTTGATTTAGACTTGTTACTTTCCTTCTTTGTTTTCTCCTCTTTTTCCTCTTCATTGTTTTGTGGGGTTTCCTAAATAATATATATATAAAAGTCAAGTGAGTAACAAGAGCTCCGCTGACAGCGGGGCAATATACGCCCGAAGGTATGTATTGTCAGGGAATATCCTAAGACAAAAAGGATAAGCACAAACATGTATATATAAAGTATTATTTCAACAAGAAGGATTGGCAATGTTAATCTTCAAGGGCTTTATTATAACAGTGGCTACAAATAGGTTTTTCATGTTTCTTATTATGTGAATAGTGCTTTAATCAAGAGTTACCTCATTACCAGCTAACCCAACATAGTTTATGGTCAGTGTAATATGCTTCTTTGGTTCCACATATACAGTCTTCAATGTTGGTGAATATGAGGTCAATTGTGGAGTTATTATCTGTGGTTGGACCTGTCATGATCTGTTTGAAGTGTAGTCTGGTCATGAACCTCTCCAAAAGTTTCTTCTCAGGGGATTGTATATTCCAGTCAATGTTGAAATCTCCTAAGTTAAGATATTTGACCTTGAATTGTGACCTTGACCTTAAACCTAGCCATCTGAAAGCTATGTTCTGCACATCCTCTCACTCTGGGTGATACTTCTGCCAAATAGTTTCCATTTACATCCAGCGGGTCAAAAGATACAGAGCGGACACAAATATACTTACTTTGCACCAGTTAAGATATTTGACCTTGAAGTGTGACCTTGACCTTGAACCTAGCCATCTGAAAGCTATGTTCTGCACATCCTCTTACTGTGGGTGATACTTCTGCCAAATAGTTTCCATTTACATCTAGCAGGTCAAAAGATACAGAGCGGACACAAACAAAAATACTAACTTAGCACCAGTTAAGATATTTGACCTTAAATTGTGACCTTGACCTTAAACCTAGCCATCTGAAAGCTATGTTCTGCACATCCTCTCACTCTGGGTGATACTTCTGCCAAATAGTTTCCATTTACATCCAGCGGGTCAAAAGATACAGAGCGGACACAAATATACTTACTTTGCTCCAGTTAAGATATTTGACCTTGAATTGTGACCTTGACCTTGAACCTATCCATCTGAAACCTATGTTCTGCACATCCTCTTACTGTGGGTGATACTTCTGCCAAATAGTTTCCATTTACATCCAGCAGGTCAAAAGATACAGAGCGGACACAAAAATACTAATTTTGCACCAGTTAAGATATTTGACATTGAATTGTGACCTTGACCTTGAACCTATCCATCTGAAACCTATGTTCTGCACATCCTCTTACTGTGGGTGATACTTCTGCCAAATAGTTTCCATTTACATCCAGCGGGTCAAAAGATACAGAGCGGACACAAATATACTTACTTTGCTCCAGTTAAGATATTTGACCTTGAATTGTGACCTTGACCTTGAACCTAGCCATCTGAAACCTATGTTCTGCACATCCTCTTACTGTGGGTGATACTTCTGCCAAATAGTTTCCATTTACATCCAGCAGGTCAAAAGATACAGAGCGGACACAAAAATACTAATTTTGCACCAGTTAAGATATTTGACCTTGAATTGTGACCTTGACCTTGAACCTATCCATCTGAAACCTATGTTCTGCACATCCTCTTACTGTGGGTGATACTTCTGCCAAATAGTTTCCATTTACATCCAGCGGGTCAAAAGATACAGAGCGGACACAAATATACTTACTTTGCTCCAGTTAAGATATTTGACCTTGAATTGTGACCTTGACCTTAACCTAGCCATCTGAAAGCTATGTTCTGCACATCCTCTTACTGTGGGTGATACTTCTGCCAAATAGTTTCCATTTACATCTAGCAGGTCAAAAGATACAGAGCGGACACAAACAAAAATACTAACTTAGCACCAGTTAAGATATTTGACCTTAAATTGTGACCTTGACCTTAAACCTAGCCATCTGAAAGCTATGTTCTGCACATCCTCTCACTCTGGGTGATACTTCTGCCAAATAGTTTCCATTTACATCCAGCGGGTCAAAAGATACAGAGCGGACACAAATATACTTACTTTGCTCCAGTTAAGATATTTGACCTTGAATTGTGACCTTGACCTTGAACCTAGCCATCTGAAACCTATGTTCTGCACATCCTCTTACTGTGGGTGATACTTCTGCCAAATAGTTTCCATTTACATCCAGCAGGTCAAAAGATACAGAGCGGACACAAAAATACTAATTTTGCCCAGTTAAGATATTTGACCTTGAATTGTGACCTTGACCTTGAACCTATCCATCTGAAACCTATGTTCTGCACATCCTCTTACTGTGGGTGATACTTCTGCCAAATAGTTTCCATTTACATCCAGCAGGTCAAAAGATACAGAGCGGACACAAATATACTTACTTTGCTCCAGTTAAGATATTTGACCTTGAATTGTGACCTTGACCTTGAACCTAGCCATCTGAAACCTATGTTCTGCACATCCTCTTACTGTGGGTGATACTTCTGCCAAATAGTTTCCATTTACATCCAGCAGGTCAAAAGATACAGAGCGGACACAAAAATACTAATTTTGCACCAGTTAAGATATTTGACCTTGAATTGTGACCTTGACCTTGAACCTAGCCATCTGAAACCTATGTTCTGCACATCCTCTCACTCTGGGTGATACTTCTGCCAAATAGTTTTCATTTATATTAAGTGGTTCAAAAGATACAGAGCGGACACGAAATTGCTAACGGACGGACGGACAGACGGACGGACAGACGGACGGACGACCAGCGGCATAACATAATACAGCCCTTCGGGCGTATAAAAAGGTAAATGTGATATTCATTTATCAAAAATTTTTGGTCTTAAAATGATGTCTTCCTAAGTTAGATGAAACTATTTTTTCTTTTCTACAAACAGAAAGATGCATATCATTTTGACCCTGACGTCTGTGTCTTTTATAGTTTCAGTCAACCTGCATTTAGCTGTCAGTTTTAATATTGTATTTTGTTATATGTTTAACCTGCATTTAGGGACCACCTCTGTTAAGTAGTCATTTTTCTTTTTCTCCTGACTGACCGCTTAAGACAGGTTTGACTGTACTTGAATATCAGAGTCATCTTTATGAAAAATTCATGCAAAAAAAGTCACAATATAATAAGACAGTAAATTTAAATTTGTATAACTACATGTATACCTACTCCAGATCAAAGAAATGTTGTTACCTCCAGATCAAAGTACTGTATTATAATACTAATTCCTCCAAATCAAGGTAATGTATTAATATACTTGTAATTACCTCCAGATCAAAGTAAGGAATTACCTCAAGATCAAAACGTTTTTTCAACCTCTCTTTAATAAGCATTCCACGTATCAACTTCCTCCAGTTCTCATACACCCTCTTCTCACGTTTCTGTCAAAAATAAAAGGATAATCAGCTGATCCTCCAAACTCAGGATTGACCATATGAAGAAGAATTTCATGACTGAGCTGTATTTACTCTTGTGTAATTTTAGAGAGTATCTCATTACCTTCATCAGCACTAAATAAACTTGGCTGGTCACATGATGTAGTCAGGTCACTTAAATTGGAGCAGACAGGTGTGTACCACATTACGTAACCAGCCATAACAGTTCAACAAGTGCTGACAAAGGAACTGAGATACTTCCTGAACTTACACAAAGGTAAATACAATTCAAAGTAATGTAAGTATTCACAGAAATGATAAACAAATGTAATACACATGTACTACAAAAAGCAAAGGCAACAATGTACTGACAGATTTTTACAATGGATTATTGGATAGAAAATAAATACAAATGATGAGTGTCGGTGAGGCATTTCAGATTCCGCAAATAAGAAAATACCAGGAAGATGGGATGAGAGTGGATGGGGACAGAGAATGTGGCATCCCCAGGGCATTTATTTGAGGTTGTATGATATTTTCATACCTCTGCCTCTCGTTCCCGGATGATCTCCTGTTCTTCATCCCAGGCTGCCAGTAGGATGTCCTTAAATTCCTCACAAACTATCCAGCCATCCATACTGAAACCAGGAAACACAGCACGCTAAGTGTAGTTAGAAATATATGACAAATGTAAACTAGAGCTATTGATGAAGGTGATTAATAAGCCTGCATACCGCTTTGACACAGAAGGGCTATACTTCTTACAAAACCTTTGACACAGTTGACCTAACTGCTGATTGGTTTTATCATGATAAATCATTTTTCCAGTGTGAAGGCATTACCAACAAAAATAACAAAACTTTATGCAATATGAGTGTATAACAGAACATGATGTGAAGTGACAGGCATCGCTCCACCATTTAGGCCTAGATGAGGCACATTAGAGGGAAAGCATGGGTGACAGGAGGACTTACAGGATGTAAAAGCATAATCTACAGCAGAAAAAAAGCATACTGTACTAAGTGCATAACTTTAAAGTAGAGTAAAAATATAACTCACAGGGGATGAGAGAAACCACAGTGGTGGTCCCAGCCCACCATGGCAGGGGCACAGTCGATGTCTAGCTTCTTGGCCACCTTGTTCAACCCGGGAACTGTTTATACACAGAAGCATTATGTATATAAGATAAAGATACTTTGGCAAATTAAGATTTTGCATATTTCAGACATTATAAATCCTTTAAAAGTAGGATTTTCAGGAGAAAGGAATAACATTTTTTCAATGCAGAAGACCCTTAGTTATTATTTTGCAAACTGATGACCTCCAACTAATGTTTGTTTGTTTGTTTATTAGGTTTAACGTCCACCAACAGTATTTCAGTGATTTGAAGATGATGTCTACTTGAGACAGATATAGGGCTGCCACACTGTATGATCATGCCGTAGACATGTGGCATGATACCACACCCGGTCACATTATCCTGACAGCAGGCCAACCAGTCCTGGAACTACCCTTATATGCTGAGCGCCAAGCAAGGGAGCTATACCAGTACCTTTTTTTAACGACTTAAGTATATCACAGCCAGGACTAATAATTATAGCATAAACCTGAATAATTACAGAGGAAAAAATGTAAAGAATGCAACAAATTGATTCAAAATAACACGCATGAAATCTGCTTGAAATTTGGATTCCTCATTTCAGTCTGAGTTTTATTACAGTAGGCATTCTGACTTTATTTGGCATTCCTTTTTCAACCAGTACCACTTACTTTTTAAATGCACCGTCCCAGCAGGTAACATGGATGGAAGAAACATCTCCACATTTCCGTGAGCATTCCTGGGCACTTTACCCTACACAAGTACAAAGAATAACAACTGGTACAATGATGTGTATAGTATAGAAGGATGTGTTCAATAAGAAATCTGATTTCTCCCATGTTCAGCATACGAAGATAGGGATTTCCCTCATGGAAGATAACTCTATCTTCCATGTCACGTGATCATCTTTCTTCCATGTCATGTAAATAAACAATGCTGACTGTAAGTTATACATTTTATCAAGATACAAAACTAACTTGTTGTAATTCATGTGAATAGATATATGTTTGAAAATATTATATATATCTAGTTAGTGATCCCTTTATTATCATTTACTACTACGAATGTGAAATAAGGCTTAATATTTGGGCGGAATATTACGTACCGTCAAGGACTGGTATTTTTAACTAAGTTATTTTAAGCAAATGATAATTCCCAGTTGAACGAACATCAGAATTTAGGTAATACTTGCGTGTGAACTTTAAAATGCCAATTTCTTTCATGTTGTTATTGTGTGTTTATTTGTTAAGCGGCAAGAAAAAAAGTGCAAAAAGAAAAATGAAAGGGCGATATGTTTATCAAATTGAGGCTGACGGTCTGTGGCAAGTAATAATCATTTATGGGAGAGAAAAAAATCCATCATTCGTAAATTCATGAAGGATTTGGGATATCTCACCCCCGGGATCAGAAATTTCAGATAGGGACTCCGCAGAGCCTCATCTCTGCCTGAAATTTCTGATCCTCGGGTAAGATATCCCTATCCTACATGAATACTCATGGTGGATTCTTATATTCTTGATATAATATTAACCATCAAGGTAAATGGAATATGTTGTTTGAAACTTAAATTTCTCATTGAGTAAAGTGTTTGCAAAAAAAATAAAGGATATAACAATATCCTGTCAAAATTTATATATAATAAATCAACTATGAAAGAAACAACATACTGACTGAAAAAACACATCATTCCCGAACTCTTTCAAACATAAGAACTGTCAAGGAAGCAAACTGGGTGACAATAGTAAAACCAAATCTGGGTGCATGTAAATTGTTGCGGATGGTACTGGAATATATTCATCAGATTTTATACTGTTGCTTTTATAACCATTATGAAATGAGGAAGTGACCAAATAAAACCTGCTAAGACAAAAAATTTCTTGTTGTCTGATCTGGCTTTGCAATGGCGTAAAATGACGGACAGGGAACTTACATCCACTGCAGGGGGCGGGATGTAGACCTCCGTCTGCCAGGGACCAAACAGCTCCAGATCCTTGGCCTCCGGGTTCTCCTTCGGCTTGTTCTAGTCAACCAGAAAAGAAACCTGATCTTTATTTTCCACGAATTAAAAAGTGTTCCTTGGAACACGTGCCACCTGCTGAAGGAAGTGTGACGAACAGACAGACAGACAGACCGATGGTCAGACAACAGAGATGTGATTCCTTTGTGTCACCTCGGCTCACAGCAGGTGACACAAAAATATCTCCAACTATCTCTTATGTCGTTCATGGCATTAAACTATGATTTTAATATATGTAATATATTAATTTCCTAAATTACAGTGGCATTTAAGATTAAAGTCACACTTTTGGCAATATATTGAGCATTCCACATCAAAATGTCACACTTAAAAATAATTTTACATCAACTTTAAAAAGAAAAGATAAAAGTGTGTAAATACCCATTTACTCCTTGACTTCACAAACTTGTAGGCCTCCTCTCCAATCTATTTAACAGAAGAACAAGAGTGCCAGTGCTGCCACAATATACGCCGCCACAAAATATAAAGACCAAAAGGGTCCTTTTAATTATTGCTTTTAAAATTTCTGTAAGCATAAGCTCATAATGAAGTCTGTGAAACCAATTAATTTAGCTGATCAGAGATAGAACCCTAACAAGGCTTCCAATATGAAAGTAGGTCAAATAGCAGTATCAATATGAATCCTTTTTTCTTTCTCCGCAATAACTCTTGCAAAAATCACTGTACCAGAAAATCCCTTCTTTATGCACTTTTACCAGTTTAGAAACTTGAGTTGTGTTTTCAAGAGACCATGTTTAGAAAGACATAACTATAGCAAATATTGATGAACATCAAAATCCCTGCTTTGTGCATATCTACCCAGTATAGTAATGACATTGACCAAGTTTTGAAAAGATTAGGTCAGAAACATACAAGGAATTGCATTAACATGGCTGAAATATCAATCAGCTAAAGAGACTTTGTTTCAAGGGACACAAATCTTGTAAAAATCAATGAACTGGATAATCACCACTTCATGCGCATCTACCCATTATAGTAATGACATTGACCAAGTTTTGAAAAGATTCATTCAGAAATGTTCACAAGGCTGCAATATCATTCAGCTACAGAGACTAAGTTTCAAGGGACACAAATCTTGTAAAAATCAATGAACTGGAAAATCGCCACTTCATGCACATCTACCCATTATAGTAATGACATTGACCAAGTTTTGAAAAGATTCATTCAGAAATATAGGAGGAGTTGCATTCACAAGGCTGCAATATCATTCAGCTACAGAGACTAAGTTTCAAGGGACACAAATCTTGTAAAAATCAATGAACTGGAAAATCGCCACTTCATGCACATCTACCCATTATAGTAATGACATTGACCAAGTTTTGAAAAGATTTATTCAGAAATGTAGGAGGAGTTGCATTCACAAGGCTGCAATATCATTCAGCTACAGAGACTAAGTTTCAAGGGACACAAATCTTGTAAAAATCAATGAACGGAAAATCGCCACTTCATGCACATCTACCCATTATAGTAATGACATTGACCAAGTTTTGAAAAGATTCATAAAGAAACGTAGGAGGAGTTGCATTCACAAGATACGGACAAACAGACAGACGGAGAAGATGACACCAATATACGACCGCCTCCGGCGGCGTATAAAAAAGACATTCTTTCCATAAGAAAGTAATGTTTCATGATGGCATGACAGTCTAGACAAACTAGACCTTGGTAATGCGCCTGAATGTTGTAAGAACATGTAAATAATTCAATGCATGAGGAAGTTACAGACAAGACAAGGTAGTATTGCTATTAAGGTCTTCTCATCCTAATAGCCATATTCCATATCTTGCAACTGGATGGTTATATTTCTATGAAACTTTGTCACTTTGAAGACATTCAAAAATAAAAATAATTTCACCAGAGTTTTTTTTTAATTTTTATCTGATTTGGGGGAGATAATCCTGATATAAGTTAACATTGAAGCCTATGGAAAATATGTATTTTCTGTGAATATGAAAAACTGAACTTCATTTATGAGAAAAACTCATGGTAAAAAGATGAATTTTATGATTTTGTACCAACTTTCGCGAAAAAAATCTAAACTTTACCATAGGAAAATGTAGAAAATCAAGTGGAGGTAATAAAAGAACTTCTGTCACTTGTCATAACATGTCAATTTGCCCTTAAGATTACCATTGTTTGACACTTTAAAAGCTTATATACATGTGTATTGTTAAGTTATATGCATGTCTTTGATGGAATTGATCACTTTCAGGATGGGAAAACCTTAAGTCACCACATATGATCAGGACCTTAAAGCTATCAATTGGGCCATGAGCCTGCACACCAACTCATCATTTGGAATAATTGTGCCAAGTTTATTGAAATACCTCTTTGTTTTAAATTAACAAAACAAAAGACGACCACCATCTGACCTTTGCCAAATTAACAAGTTACTGGTGTTGCACGCAACACGTGAAACCCCTACCGGTGAGGTGCATAATTTTTCCATTATCATAGCAACCAGAATTTTAGTCTGACAGAAAAAAAAGTGATGTGCAGCATCTCCATACTGCTATCTATTCATATACCAAGTTTCATAAATTTATCTTAAATGGTTTTTAAATTGTTGCAGGATCCAGATTTCTGGACATCTGGACGGACGGACACACAGACGGACGAACTGACAGACAAAGGGCAAACCTATAGTCCCCTCAAGTGTAAACACCGGTACGGGACTAATAACCTGATTTTTCCCATTTGAAAATGTGGCTAAGAATTAAAATATACAAAGAACAAAGGGGCAGACAACATATACTATCACTACTTCCTATAATAACCTTTCACCTAATATACACAGTTTGACACTTTGGGAAGCAGTGTAAACCCAGATCATACAGCTCCTGGATTCTTCACGCTCTGCATGGCAAAGAAAAATCCATAACCATTCAGTAGAGTTCAATATTAAAATTAATAAATGTATTCATCAAGTTAACACAGTTGTATTTGTTATGTATGTAAATACAAGGTTTATTTATGATTTAACTTCCTCCAATAATGCATCACTCACCCTGACAGCCCTTCCTTCCTTCAGCCAGTTCTCTCTGGAATGTAGCTGTAATAACAAGGAAACCATCATAACCATCATATGCTTCCATATAATGTATACAGTTTGTTCGCTTTAATCTCCCACTGACAGTATTTCAGTCATTTGGAGACTGTGTCTTCTTGAGACAGATATAGTGCTGCAACACTGCAGTATCACACCGTTGACAGTGGCATGATATCACATCAAGTCACATTATCCTGACACCAGGCCAACCAGTCCTGCAACTACCCTTATATGCAGAGTGCCAAGCAAGGGAGCTATACCAGTACCATTTTTTTACGATTTTGGTATGTCACGGCCAGGGTTCGAACCCACAATCTGCCCCTTCCGAGGCAAAAGTACATTTATTACACGATAAATATTAACAGCATACGTTTTCCTAAATCAACAATAAAGCAAATTATACAACATATCTTTAAATGATGACTTGGCTGTACTTCTTTCTCATGGAACATAAGGCTAAATGAAAAAAAAATACTACTGACTAACCGTGTGTACACACTCGCGGGCGTACACAGGCTCCCCTCTGATGAAGCCCAAGGGCACAGCCGTGTCTGGGTAGATAGCCTCAAACTTTAGGATATGTCTCTTCAACACATACCTACAAGTGGACAATGGTTTTATTAATCTTACTTATCTGAAACACTCTAAAATACATAATATGTTGCAATCTTATTTCATACTTGATCCTTTACCATCATTTTTAAACATAATGGATTCACTAGGTACCTGTACATTATTTAGAAAAAAAATGCATTCTATACTGATTGGTTAGCTTGACCTTGACCTCCATGACACCTAGGCACTGGAAACACCGAAAAATATTTTATGAGCAAAACTCATGACTGTGTCTTTACAGAAAAAACTGCTATTATAACTCCACTGCTAACTTATAATTATGACTTATGTATTCAATTTTACATACACTTTGAAGGTATACAATGTAGATCCATTTTAATGTTCTACATTATAATGCAAACTACAATATGACACCATTCAACACGGGATCCCATATCTATTTATAGTGGTTTGTTTTATTGCATTTTCACACAGGTATAATGCTGTCTAATATAAAACAGAATTTAGACGTGGATCCAAAATATAGCATTATAAAAGGAGCTGCACTGTATAACCAAGGTACATGTCTATCAACGTACAGGGGATGGCTTTTAAATGCTGAGATGCTTGTAGGCATGGGCCGCTGCAAAAGCTGTCCCTGGATATCCCGGTCTTCCAGTTCGACCATCTGCCTATCTGTGCACCTGTACGGGGCCAGGGTCTCGTTCCACCAATCCTGATCAGCCCGCAGTTTCCGAGTGCTGGTCAGCCATTGGCTGGTGTAGCGCGGGGTCACATCCTTAATACTGCCATCTGGTGGTATAACAGTAAAGCCATTGACAAAATAATTAGGTACAAAATGCATACAATTGAAAGAGGAGGCTGATCAATGGCTTAACACTTATATTAACCTACCATTTGCAATGCCAACAGCATGATTTGTAATGCAGTAATATATATCATCTTATAATAACCTACCATTTACAATCCAATGATATTACAATGCAAATAACATATCATTTTCAATGCTAATTACATGCCATCTGCAATGCAAATAACATACCGTTTTAGATGCAAATAACCTACCCTTTGCAATGCTCAAAACATATCATTTTAATTGCCAATAACATACCATTTACAAACCAATAACCTACCATTTGCAATGCCAATAACATAAGAGAGAGGCTGTGTGACCTTGTGTTCGATGTCATAGGGCTTGCTGGCCTGTCCAGAGGAACAGTCGAAACCTTGAATATACATAAGATTCATATCCAGTTTTCCCAATGCCAGTTTCCTAGTACGGTTAATGGGAAAAAAATGTGTATTCTAAAAAAATATTTGTCAAGATCTTTGAACTTTTATCAATACCCATTACCCATACTAGTACAATTTTTCCAAAATGTGTTGGTCATCCAGAATGGTGCAGAGAAATTTACTCTGTGCTTCTAAAATGAAGAATATATATCATTCTACACTAAATACTAAGGATAAATTCAACCTATGGTACATGAGACAATCAGACAATAAACAAAGAAATTCATACACTTACAAGTACCGGGTACAAGAGTGTTGCTTGGAACACATGTGTCACCTGCTGAAGGGTGATGAAAAAAGTGTGACGGACAGACAGGCAACAGATACAATCCTGTTCAAAATTGGGTTTTATTGCTTCCATTTTCATGTTAAAATTATCCTTTCAAATTCTACAATGCCAATACCAGTTCCAATCTGGAACACTGCAAACATGTACAGTATTTTATACACAATGACTTACATATCCACTTTTTTTCTGACTGAAGATATACTTCTATCCATTCATCCATGGCACCTGAATGAAAATGAATAAAAGATATATACATTGTATAAATTATTACAATACAGACAAGAGGGCCAAGATGGCCCTTGGTCGCTCACCTGAGAAAGATGATTGCTTAAGAAATAAAGATGCTTGAGTGTAAAAGTGAAATCTGGCTTTTCTTTATGGTGAAATGGGCATAACTCCTAAATTTACAAGTCAATATCAGTTATAATTGAACCCGATTGTGAAATTATGGCATAAACATTGTCTTAAAGTTTAAAAATGATTGTTAAAAAAATGAAGTTGGTAGAGAATAAACAAAGTGAAATCTTGCATTTTTTGTATTAAAAGGAGCATAACTCCTGACCTAAATGACCCATCTCAGCCACAATTGAACTCAATCGAGACATTATGGTCATTAACAATGTCATAAAGTTTGAAGATGATTGCTAAAAAAAGGAAGATGCTAGAGTGTAAACAACGTGAAATATGGCTTTTTTTGAATATTAAAAGGGACATAACTTCTGAACTAATTGACGGATCTCAGCATTGATGGAACTCAATCGAGACATTATGGTCATAAACATTGTAATAAAGTTTGAAGATGATTAAAAAATTAAAAGGGGTCAACTATTCAGAAAAAAAAAGCATTGCCTAAGTTTTTGTCAAAAGAGAAGATGCTTAAACAAAGTGAAATATGGCATTTTTTTAATATTAATAGGGGCGTAACTCCTGACCTAATTAATGAATCTCAGCCATAATCAAACTCAATCGAGACCTTATGGTCATAAGCATTGCCATAAAGTTTGAAGAGGATTGCTCAAAAGATGAAGATGCTAGAGTGTAAACAACTTGAAATATGGTTTTTTAACTCCTGCCAAGGATCGAACTTGGCCGTGATTTTATGGTTATAAACAATGATATAAAGTTTGAAGATAATTGCTCATGAAATGAAGATGCTAGAGTGCAAACAATGTGAAATCTGGCTTTTTTGAATTTTAAAAGGGGCATAACTCCTGACCTAATGTTCCGATATCAGCCATAATCGAACTTGGCCGAGATTTTATGGTTATAAACATTGTTTTAAAGTTTGAAGATAATTGCTCATAAAATGAAGATGCTAGAGTGCAAACGAACAAATTGTGGACGACGGACGACGGACGGACGGACGGACGGACGGACGGACGACGGACATTCATCGATCCTAAAAGCTCATCCTGAGCACACGTGCTCAGGTGAGCTAAAAATGTTATTCATGATATTACATAAATTATCAAAAGCAATGCAACTATTCAGATTATAGCAGACCAAAGCCCTGCCTATCCCAAATAAACTGGTCACAAACAGTATCACAAACAAAACCATGTATTCTTTTGCATAAATCATATCAACCATTGACTTCCTATTTTCCCTGTGTAGCTATTGGATAGCATTGAAGTCATTTTGATTACACCTGTAAACACGGTAAAGGCCTTTGTCCAATCAGAAAAACAACACCATTGCTGGTTTGAAAAAGATGTTGATACTGTTTATACCGTATTTATGAATGGGGTGCCTGGATAGCATAGTGGTGACTCACTTCGCTTCTCACCAATGCGTCCCGGGTTCAATCCCTGGTGACGTACGTGAGAGGGTATGGTGGAAGGTGGGTTTCCTACCACAACAAGGCAGTCCAAAGGACAGCTATATCCCCCGCCGCTGGCCAAATATTAGAATTTGTTTAGTCATAGGATTATGTTCACCTTAACCTGGCATGGTTGTAGCAGACATAGAAGATCAGTTTAAGACAATTTTACTTTCCAGAGTTATGTATGAATCTCAGAATTCGGAGGCACATATATTAAAAGTTTACTGACAAGTTTTACATGGTAAACAGTACAAAAAGTGAACATCAATGAAGTATAGGATGTGTTAGGTAACCACAAAATACATGTGTAACTCAATTAAAAACTTTATATATCATGACATAATTTGTATGATTGTGAACATGACATACTATTATTTACCGAGTACAATAAATCACTGTGGAAGTGCAATCCAGGTCAAGAAGTGGTCTGTGTAAGGCAAGGGGAACACTCCTGAATGAGATATGGAGCAGACATGAAAATAACATTTGACCTGCAAGTATGACCTTGACCTTGAGCCAGCGTGACCGCCTCATGCCTTCTGCATATCAGCTCAATGAGGTTAACATTTTAGCCGAGTTTGAAGAAAATGTGTCCAAGCGTTCATGAGATATGGAGCAGACACGAAAATAACATTTGACCTTCAAGTATGACCTTGACCTTGAGCCAGCGTGACCGCCTCATGCCTTCTGCACATCAGCTCAATGAGGTTAACATTTTAGCCGAGTTTGAAGAAAATGTGTCCAAGCGTTCATGAGATATGGCGCGACACGAAAATAACACTTGACCTTCAAGTATGACCTTGACCTTGAGCCAGCGTGACCGCCTCATGCCTTCTGCACATCAGCTCAATGAGGTTAACATTTTAGCCGAGTTTGAAGAAAATGTGTCTAAGCATTCATGAGATATGGAGCGGACACGAAAATAACATTTGACCTTCAAGTATGACCTTGACCTTGAGCCAGCGTGACCGCCTCATGCCTTCTGCACATCAGCTCAATGAGGTTAACACTTTAGCCGAGTTTGAAGAAAATGTGTCCAAGTGTTCATGAGATATGGAGCGGACACGAAAATAATATTTGACCTTCAAGTATGACCTTGACCTTGAGCCAGCGTGACCGCCACATGCCTTCTGCACATCAGCTCAATGAGGTTAACACTTTAGCCAAGTTTGAAGAAAATGTGTCCAAGCGTTCATGAGATATGGAGCGGACACGAAAATGTTTCGGACACACTGACGGACTGACGGACTGACGGACGGACTGACGGACGGACGGACGGACGAAGGGCATTCCTAAAACCCCCCTCCCGCTTCGCGGCGGGGGATTAAAAATGACCACATACGCCATTATTCGAGCCAGCCCGAATGATCTATTTAAGTTGTGAGAACTGTTTTGTAATCAATGTAAAATAAATAAAGTTTAAACTAGTAACAATGAATACTGCCTGTCTATGATGAAAAATCAATATTGACACGCCACTTCAGAGACTTTTGTTAGATCTTAATGAGATATCATCTGACAGATAAATGAGAAAATATATGTATAAGGTATTCAAATTACAGTGACTGGAATAGGATGGGGTCCCTGTGCCACAGTCAAATTAAAAAAGAAAGTTTCCAAACATATTGTCTTAAAACAATAAATGTCACAGAATATTTTAGGAAAAACCGATAAAAAATATTCAGCATTTCATTGTATGATTAATTTTACTTCCTATTAAAATACAGTGTTAAGTTAAAAAAGGACAGCCTCCTATTTTGGAAATCAGTTTGTGAAAAGAATTCAGGTTTGATCTATCATTAAGATACTAATTTATGTGTGATGACCCATAAGATGAGAATAATGGTTGTGAACTCATACCTTTGGGTGAGGGTGGCCGAGAACTGTCCGAGTCTGATGACACAACCTTCTTGTTCCGTGAGGGTGGCATCTTCTTGACCAAGGACTTGGTTCTGATCACTATACTGTCTTCTTCAAAGTCACTGTCACTCCTGACAAACCAGTAAAGATCCACAATTATGCTGTATTTTTGGTCTAAACTCTTATATACTGTATAGCCTGAGAAAGAAGGTTTTTTATTGTGTGTGTTTTTTTCAACTTACACAAATTGAGAGTTCCATAGTTTTACCAGTACTTTCTACATGGACAGATTTTGAAAGTTTTTGAGATAGATGGTACCAGAAAATTTAAATTTATAGTATTAAAAAACCAACAGAGCTTTAGGTATTACTTTAAAGAATAATAACGTTTGAAAGGAGTATGGAAAAAGATTTTATCATTTCTGGAACACCTTCATAGACAGGTATAATTGGTTTAAACTTGAGCTGACACTTAAAGTAAAGGACGTAACTGGACAGTAAGGGACAGGACAACATGCTACTTCACCTTGAGAGACTGGGATATGAAAATACATACTCATCAGTTAGTGAAGCTTCAGTCTTCATCCTTTTCTGCCTGGCCCCTTTTTTATTGGCTCCTTCTTTAACACCTTTTTGGTCTTCGTCAAGGTCTTCTAAAGAATCCTCACTCATCTCACTCTCATCATCAACTTCTTTCCCAGGTTTGAACTCATCCCCACTTTCATCAAGATCTTCTGTCATTTCATCTGTGTCTTTGTATGCATCGACCGAGAGACGTTTAGCACACGACCGTTTTCCAACCCCAGCCCTCTCCATCCCTTTACTTTCCTGCTTCTCAATTTTACTTTTATTTTTACTGTTATTTGATTTCTTTCCTGAGTTCTTCTCATCATTTTTTGTTGTTTTCTTTCTTTTATCCTCAGTTTTCTTTCTGCTTTCTTTCTTCTTCATGGTCTGTTTGCCTTTCCTTTCTTGTGGAGCTTTACCTTTCGTGCTCTTAGCCTCCTGCACCATAATTTAACTCATTTATCATTTAAAAGAATGAACAAGTGTACAGGTAAAAACTATACATAATGAAGCATTTCCTCATCAAAGCCTTTGGTTTTAAAAATATATGCACAAGTTACAATGTGCAGGATTAACCTCTAATATCACATTTTATTACGCAAAAATGAAAGTAATGTATACCCCCAGAATATACCTTTGACCTATTTCACACCATATACTCAGATAATAAAATCATAGCAATAAATGCTATTTTCTAAATTCAGTATCAGTGACCTTGACCTCTACTTATCTCAAGCAGAATCACAAGTAACCACTTTATGTTGAAAGTTACACGAGTTTTCAAATGTTCCTTTACCTTATTGGCCGTCACCTTGAAGGGGAGGGGCTGTAGAGACATGAGGAGGCGTGTCAGGAATCCCAGCTGGCGCAGCATGATCACACACACCTAGAAGCACAATAACAGTGGGGTTATGCAAACTCCATGCAGTAGTCACCTCCCCGTACAGTTGTAGATAACCACTGCCACCACAAGTCAAACTTTACATTATTTAGTTTGTTTTTACTTTTTTCATTTTCTGTTTTATTTTAATGCAAGTAACAATTCCTTTAGCATATTTTCTTAAATAAACATTAATTATCACGTTGTGATAAAAAAAAAAATCAGTTTAAAAAGTATCATGTTTTTTCTGTGCAAGTATAAATAATAAGCCTCTGCCATTTTGTAAGCTTACCATCATCACATGACATTTGTGACAGCAGCGATTCCTTTTCTAAGTATACATACAAGGGAGATCTCTGCATGGAGTTTGAGGGGTGGGGGGTAATGATGGCACAGAGGACATGTTTCACTATACATGTTCAAATGACGGATTATTATAAAAGCTTTATAAGATTCTGAAATTCCGGTAAAATGTGATGAAGTCTATTTTTTTCAATTCTGTTATCACTGAAAGTTACGGCTTAAAATCTTTATTATTAATGAAACTTCAATTCATACAAAATAAACCTTAGCAATCTCAAAACAATTCAATCTGTATTTGATCTCATTCAACAAAAACATTGTATGCAGAACTGCTTTAATGATTCTATAATATTCAGAACTTATTTGACAATAGTAACATTCACTAGGCATAAATTCAATTTTTATATCAGACCTATATTCATATAATTTATATAATTACAAAACACATTGTATTGCTGGGAGTAATGTCGGTTAAGTTTGGCTTTTCTTTTTCACTGTTTGGGGAAAAGGACCCATACCCTTCAAATTGAGAATGTTTGCACCAGTATGTTTGGTACTTGGAAAAATTGTCAAGGAAAAGGATTATTCTGATCATTTAATCAACAACTGCTAAAAAGATTGTTAAGGAAAAGGATTATTCTGATCATTTAATTAACAACTGCTAAAAAAAATTGTTAAGGAAAAGGATTATTCTGATCATTTAATCAACAACTGCTAAAAAAATTGTCAAGGAAAAGGATTATTCTGATCATTTAATCAACAACTGCTAAAAAAATTGTTAAGGAAAAGGATTATTCTGATCATTTAATCAACAACTGCTAAAAAAATTGTCAAGGAAAAGGATTATCCTGATCATTTAATCAACAACTGCTATCTTCAAAACTGTGGAAAAGTCTCCAAAATTGTCTTATTTTGACCAAATCAAACCATTTTACACAAAACACTACATATTCCTAAGGAAATTAAAACACAATATCTATAAATAACACTCTGTTTCAATATTTCGGCTTTAAAGCCTCTATCAAGATGAACACTTCTCTTTTGAAAAACTACATCCTGCCTGTCGCCATATTCAAACAAAAGATCAAACCATTTTATTCTCACTGAGTATCGATTGGGAATTTATGCTTTCAAATTGGGAAAAAATAAAAAAAAATTCTGGCATTGCAAAATTGTCCAATGTCCCATTCACTTACCGCAAGTAACATACGTGTCTATCAAATTATGCATTAAGTGAATTACTATTACAAGGGATGTTACCATTACAAGCTCCAAATTACTGTTCACTGATCGGGACTGGAATGTAGACTCAAGTGTACTGTCCTGAAATATTGAAGAAAAAAAATACCTGTAATTTCATTTTCATTTGTGGAGGACTAAATTTCAAGGATTTTGTGGATGACTTTATCTTTGCATATTAATCCCAACAAGAGGGCCATGATGGCCCTGAATCGCTCACCTGAGTACCATTGCTTCAACTGATGTCAAGGTTTTTAAACAGACAAGGATTCTGATATAACTTAATCTAAAACATTTTACCCCTGACAATACTACACACCAAATACCTAAGCAATGGGCCATATGGTTTCAGAGAAGACTTGGGCGCAGGGTCATTTATCACCGTAGGGCCAAGACTTTGAAAATCTTTGTAATGAACCATTAGATGCTACTACATACCAAAAATCTTAGCTCTAGGCCTTATTGATTCATAGAAGAAGATTTTTTAAGATTTTCCTATTTAACTCTATGTAAAACAAGTGACCCCTGGTGTGGGGTCATTTATCACCATTGGGCTATGATTTGTACAATCTTGGTAGTGGCCCATAAGATGATGCTACATACCAAATATCAATAGGCCTTTGGTTCAGTATGTAAAACAAGTCCCCGGGGGGCTTTATCACCATAGGGTATTTAATCTTGGTAGTGGCCCATAAGATGATAAAATCAAAAGGTTAGGCCTTGTGGTTTCGGAGAAGAAGATTTTTTCAAGTTTTTCCTATATTAGCCTATGTGAAATCAAGTGACCCCTGGGGCGGGGCCAATTTTGACCCCAGGGTCATAATTTGTACAATCCTGGTAGAGAGTCATAAGATCATGCTACATACCAAAAATCAAAAGGCTAGGCCTTGTGGTTTCAGAGAAGAAGATTTTTTAAATTTTCATTTTTAAAATCTATTTTTAGCTCCTGTGACCTAATTATGCGATGGACCAGAACCATTTATACAACTTTAGTAGAGCTTCATCCAAGGAACATTCCTGCAAAATATTTTTCAAATTGGCCAAGCCGTTTAGGAGGAGATGTTGTTTGAAGTAATTGTTGACGCCGGACGCACGCACGGACGACGGACGACGGACGCCGGACAAAAGGCGATCAGAAAAGCTCACCTTGAGCACGTTGTGCTCATGTGAGCTAATAAAAACTGATCATTAAAGAAACCTCACACTTTCTAGAACATGAACACAAATATGAGTAAAAACGAAATATCATCCTTTATCTTTCTTCACTTCACACCAACTTACTCTTTTCTTCTGTTTTTTTTACCAATCATGATTTGCCAGGTGGTTAGCGAATCTTCCCAGTGACTGGAAGGTCAAAGGTTTGATCCCCAGCTATATTACACCAAAACCATTAAAATACCTTTTGCCGGGACAGATATGCCCAATATCAGGCTGTGGTATTATGTCACTGGTCTACAATGTGATATTGCAGTGAAGCACTCAATCTAACCATGGTCTTGACCTTGACCCCTCTATTCATATTTATGACCTTGACCCCATCTATCCATAATTATGACCTTGACCCCATCTATCCATGGTCTTAATAGTGACCCCATTTATTCAGATACTGATGCAAACAGGGACAGAAAATGACAAGACGCATTATTGTATGGCCACAGTTTTATGGTGAGAAACGAGGCTATGACAAACTGTGATCTGTGGTTTCCATAGTAACTTACTGTGAGAGCATCTGTTGGCTGATTGGTCACTGGAAAAGATGCCCGTATCCTGTTCAGGATCTTGAGTAGTCTTTCCATGGAGCATGATGACACTGAGGTCACCTTGAGGTCATCAATGACCATGGTAACTGACAGAGCCTGGGCCTGCACAGTCTCTCCATTGCAGAGGGAATTCAGGAATTGAGCCCTTGACACTAGGCACATCAGGTGTGTCTGTATAATGCAATAAAAACTTCATAAATATTAGATGAGAAGGAAATTTCTTTCCCTATTAACATACAGTCTTCATCAGGGGCTGTGGCGGAGAGGGTAAAGTCAATGACTCTAACACTCACTCAGCCCCTAACCACATGGGTTCGGCAGGGTCATTCAGATTTTCATGTGAGGAAGTCTTCCAGCTGGCTTGCAGCAAAGGGGTTTGAAGCACCCGTTGTCTGTTATCCATTTCACGAATGTAGTATCAAAATAATAGAAATCTATAATTTTAAGACTTCAATCATGATAGTGAAATAAAACAGCGGAAGTCGACAAAGGGTGCTACAAACCCCTGTGGCTTGCAGTAGGTCGGTGGTTCTACCCGGATGCCTCCGTGCATTCGGGGTCTTCCTCAACCTGTAATTAGCTGGACATCGCTATATGACTGAAATACTGTGGAAGCGACGGTAAACTCAAATAGTCAAGTCAAGTTATCAGGGGCTGTTCAGAGGCATCTTTCCTTCTGAAAATTTCTTTTAAGTTATATGCAGTTTTCCTAAAATTTGCTATTTACCCATGATTTTTCTTTCCCCAAATTCAAGGAAAAAGTGCCCCATTAAACAAGAATAGAGTAGACTGTTTCACCAGGGGATCATCAATACCCGGAACGATTCACTGAATTAAACTGACCAATCAGTGACTGGGGAAAAATCTTAAGTGTATGTCTTTTTCCCATTGAACAATGTTTGGATTTACACTGGTTTGTAGATTATCCTAAGGTGTTCCGGAAGTGCTCGTTGATTTACGTAGGTTTATTTTTCATTTCGGAGTGAAACCGTCTATTAAAGCCCCCTCCCTATCATCAGAAAAAAGGCCTGCTATTAATCCTCATACTGATAAAATGTCAATTAAGTTCTTTACCATATGGTAGCAATACAGGAAATAACCCATGTAAACAGTATAAAACCAGATCAGCCTGCAAATCATGAATGGGTTTCTTTGTCAGATACTCCTAGATACTTTTGAAAATAGAAGGTACACAGATGAGAATTGCTTCCTTGCTGACCCAGCATTTATTTACTGTATATCTTTTATCCCTTTGATGTTGTTGTTTATGTTTGCGCTTAGGCATATTGTGCATGGTGCTGCAGTTTTTGACAGAGAACGCTTTTAAGGCCCAGCACCTCTGACTTCAGTTCTCTTGGACTTTCTGTCAGGGTTGCCCTCCCTTAACACTTCTAGACAGGTGCACCTACACACAGAGACAGATGCAGATACAAGGGATCCAGGTGTGCTACCCTAGCTCATTTTGAATAGACCCCCTGGTTCTATAACGAGCCTGGTTTATAGTACAGATACATGAGAAGTCCCTTAACCAGTGCTAGGCTTCTAGTAAGGCAGGGAACACTGAAATGTTGCTGAGTGCTCAAAAATAATGAAATGACTTTCACTTATTTAAAACCTGTTCACTTATGTTCAAATTTACCTTGTGAATGTCAGTGGCAACCTCTCTTTGAAATTTATTAATCTGTCTTCTAAAATAGGCTTGCAAATCAAATCCCTTTTTCTTCCTGCAACATAAAATATATTCTTTCCCATTTTCAAAGAAATGTTTCTTTTGGTAAAATTCATTTTTCATTCAATGGACATCTATAACATTTACTCAACCTCATATAATCAAAGAATATCATGAATTCATGCAAAATAAATGAATAAAATTGCATGTACAGGTATATCTCAGACTGTGAAATATATTTCCAGCATTACTTAAGGATTTTGTCTTATTTCACTTGTAATGTAGGCTTCATATCTTCAACATTTTCATATCTGATCAAAAAAGGGAAATACACTTTAACACTACACTAAAGTAAAAGTTATAAAGAATTTACCGTTTCTTGTGCAAACTTGGTGCTTCCAGAGTTATTTCTACTGGTTTATCTGGAATCTGGGATTTTTTAGGACTGTTTCCATGGTGATCTGTACATGAAAAGCGAAATGACTCAAACACTAACATTCTTCTTTCTTTCCTAACAATAACATGACGCCAAAAAAGAGGTGCCCCCTCTTCACTGTTTCATAAAACCAAATTTTCCTTTTAGTAATAGACATTTCAAGATATTTCAGCAAACAGTCAACCCTGGCCTTTACTTATTTCTTGTACTTTTCCATTCATGACATATACAGGGTTTTCCTTTAGAGGCAGCTGGCGGCAAATTTGATCGCTTCAAGTCCTTTCCTGGTTGGCTCAAATTTGTCAAATTGTAAAAAAAAAAAGAGAATAATTCAAAGAAAATGAAAAAAAATCACATTAAAACATAGGATCCCCAGACCTCTCTGCCTCCTACAATTTAGAATTAGCCTTCTACTCTGATTCTTAAGGAAAACCCTACATATAGATCAACTGCTTATACACACAATTACAAACAAGTAATATTTGTCTCTTACAAAAAAATCATGGCTCTCAGATCAAAAGACTTTAGTGTAAATGTATATAAACATGTAAAGTACAGTAACCAGAAAAAAAAACAATAAAAAAAACAAACTTGTTCAAGCTACAGGTAGTTCAAGTTAAACATTGTTGGTCAAAATCTAATTTATATTCTATGGAAAATTTGTTAATATGGTAAATAACAAAGCTAGCATTTCACAGGTTGTTTTTATTAAAATTAACCTGGTAAATTATATACACAATTTTGAACATTATACTTGAATGAATTTTAAGTCAAACCAACCAGTATATTACTGCATTACCCATTACCTTGAAAGGAAGAATCTCTATATTTTACATAATCATGACCACCATCACTTTTCAGGGATTTTTTGTCAGTATTTTAGGAATATGACCTATACCTCTGATATTGGGACTTTTTGCAATGCTGGGATTTTATTATAAATATTAATGTAAGGGTATATCCTAAAAATAATTGTTTGGACATTTATCTGTCAGCTCATTATACAGTAATACACCAAATTTTATTACTAAGTAGCCACAAAACCAAGTCTCTGTTGTTGTTGTTTTTTGTTGTTTTTTTCATGTGTTGGAAGTGACTTTTTTCTTCAGAATATGAGATTGGGAATTTTCATTCAGAAATTGGGGGGAAAAAGGGACCTCTTTTGGCATTGGGAACAAAACCCAATAACAGCTATAAAAATGGCCAAAACAAAAACCCAGCCTGCTTCACCATAAAGTATAAACAATCTACCTTCCACATCCTCCCAGTCTCCCTCACTCTCTTCCTCTGCCTCATCTGTGTCTTCATCCGACATAACCCCCTCCTCGCCACTGTCCTCACCAGCCTGGGAGGTTGAGGGCTGGGAGGATGCGAACCCTCCTCCTTCCATGTGCATCAGAACAGCAGTCACATCAGTAGTATCCATAGATCTAGGGATCACTGTGCTGGCCCCTTTTCCAGGTTTAGACTTAGTCTTGCTGGAGCTACCAAGTGTACTAACTGCATCTGAGCCACCTTCTTCTTTCTTAACTTCATTTCTGAGCACAGTTTTACTTAGAGTATCTGAACTCTTATCCTCATCTTCTATAATGTTTTCTTTTGCATTAGTTCCTTTAGTTCTTCCTTTCCGTGGCTTGCTTTGACTTTCTAAACTGTGTTCCTCATCTTGCATCTTATTTTCTTTTGCCTTACCAGTAGTTCCTTTAGCTCTTCCTTTCCCTGGCTTGCTTTCTCACAGGTTTTGTTGCCCTTAGTTCTGGCTTTACTGGTTTCTTTTTTTAAAGGTTTAACATCACTGGCATCTTGTCCAACATCTGCAGCTTTAATTTCAAGCTTGATTCTTTTTGCTGATATGACTGAATCAGGATCCTTTTCAGTAATCTTTCTTCTTACTTGCTTGGTCTTTGTTTTACCTGTGTCACAAGATTTAATGTTATCATGACCATTCTTCTTAAATCTTTTTATACCTTCAGAAATATTAGCACTTTTCTGCTTCCGATTCAGTAACGGACATTTGACTTTTGTTTGTTCTTCGAAATCAGATTCTTCAGAAGTCGTTTGTTTTAAACAGTCAAACTCATCCTTGAGCTTTTTTACTTTGGAAGATAAAGACTTTGACTGAGTTGGCTCTAATTTTCTTTTTGTTCTCTTTCCATCTGTTACAGTTTTAGTGTTCTTTGTTTCACTTGAATGTGTATTTGCTATCTTCACGTCACTTTTCCCTTTGACATCTTCACATGCTACAGACTTTGTTTTTCCTTTTGACTTGGCCATCATTCATGTTTTCATCATTAGCTCACTTCAATCTACAAGAGGCAGTATAATCAATAAAACAAATGAACAAAAAAACAAACTGAAATGCTTTTTCCTTAAAAATAAAAAGTAACTGGTGTTGCATGCAACACATGAGTCCCCTACCGGTGGGGTGCATAATTTTTCCGTTACCATACCAACTAGAATTTTGGTTCGAGAAAAAAAGCAAAGTGACATGCAGAATCTCCATACTGCCATCTATTCATAATATACCAAGTAATATTATCTTAAACAGTTATAAAGTTACCACAGGATCCAGATTTCTGGACATCCGGACAGACAGATGTATAGACAGACATATGAACAGTCTGATGGACAGACGGACTTAAAATAATGGCTTAGTAAAGATTTTAACAAAATAAAATTTACACTATATATATATATATATATATATATATATATATATATAATTATATGCAAGGGCATATTTTGAAGGGCAAAATATCTTTTATTTGAAAGTACCTAGGTAAATAGATAATTTACTGATATTACCCATATTCAGTATCAATAACAGCTCTACCAGATGCCTTGTCACTACACGGTGATTTCTTATTCAGACAAAGCTAGTCCTATCAACTAGCTGCTGTTTTTGTATGGTTTTCTTGCTTCTGCAATAACCCATAGTAAAATATCACTTTTAACAGTTACATACATAAATGCTGACTAGGACACCCTGATTGAAAAGAAAGCTAGCTAGTCCAAAATATGAATAGAAATTTCAAATGACTACCAACCAACCAATAAAACAGCACAATAACTGGTAACCAACTTAGACATGGTAAAGTGTAGGTCTTATAATCTTAAACAAGTGCCCAACTCAGACTCATGAATACTGTCCCAAATATGAAGAGAATTTCATATTAGACCTGATTTTACTTTAGAAAAGTAGCTAAAAATCAAGCGAAACAACAGTAGACTCAGGAGTACCCCAAGGCACAGTACTAGGGCCAATCCTGTTCTTGTGCCACATAAATGACCTGCCAGAATGTGTAAAATCCTCCGTCAGACTATTTGCAGATGACTGCCTACTATACAGAATGAAAAAATCAGAACAAGATCACATCCAATTACAACAACACCTAAATAGCCTAGAAACATGGGCAACAAACTGGGGCATGAAATTCAACGCGAAAAAATGCTATATCATGTCAATCAACAAAAAAAACCAATACATTTTATCAACTGAATAACCACATAATGCAGGAAGTACAAAATAATCCCTATCTTGGACTACAAATCTCAAATGACTTAAAATGGAATATACATATCAACAAGGTTTGCAAAAAAGCAAATTCAACTTTAGGCTTTTTAAGAGGGAATCTCAGAAATGTACCACAGACCTGTAGAAAACAGCCTACATTACACTAGTAAGATCAATAATGGAATATGGGGCTACCATCTGGAACCCCTATCAGAAAGACAACATAGACAAACTAGAAAGAATCCAAAACAGGGCAGTAAGATTCATAAAAAGAGATTATACAAGCAGAACACCAGGGACAATATCAAAAATGAAACAAGAACTTGAACTAGAAACTTTACAAGACAGACACCTAAGCTTCAGATTAATATTAATGTACAAGGTGGCTGAGGGGTTAGTTCCAGCACTGCCAACATCAGATTTTGTGAAATTCACCAGACCTAAAAGGACAATAAAAACAAAAAATTTTAATGGCTGCGAAACATCAAATATATTAGAAAAACGCATTTTCAAAAATTCAAAGGGTCTGGAAATACCATCATCAAACTCTAAACAATATGAAAATTCATTCTTTGTGGACACTGTGATTCACTGGAATCATCTCCCTGATAATATAGTGCATGCTGGCTCTGTTGAGGCATTCAAAAATGCCTTAAAGAGCCACCGCCAATAGTGCGGAGCTCTTCTTCCGTTGTGTAAAACCCAGTATTGGGATCTACAACGTATTTGTTTCAGATTCAGAAACAAAAACAAGTCAGTTTCAGTACTTTCAGTGCTTTCTTTCACATTTCATCTTTCTGCATGCTATTTGATAAAACCACCAAACTAACACGCAACTAATATGATACAAAAAGACTTTCCATGATAAAAAAATACCTGGGAAAAGCAGTGCATTTGTATTTTGAATGTGATCGCGTTCAGATTATTGAGGCTTCACTCATGCTGCATTCAACTTTCATTTTCTCGTTTCATAACAATCTGACTGTTAATCTCTAACCCTAAGTGAGTAAAGGCTTTTTAAAGTAGAAAGTCTTTATAACGTTAAGTATGCGGAACTTTATATTCCTAACAAGAAAAAATAATCATTTTAGAGTTGTTGTTGTTGTTTTTTTTTTTTTTTTTTTTTTTTTTAATTTTTTAAATAGTAGACTAATTGCTTAATCACTGACAAGAATATGGTATTCGTTAAAAAAAAAAGGCGACACAACTGCACGAGGTCCTTGATTTATAATATTTGATAAATTCAATGAAATCAAACTGTAATAAGGATCTTCTATGAGTAATTCAATTCAATTAAGTAAAAAACAAGTTACCATGAATAAAGGTTTGTTCTCTTTGCTTAAGTAGGAAGGACAATCTTAGCCACTCTATATGATTCCTTCACTAAACTTCATACGAAAAACAATCTTCAAAAACTGAAAATAGTATTAAATATTAAAAAACAGTGATAAATTTGTTAAATGCAATGAAATAGGTGATCACTCTTCTTGGTGTTTAATTTTGCAATAGATGAAGGACAACAATCGCGCCAACGTTATGTACATCCGACATCCTGGATTCTAGCTTATACAACAGCGCCCTTCTTGAACATAAGTGAGAGAGAGAGAGAGAGAGAGAGAGAAAGAGAGAATTGTATTGTATTAAGATATACATGGTAAAGTCAAGATATCAGTGTCGATTTTCATACAATACACATTCATGTATCCCAAACAGTGAAGATTGCGAGCGAGGCTATCGGCACGACGGTCGTGATGATTTTTGTTCAAAACCACACGACCGTCGTGCTTATAGAAATTTTAATTGTCATATAAGACGAAGAGAATACAAGAATAATCATCAAAGCCGCCGCGCGTGTTTATGATGCAGGACTCAAATAAGACAATGCATTTCAGAATAGTTTAATTATATGTGCAAATATAATTTATAGACAGCTGTTCTTGATATTCAATGTTATTTAGAATAAATGTAATTATATAAGTCCTATCGAAAAGCGTAATGAAATAAACTGACTCATGTGTATCACCTTTTAAACTTCGCAGTCTAGTAAAAGTACTTTACACCTGTAAAACTCGAATACTGGGGAAAAAAGTATAGCAAGAAAACTAGCACTACTACTACTGCACAAAAGCAACATTTAAATATTAAAGTGTTTACACAATACAGGCTTGTTGACTGAGATTCGGTTCAGAACATGCTAAGCTTAATGTCTTTTCGCCTATCTGTCCGTGCTTCAGGTCCGACTTACAATACCCAAGTTGTGCAAATACACAACCATGAATATTTTATATAATTCAAATATTGGCACATGTGATTACGTAATTTACCGACTGAAAAATGCTAAAATTCTGAAAACAAACAAACATTAATAAAATGCGTTGACCGGGTATGGCGTTCAAAATCAAGATCACTTGTGACGGCAAGTAAGAAACATACCCCAACTTTCATATTAATTGAAATGTTGTTTTAGACTATGGATATAAATGCTTATATAAACTAAAAGATGCTTATATTCTATAATTCTTCCTATTTCATATTTTGTTGTTGTTCATATATTGAATACAGCATTGTATTTAAATGACTCAATATAAGTAGTTAAAGCAGTCTATGAGAACTATGTTCCGTTAGGTCTTTAAGAGATAAAGCATATCAAAAATAGTTTAAGGAATAATTACATATATGAATTGATATAAATCTTCATAAAAGTGACATAAAAAAATAAACAGCTGATTGTATTTGAAAACAAAAGATACACAATTAACTAAGACAAATGTCAATAGATTAGACATTATTCGGTGAGCTTTATTGACATTTCACTGTTGACTTATTAAAAATCTATTAAAACGATAGTGAAGAGATTTTAAGTATCAAAATTACATATAAACTATGAAAAATTATTATAATTATGTTTAAAGACTAAGGTTATTTCAAAGTTCAAGCATAAAAACATCATTTAAAGCAATCACTTAATTGAAAAACGGAGAAAGCAAGAAATATTTTTAAAAAACATATTCGGCATTGATGGTGATTAAAGTAATGGAGATTGTAAAGAACGGTTATATAATTTAAAGCGCAATCGGCGGAGTACGTGAAGAGCACTTTAGCACTTAGCTTTTTCCTCTCGTCCAATCAGGTGCTAGTATTTGTTTGTAGTCACCGTGGACTATACCGCGTTGTCAACACTTTTGTAAAATTCAATATGTGTGGAGAATGCAACCACATAACTCACACTTTTGTGAAGTTTTGTCACCAGTGGAAGGATGTTAAATCGTGTGACCCCGGGGGTGGGACAATTTTGACACCAGGGTCATGATTTAAACAAACTTGGTAGATGTCCTAAGGCAGTGTTACACACTAAATATCTATACCCATGATCTTGTGGTTTCTGTCAGGAAAATCTTTTAAAGTCTTCCTATATAAGCCTATATAAAATCAAGTGAACCCTGGGGCGGGGCCAAATTTGACCCCGAGTCATGATTTGAACAAACTTGGTAGAGGTCTACAAGACAATGCTACACACCAACCATCTAAGCTCAAGGCCTTACAGTTTTGCAAAAGAAGATTTTCAAAGTTTGCATTTTTAAAATATATTTTAGCTCCTGTTAGCTATTTTGAAACCAATCAAAATAATTTAAACAATCTTGATAGAGGGCATCATAAGGATGATTCCTGTGAAGTTTGGTCAAAATCCATTCAGCGATTTAGGAGATGTTATTTAAAGGAAATGTTTGACGTCGGACGCACGTACGTACGGACGCACGCACGGACGACGGACGCCAGACAAAAGGCGATCACAATAGTTCAGCAAAAGCACGTTTTGCTCAAGTGAGCTAAAAAAATAATTAAGAAATTCTAAGTAGCCTGAGTATGACTGATAATTATTGATATGGTAAAATGAAAGTAATCATCTCGAAAAGCAGGAAAAGGGCATTGAATTGTAAATAAGAATCATATTAAAGACCAAAGGTCATTGGTCACATCGGGACGGACAGAAATGAAAAGTTTAGTCCTATTTATAATAAAACACAAGGCTCCTCTCTAGCAGACGCTCAAAAACAACTCGAAATCATTGGAGGTGCCAAATAATTGCACATCGGGATTTAAAAATTCTTTCTTCCTGGGTCTTAAAACCGCATTGGACGGGAACCACCTGGAAGAATCAACAGTGTGTCCACCAACTGCGTCAAGAAAGCTTAGGATCCGCCCTGCAAAAGAGACAATAATAGCGCCTCTGCTCATACCCGCAGTGTCAAAGCCGGAATTGGTTACTCCAGCGAAACCCATATATATATATAGATAAACAGGCGTCCGTATGTTGCACTATGGAACACTTTCAGCACGACAGTCGTGCGATTACAGATAGTTATCTGCACGGCCGCCGTGCCGATAGACACTTCTCTTATATTACCTGTTCAGTAGCCAGGTATGAAAATAGATTTGAATCGGGAGCGGTTTACAAGAGAGAAACAACACATGTATTGAAGCAAAAAGGACAATAACCCTGTGTTTTAACGATAAACATGTGCATAAAAACTGAGTGTAAAAAATGTGGAAAAGCAACATGGGCAGGTGAGTGACACTAAATTTCTCATTGACACTTAACAGAACACATTGACTTTACTAGATGTTCTATATTTTAACACGCAGCTATTGACAGTAGACTACTGGTATATTTTTTTCAGTACAATGTGGTCTTTGTATCATTCTTCACTTCATATTTGTTCTGGTACACTCTGAAAGTATTTGAGTAAATATTAAATTTTATATATCTAGGTAAGGGTTTCAATTTTACTTACAGACGGTCAACAAATTTTGACTATATGTTTACATAAATTTAATCAATTTAACATACTTTTATATGTGTATTCTTACCAAGAATTAGCTTAATATTGGTAATGCCATTGTCATTAATTAAAAATGTTTCAACGTACCAGACTGCCCAGACCATATATATTGGGGTTTCTGCTATATATAATTCATGTTATTTTATATATATCCTCGAGTGCCCAAACTGCGCCCCTCTAAGATTTAATTAGGAAATGCAACATAAATAAAATACATAAAATAAAAACTGTTCACGTACCAATTAATTCTATCAAATTCACATTGATACCCCCCTAAATAATTCTTTTATAAATAATTATTCACTCGGAAATAGCATTTAATATATTACGAGTCAAATATTATGCCATCATTTTGTGTGGTCCTAACTCCGCCCCCTAGGTGACGTCATAGCAGTTGCGAATTGTACACATATGACTTCCATTTATAAATGTGTAAACACAGCAGATGGAATTTCCGAGATACTTTTATTTTAAAAAATTGAGTTTAAAAGGGCCATTCTGCGTGGCAATCATTTTGTATTAAGAAAAACACATAAAAAGAGTGGTGCGAGATAAAAATTTGCAATATTTATCTGTTTGAATCAAAATTTCGTACAAAAATCATCTGAGTTTATTTACAGAAACATATTTAAAAAAAAATCTCACAGTGGCATACGCGTGTAACAAAATCTAGCGAGACTACAATATAAAAAAGGAAGGTGGCGGAGTTAGGACAGGGGCGCAGTTAGGACCTCCGACGATATATATATATGTTACATATATATTCTATCTGTTGTTAGTTTGGCTAATATTACTTTACTAGTAACATATAATACTCAATTATCTCAGTATATATTATTATGGGCAGTTATATATGGTAGTTCGGCTGTACCTTGGATTACCGGTAAAGCAGACACAGTGATGTTGCCAAGGTGACAGGGGATGCTCTATCAGCAGGGGTCAGTAAGGGGCTCATAATGGGGATTTCCACTAATGTACACACAAAAAAATCAATCAAGGCAATTTAAGTCACTTAGAAAAGTGTATGATTAAGCCAGCTGAGGGGGAGCCCCCACCATGGTAAGGGTGATCACCATGAGCAAGGGGTAGTGGGTTTGATCCCTGAACACAACACTCCAAGGCATGCATGGTGACATAATAGAGAGTAGTTCTACGAATTAAGACTAGTTGTCAAGACTTCTTTATATATGTGTGTCACAGTGTGTGTGTGAGTGTGTGTGTATTCCGTTATCACTACCATATATAGACTGGCAAATCTTCTGTTTCCACAGGAATATAAATCAGTTACTTACAGACCAACATAACTACAATAAATTTCATTGATGGTACAACAGCAAAGGCTGACTTTCAAAATCCGAACATCTACATTTAACGCACTGTTTCATTGACCCACTGAATGCTGTCCATGCTGTCTTCACCACAGATCAAATGAAATGCTTAATTACAGTAATAATTCATGATCATGAAGTTTTACTAATCAAATAACCCATGGTAGATTATGAAGCAAAGAGTATTAAGGGACCATGGGTTCTGACGATGAATGTCTGTAGGTATAATCAGTTGTATCAATTACTTGTTCACAGGTTGTGGCCGCCATATTGAAGCTGTATTACAGGGCGTGCCTGAAGAAAACAGATGTAAATGTCCAAAGGAAAAAGGAAGATGTAGCATTTTGTAGCATCATTTAATTGGAGTTGGATTTTAGAAATGGTAAGCTATTTTGGTGTTTTCAAGCATGTAACTATTTTGTATTGCATGGTTACAAAATGCCCAAGAGGGGTTTTATCTGTTACCCCTTTACCTTATTTATATTCATGTATTAATATTAATTTACTAAACTGACTTTAACACTCACTCAGCCCCTCACCGCGTGGGTTTGAATCCTGGCAGGGTCATTCGGATTTTCATGTGAGGAAGCCTTCCAGCTGGCTTGCAAAAGGTTGGTGGTTCTACCCGGATGCCTCTGTGCATTCGGGGTCTTCCTCCACCTGTAATTAGCTGGAAATATGAAAAATACTGTTGCAGCGACAGTTAACTCAAATAGTCTTTTAGAGTTTTAATTTACTAAAATTCAAATGGTATATGAAACAATGGATTTTTCCTTAGCAATGTAAACCATGCAGAGTCTGAGATATGAGTAAATAGAAGAGACATCAAGGGAGCTGTTTTATCTGGGTTTGCTCAGTGCTCAAAGTATCAAAATTCATCTACCGATAGATGAAATTAAGGGTTGAAATTCTTTTTTACAAGCAACCAGATATTTTTTGTCCTAATCTGAAAGATAATTTGTAGGAAACATATATATGTTGATTTGAATCTTATGTTTAGAAAAAGGTCAAGGTCACATCAGTTTTTGACTAAGAGGAATTAATCTAAATTTCGATGAACTGATAATATGAAATTGAATAGACATATTTGATTAATCTCAAAGGTGAAGGGATCATCATCTTGTAGAAACTTCTGACAATTAAACTAAATGTTGACCATGTAGACCATTTCAAGTATAAATTAAGTCATCAGAAGGTTACTGCATGGGTTATTGTGGTCAAGGTGAAGGTCAAATTGTGAGCAAGAAATTAGATTTTGTTATCATGATTATCTTGGGGAGACTTTTTTGCCATAAGCAGAGGTGATACAAAGGGATCACTTTTCCATTGTCTGCCTGTCCATTACACTTTGTCTGTCACAGTTTTTCCGTCACATTCCAGCAGGTGACACATGTGTTCCAAAGAACACTCTTGCATTGAATCATGGGTGTCAGAATTGATTAGATAACGGCTTATCACTATGGAATGACTCCTTTCTGTCACAGGGTCAGTTGACATAAATTTGTGAGAGTATATGATTATGATGGAAAGCATCTCATCATCATTTCACATGAGCATGCTGACTAAATACACCTTTCAAGTCTATAAACAGCTGAAAAACCTTGTCTGACATTTTACATAATTGAAGATCCAATACAACACTGTTTTTTTTGTTGTTGTTAATTTTTTGTATCTTGACCTATAAAATTACACAGTGTTGTAATTTCATGATTGCATTAACAAATTGGATTCACATTTATTGAGCACATAGAAATGGATCGTCTCTGTGAATGTATAATGAATTTGGAAAAAAAAAAATAACAGGGCTTTTTTTTTCTCTCTTTTTTATCAGGTGTCTTCTCATCTGAAAAAAATTCTTTAAAATCATGCATTTACTCAAAATTTTCTATTTAATCTAGAATTGTTCTTTTTCCAATGTATAAAAAATGATGGTACCTTTCTCACAAAAAAATTCCTCAAAATGTAAAAATCGCAAGCTGTTTTTTCCCCTGATAAAAGGCCATGCTGGTTCCCCAAAATCAGAAAAAGAATCCTTTGAAAGATTAGTCCATGCTTGAATTGCTCTGCAGTAGCCTATTGGCACCAATTGGTAGGTCACCATGGTCCAGTGGTGGTGTTCTTTGACTACAGATCTGAAGTTAAGGATTTCTTTTTGGCAAAGTTGCTACCTTTTACAGGTGGTTTCACCTAGCCAAAGACTGAAATTTTTTCCCTAAAAACACTACCTATTTTCCCAATGATTTTTTTTTTTCTCAAAAGAAATAATTTTTGGGGAAAAAAATCGCTGAAAGTTCAAACCCCAGCGGGGGTGGAGGGGATTTATAATTCCTCTATACCTTCTTAGGTGCAAAGCACTGGTACAACTCAAGAACCATAGAGAGGGATAAGAAATTGTAAAATCTTGTTTCCAATTGACATGTGTCACATGAAAGAACTAGGTAAAACGAATCTATAATCTGAGTCATCCAGGTACTGTTTTTATCAAAAATGTTAAAAAGGCAATTAACTTCATTCATATAGTCCTGGCAGTAAAGCAGGCTATGAATATTTATTGACTAGATGCCTCAGTATATTATGGAAGCTATTAAAATACAAGATGCAGACACTTGACTGTCACTTGACTGCTTTTAAGATAACCTGTCTAGTCAAGTCAAGTCAGTCATATTAATAAAATGGTTCACTAAAGATAACCTTTCAACTCAAGATCATTTTAGTTAAGTCAGCAGTCGGTGCAAAGTCTTGTGATAAGTCCACCGGAATCAAACATCATGTATGACCTGTTAACTTATACAATCCATACACAGATTATAATTGCATTTGGATTAGATTCATTAGGTTCATTATATAGCATATTATGAAATGTTCATAATTATACCCCCACAGAAAATGTCAAGATGTCCATCCATCTTTCTGTTGTAGACACAATTTTTATTGCCCTTTTCTTACATTTTTTTTTCACCAATTTTGCTAAAATTTTACTAGAAGCCTTCTACTATGGGATCTTGTGCATCTGGAATTTTCAGTTTTTATACTATTACAGGAACTATGCCCCTTTGAAGTTTCTTCCTACAAAGAAAATATAGATAATATGTCTTGTGTGTCTAACCACTCCTACACTGTAGCTGGAATTTACTCCAAACTTTCACAGATGGACAACCTGCATGTCGAGATGTGCATGTGGTTTTGGAATTTTGCTATGACCATTCTAACCTCAGTTACATCCCATTGAATTTTCTTTCTATATTATTTTAGAATATATAGGGAATAAATCTCGTCCAACTCATTCTTGCTAGGATTTACCTTATACCAAGTATGCATTTGTGGTGATTGCTCACAAGCATTGAGCCTTTGAGGGTGATGACAGAATGCGGTGTGTTGGGGTATTTGTTAGCCTTTGACTTACAATTCTAGTTATTGAGGGATGTCCATATCAGAGTGGGTATTATAGTAAGATGACACACTATCTGTATCACTCAGCCGCTCACCATTGTGTGTTCAAATCTCAGCAGGGTAACTCAGATTTTTCATGTGAGGAAGCCTTCCAGCTGGCTTGTGGTAGGTTGGTGGTTCTACCTGGTGCCTCCGTGCATTCGGGGTCTTCCTCCACCTGGAATTAGCTGGACATCGCTATATGACTGAAATACTGTCAAAGCGACGGTAAACTCAAATAGTCAAGTCATGTGAGGAAGCCTTCTAACCAGTTTGTGGTTGGTCAGTGGTTCTACCCAGGGTTCCTCTGTGAACTCTGGGTCTTCCTCCACCTGTAACTACATGTAGTTGAATATTGCTTTACCCTGTACATGTATAACTGAAATACTGTTGAAGCAGTGGTAAACACCAGCACATCAACAGCATATTTATTGATCTGTAGACATACATGTTGCATCAATACAAAACTGCAGGTCAGGCTATGATTTGATGTTGAAAAGTAGGATGTTTCAATTTTACAGGTAGTTGTTTCATGGCAATAACTTACTGAGTGAATAATTCTACCTCCATGACTTGTTAATTATTATTTTTTAATGCTCAGGGGAAACTGTTATGTAAATGGAACAATTAATGTATAGACGTCACCAGTCAATCATTTTAACAGAAAGTAAAAGCTGGTTCTTCTCTCACCATGGCAACTGTTTTCTGCCTGCCATCATGTGATAATTAGTTGCCAAATTTGGTGTCCTTTGTTCTTAATGACCATCACGTTTGAAAAGTAATGTAAGATAATATACATGTACTAGTGAATTTAACCCTTTCCCTCATAGAGGATACCATGAAAAGACCTATGCGAACAGCATAAAACCAGATCAACCTGCAAGTAACTCGCAGGCTGATCAGGTTTTATGCTGTTCGCTGCTCCTCAGTGGTCTGGTAATGAGGATTTTACAATTAAATTTGGTAAGGTTTGAGTTTGGCTTTCTGCAGATCAGGCTTTCTGTGGTACCTATTGAGTGCATCAAAGTGAGTCTATATGAGGGAAAGGGTTAAGAGACATTTTTCAGGATTATTGTTTATGTTTCCCTCATAGAGATTATACAATTGCTACCTTGTTAACCACGTACCTCATGAATATTCATATATAGATTTATGACTTGATGAATAATAATTTGCTGAACTTCAAATGAAATATGAAACATAGAGACGAGAAACGAGATTTATTCCCTATATATATTAGTTGTGAAATATAGGAACAGGATTGGTGGAATGTGTTTCTACTTTAACCCTTTCCCTCATATAGACTCATTTTGACACACTCAATAGGTACCACATAAAGCCTGATCTGCAGAAAGCCAAACTCAAACCTTACCAAATTTAATTGTAAAATCCTCATTACCAGACCACTGAGGAGCAGCGAACAGCATAAAACCTGATCAGCCTGCGAGTAACTCGCAGGCTGATCTGTTTTTATGCTGTTCGCATAGGTCTTTTTATGGTTTCCTCTATGAGAGAAAGGGTTAATAAGAAATTAAGTACTATTTCAGTAGAATTAAGTCAGAAAGTTGATATAATCTTCAACATCTTTACTGCCTTGTGTTAGGTTAGAAGTGTACTTTTATTTGGGGAAATATGGCATTTCAAATGTGTATGAATTAAGAACTTGGAAGGTACAACAATAATGATTCAAAATAATGGGTAGATTGGTTGACAGGTGTTTTAATTAACACCATTCTTCAGTTATTGGTCCCAGTCAGTTGTTTATACATTTATTCTTGTTTCTGTCTAAGTTAATAGGGATACAAGTTCTTACAACTAAGGCAGATTCATTTTCAGTGGTTCATGGGTTGGACCAGTACTTTTCACATGGGAAGGTCATGGATGCTTATTGCGCTCATTGGGGTTCAAAACCATATTCTGGCTCCACACTTATGTGTGCCACCACTGGACAATTCCTATATTTTATAGGGACCCAGAGTTTTTTCTGCTTATTTGTAGTGTATGAATATCAGTCCCGTTCCTAATCAGTAAAAAGGTAACATTTGTCCCTTTTTTCTTTCTTTTTTTTCAAATGAGGGTTGTTGTTGATTGTGTTTATGAAAGAAAATGCCTCTTTTAACAATATGTTAACCCTTAACCTCATGAATATTCAGATAGAAATTTATGACTTAATGAATATTTACTTACTAAACTTTAAATGGTATATATAAATAGAAACTATTGGTTTCTTTGCCATTCAAACTGTGTAGCACCTCTAATATTGTATGAGCAAACAGAGGAGACCCTGATAAGACAGCTCCTGGAAAGAGCTGATCTTGGTCTTCTCTGTTTGCCAATGGGTCAAAATGAGTCTATATGAGGTAAAAGGTTTAAACACACTTTGTTGCTTTCCTGCTTCTTAAAATTTCCCAATTAAGTGTTGATAATTTTACCCAAATGGGGGCTTGTGACAATTTCCCAAAATATGCCGAAAACCAACATGGACCTGTGGCTTTCTCCAAAGGAAATGGCACGAACCATAATCTAGGTCATGATGCATTATATAGTCACGTAGTACAATCAGATTCTGTAGAATCTCTTTGGTTTTCCCTCACAGATAAGAGGCCATAATCCTTGAAGCAGATCTGACTCATTTTATCTTTTATTTTTATGCAAGAAGTTAGATATTAAGTGTTCTAAATTTACAAACCATTTTTATCTTTTATTTCAGGCAAGATGTATTCTTGACAGAAAGATCAGTCCATGACCAGCTTTTTGAGGGTAGGGAACAGAGAACAAAGAAACTTGAACAACTTAAGACAAATGGTATTCATGTAAATCATGTGATAATTTTAGATAATCTCCGTGTAAAAAGTACACAGAAAAAAGAAAAATGACACTCTCTCTCTGTATATTTATTATACAAAATGTTTTAGTTTCACATTAATTCTTAAATTTTGTCCATGAACATCATTTGTATTTTGCCTACATATTTCTATGTCTGTAATTAATGTACCATTTATTTATGATGTGAATAAGCTTTGACAGTCTTACTTCCATATAGACATTTGACGCCTCAATAGTACCACTAAACCGATCTGCAGAAACACAGTAACTAAAATTTATTACAATCCCATTCCAGACATGAGGAGCAGCGAAAGATAACCTGATCACCTGCGAGTTACTCGCAGCTGATCGGTTTTATCTTCATAGGTCTTTCATGATGTCTTAGGAAAGGGTTAACATTCATGAAAAAGAAAATTTCAGATGTTCATTAATGGTAGAGATTAGTTTTAAATTCATTATCATTATGTTATAACAATATATATATGATACAGCCATAATTTTCTTCCAATTTTCCTTCATCATCAAGGTCTTTTATTTATAACATTGTAGTTTTATAACTGTGTGAATTAGCTATTTCAATCATGTTGCATATAATTTGTATAAATATTGGACTAATGACATGGTAGCAGACTTTAAGCAGTAGAAAATCTATAAGAAACATTTTTTTTTTTATGTACGATATACATGTAGTACTATCTCAGGTTTAAATTTGAGTATTATACTCAAATCTCTATTGAAACTTATTGGCATAGTTTGTGTCTGAGCATGGAAATCATGGGACCTTGCCTTGATGTTTTTTGAGCTGGTTCAGATTAATATACGCACATAAATTTTTGAAAGTGAAATAATCAAAATCAGTTTAAAAAAACTGCCTAAACACTTCATTCACCTTGACCTTTGCTGATAAATACATCATGATGTTCAGAGCTATACTAAAGCAGATTTTGCCATATTAAGATGCTTTAGTTTCTGTATCTTTTATTTCAAATTGTACAAAATGTTTTAGACCTAGCCTTGCTTGAGCATCATGTTCCAACACAGGTCATATTTTAGCATTAACCTTTGCCTAAGCATAAGTTCTAGCTTTTCATTTATGCTAAAGCTAAGTATTAATGATTGCATATGTATGTATGCTAAGATTATTTTTTTTTTGCTTTATAAGGTTATGTGTTAGAGATGCATTTAGAAAGTTGAGGGGAATTTTTACCTGCTTTTTAGAAAAAATCAACATCAGCAATTATAAACATGATCGGGTTGGGTAGGACTAAAGTCCATTTTATTACTTGGATACCGCACTCTGTACCCGTACAGATGTAATCATTGCATAAAAAACACAAAACCACCTGTGATAACTAACACATTTCAAAACGATATGGATTTTGTACACCCAGAATATGTCCATCTTGAAGCATATGACAATATTTCTTTTACAGAGTGTAGAATTCTGTTAAAGGATATCATTAAAAAATTGGCTTTATATGTTATCATTAGGTATTATAATAGAAAAGGCCAACATTGGGTAAAGGGTAGAAATTTTGTACCCAGGTACCAGGAATTTTCTACCCAACCTGCAGGTACCTGGGTACTTGTTTCAGGCCTAGGGGTGGGGTGGAGACATGCTGGAGCAAAATGTTGCTTTCAGGAAGTAGTAAGAACCCTAACTCTTAACATTTTGATGGAAGTAGTAAGAACCCTAACTCTTAACATTTTGATGGAAGTAGTAAATACATGACATTGTATAGGCCAATACATAATCGTGTGATATTGACAAGTAAATTGAGTTGAAATTGGGGGAGGGGATTTTCATATGAGGTAAAAACTATATGTTTTGTTGTTGTTTTTGCAAAAAAATGTCAAATGTTTGCAAAATATTTATTCAGTTTGATAATTTTGCAGTTTTGACCAAGTTTTAAAAATCTACATTTGCACAATTATTTTGCAGTTTTGGCCAAGTTTCTAATTAATATCTTTTTTTGCCCAAATTGTCGACGTCCCCACCCAACCCCATGCAAAAAAAGAGAAAAAAAACACTTGTCAAGCCATGACAATAAACCTGGTTCAGTGCACGTGCTATTAATTTTTAGCATATGAATTATTTCTATATATTTAAAATGATGGGGAAGATACCGTATTAAATAATATGGATAAGTACAGACAACAGTTGTGACCTAGTCAGTGTTATATTTTGCTTTGCTTTTTAAAATTAAAAATTTTTTTTTAATTTGACCAATAGCTATATTTTGTATATTATAAATACTAAAATATGTTACAGTTGGACCAATCTGATATATATAGATATATTTACATTCCAGTATTGTTATTATTAAACATATCAATAATTCTTTCCTGCATACAGAAGAATGCACTCTTGTGAGCTATGTTTTTGAAATGTTTTCATAACCCGTTACTTCATATAGACAGACATGTTTTGATGCCTCTTCAAACAGAGCAGACCTAGATCAGAGTTTTTTCTGTTTCCATATACATGTACATGTATAATATTTAGTTCAGATTCTACACAGTCTGCATGGCAAAGAAAAGCCAGCCCATTGTTTCATACTCCAATTAAATTGAAGTCAATTAATTTTCAGCTAGTGATAAATTTGTTCATAAATAAATGTGGCCATGAATATTCATAACGTAAGGGTTAAAGCAGCTTTTTAACATTTGATCAGTAGTAATAAAAAAAAGCTTCTTATACTCCCCCTTGTTAATGTTGTTGAAGTCTTCTGATTAATGAACTCAGTAAGTGTAGGTCACATTGCATGGGAAATGCTGTTTTTCACATACACAATTGAGAATTTTGGTTAAACATAGAATTTGGCATCTACAAAGCAGTGACACATTCTGCCACATGGCATCTACAAAGCAGTGACACATTCTGCCACATGGCATCTTCACTATTCCTGGTCAATGAATTTGTAAGTTTTATTTAACTTCTCAGCCTGTGGAGTGAATGCATGCGCAAAAGTGAAAATGTGATCATTTTTAATCAAGTTCTTTGTCAATGATGATCTGTGAATGAGCTGCTTTTTTAAATTGTGTTGACAAAAGCATGTAAAGATATAAGAAAGATTTTAAGAAAAAATGATTCCAGACTGAACCTGTTTCATTGTGTCATTGCCATTTCTCAAAGACATTAATGATATAATCCTGATCAGCCTGAATATTACTGAGGGAGTAGGGTTGACCTAGTTTTAACCATTCACCTCATGAATATTTATGTACAAATTCATGACTTGAAGAATACATGTATTAATTTGCTGAACTTATAGGGAATATTATGTTGCAGTTACTTTTCATGGCTTTATATTTTGCTACGAGCATCGTGGCAAAAATTAAATCTCGTGAGACCGAAGGTTGAGCGAGATGTCAATTTTACCTACGTTACAAGTAGCAAAATGCAAAGCCACGAAAAGCTACTGCAACATAAATTTGCTTTTATTATATAACTATAAATATTCAAGACACAAGAAGTCAATTTACACAGGATTTAATGAGTTTATCAAGTTTTCTCAAGAAAGTGACGTCACGAAAGTCAAAAGTGATGTCACGCTACCCCCATATTTGTCAGTGACATAATACGAAATTTAATCTGTTGAATTGTATTTGCTCTGCGTGTTTTGCATGTATTTGAGCCAGAAAAATTTATAGGTATATAATAATAAATAGTATATGTTTGCCATGCAGACTGTGGAATATAAACTACAATATTGTATGAGCAAACAGAGGAAACTCTGATAAGATAAAACCCTAGGTTTTTTTCTGTTTGTTAATAGGAGGTAAAGGGTTAAAAGCAAATGGCATAGATCATCTTCCATATAAATTTTATTGTGTAACTGGTTAATCTAAATCAGTTAAAGATTGACAAGACCTTTAGAGCGGAGATCAGAAAAGATAGTTCAGGCATGATAATTAAGGGTCCTATTCATGCAATAAACTAAGCTGTCACATCTCGCATTCCTTACCATTCATTCCCACCTGATGGCTTTGGCAAAGGTCACACGCACAAACACAGGTTTCAGATATCAAACAAGCTATACCTCGCTGCCATATTTTTCAACCCTTTACTTCGTATAGACTCATATCAAGCATTGGCAAACTGAACAGACCAAGATCAGACAGCTCTTTTGACCTTCGGGGTCCCCTTTGAAATTATTCATACAGCCCAAGAGTAGGATTAGCATAAATAGAGGAAGTATATAAAAAATTTCCTAGTTGAATAAGATTTAATAAATAGCTTCAGCTTTAATTCACTCAGTTACTCAGCCACATGTATTTCCTGCATTAAAAGATAAAATGTATAAACCATTATGCTATTCATCATGTTTTATGAGATGACAGCGAGATTTGATGCATATGAAACTGAACGTACCCATATAACAGACGACGACTGTTATTATTGCATACCTTTCTGCATCTGATGATCATGAAGAGAGCTGGATTACACTGAGAATCATTTGTGGAAAGGCCTGAAATCATATCCTGAAATCTTACAAAAACAAGATCACATGGGTGTTCATTTTACCTTGGCAAATTTAAAGTGTAAATTGAAAATTGCTTGTAGAAAAATTGAAGGTAAACTTGGGTGTCAGGTGAATAAATTTTGATTACCACTGAAACTAAGATAACACAAGTGGCTTTGTTCACTGTTAAGATGAATTCATCTTGTTTCCAGTGGAAAGCTAGCCATACATACACAGTCGAAGTCGTGAGAGTGGGTGAGCCACAATGTTTGAAACATTGATGGTTTGTGTGCCCCCTAGCAACGGCCACATTCTTGGTTGTTACAAGTTAGGCATCCTACAACACAAGGCCTATTTGTAATGTTAGTGAAAGGAAGCCATCCCCCACCCCCACAAACACGCAACACTCAAAACAGTATTGACTTACCAGTGGTCTTATAAACAATAACATTTTCTACATTTAGAGTGAATTTATTTAAGAGAGAATCTCCCGCTTAGACTGGGGGGGTGGGGAACCAGATCAACCTGCATGTAAGCGTGCAAACTGGTTAGGCTTGTAGGATATATATGTAGCTTTAAGATTTTGAAAAGTAACATTTCAACTAAATAGTCTGATTATCGCTTTAAGGCGGAGTTGGAAAACACATTGAAGTATAGATTCCCTGTGGTTGAATTAATGAAAATGTAGTTCATTTTGTGTGCATCAACTTCAGTCTGATTCAAAATTCAACTCTGGTGGGTGTGCGATATACGATATTCGTTAACACTTTGTTTGAGCAACATAAGCAATATCACGGCCCATGAATTTGTCATGCTAATTTGTTTTCTGCATGTTTACCTTACCTGTTTTACAGCAACTTGTCATGCCATATCATATAACCATTGGCTAATAATTCTAGGCTAGGCTAAGATATTGGTTGCTATAGCAGAATGAAATGATACCGGTAAGAAAAAAAATGTGTTAAATTTCATTACCATATCTCTGTAATGATCTCATTTGATATAAGAGAATAATAAGCAATAATATTCATTGAGAAGTGATCTAGATTCAGAGAAGAATTAATGTATAATTAATTATGTATAACAGTTTTTTTATCATGCTTTAACATTTCTGAGGTTAAGTTTTTAATACCGGTAATTTTATGAATTTTGCAATGTTTTTGTTGTTGTTGTTTGATATATGTATTTCATTCATTATGGGCATTGATGCTACTCACAAACAAAACAATGTGTAGCCTATTGTCCACTTACGTAATCATGAAGAAAAGAAAAATGTTCAGAAATGTAGATAAAATCTTTAATACCAACAAGTATAAAGAAAGACACTGAAGTATAATAAAGGTCAGTTTAATAAATTTACAACCTGAGTTTTATAAAGAGAACCTAAGCAAAGTCATCTGCCTGCATAACATGAAGTCCACCTGTTCGGTTCCTATAGTGTGTGATTATGGCTTACATTAATTTTTTTTTTTTTTTTCATTATTATTATTATGAATGAATGGTTAGTTCAAGCTGATTTATTTTATGTTAACAGATTGTTACAGCTTGAATTATCCAGAAAACTCAGATTGAACATTTTATTTGTTAAAAAGTACAGAAAGTTCTAAATGCCTACATGTAATGGGAATGCCTGGGGTTTTGGGATACTGAACAAATTGCCATGGATGAAACTCAGAGTCATTCAGGAGCTTGGCTCACACAAACCAAGGTGTGATTGAAAGCATTTCTACAACTAAGGCCATCCCATCCATACAACACTGTTGGCACTTGTGACAGCCTTTGCAACCAGTGCAGACCAAAATCAGCCTGCAAATCTATTCAGTCTGATCATGCTCTGCACTGTTCACTTTGCGTTTAACAAATTTTCAGCAAGCACCCCCATAAACAACTAATGGTACAGTCCAAAAATGAAGAAAGGACAAGTTCAATTAAGAAATTTAGCATGGTAAGGGCTTGGCAGGGGACAAATAGAACTTGGTTACCTGTACCAGTGGGTTCTAAGCAGTGTCAGGCTATTAAAACACATACCTATAGAATTTGGATACACCTTGGCTTAAGGTAGCTTTTTGTATTACATCCGTTAATTCAGATATTTTTAAATGTTTGTGTAAATTTATTAACAGTTTGACCTCGACCCTTTGATTTTTGAGCATTGGTTAAGTTGGAACTTTTGGGTGAGAAATTGGAACAGATTACAGAACTTTATTTTACATTATAACAGGTTTTTATACACGAGAGATATAGAGTGTGAAATTTTTATGTGGTTTAAAGTTAGGAGATATTTCAGACATGTTATTATTAATGTTACTTGTAATGTTATGTATATGTATGTTTACTGAAGCAGTGCTGTTTTACTCCTTTTAAGATTTTTGTTTGATATATTGCATGAAAATGGTAGTCTTTTATTTTATGATTGAAATAAGGAAATAAAGTTTAGATGTGGCTGGTATGAATTCATAACATTGTTATTTCTTTGACAATATCAATACTTTTTAGTTTATTTTGTATTAGACTTGTTTATATTTTGAATATGAAAACAAAGAGTAATTTATATGACTTTATTAAGTCAAAACCTAAGTTTATAAGAAATTGCCATCACTTAAGTATTTCCGACATAAATATGAACATATACATGTTCTAATTTTAATTGATTTTTTTTTATCCCACCCTTTCCAACATCTTAACCCTTTCCCTCATATAGACTCATTTTGACGCACTCAATAGGTACCACATCTGCAGAAAACCACAGTTAAACCATACTAAATTCAATTACAAAATCCTCATTTCCAGACCACTGAGGAGCAGCGAACAGCATTAAAACCTGATCAGCCTGCGAGTTACTCGCAGGCTGATCTGGTTTTATGCTGTTCGCATAGGTCTTTTCATGGTGTCCTCTATGAGGGAAAGGGTTAAACATGTTAGAATAATAGATACATGTACCTTAAATTTCATTTTTTTCTCCAGAAACTAATTCAATTAGAAAACAACTGTACTTTAACCCTTTGACACATTGGCAAACCAAGCAAACCCAGATCAGAGCTGTCTGATCAGGGTCTCTTCTGTTTGCTCATACAATTCTACACAGTGCATGAGGCAAAAAAGAAATCATGATTCTATATACTATTTTAAGTTCAATAAAGTAATATTCATGAAGTCATAAATTTGTACATGAATATTCATAAGGTAAAGGTTATGGTTAATAAACTCAGATTAACAACATGGCTTATCCATTTGAAGATAACTCTTTGTGGTTAAGCCACATTGAACTCAGATGGAGGGCACTCCCTTTGTAAACAATAGAATACAAACAACTGAAATTCTCCCTTCCATACCATTGTAAAATGTCTAACCCGGCCCTTTATTTGCTTTGTGGGAAAATTAGGAAAGCAATAGAAAGATAGAATGGAGGGTGAATGGATTTGGAATATAAAATATTGAATTTGGAGATCTTAGTATTTTGAGGAAATTGGCCTTAATTTTTGTATAGTTATTCTTCCATTCATTTGTAATATATTCATCAGAAACATTTTTCTTCATTCTGGAATGGCATTTAAAAACGAATCTCAATATTATTGACATACCATGATGTTTGTGTTATACCCATTATAATTATTGACATTAAAGTATTGAATTATTAAGTTTGATATCTGTGTGTTTTTGTTTTGTTCCAGTGAGGAGGCTGTTAAATGAAAGTTAAGCACATAACTAAATTATAAATGAGGGATGTTCACAAGCTCTCATTTCTTTATTACGCAAACATAATATCTGAAATTTCAGATGAGCAATATTAATACAATAGCAGATAAATTACAAAATTTCATATGAATCCCTTGCATACACACCTTACAGTTGTAACAATTGTAATGTCATCAAATGATACTGGCCGAACACTAAAGGACGTCAACATTCATGCACATTCACAACGTATGAAGAACGCCCTATTCAAAATACACTAACAGGCACATACATGTCGCATATATATATATTTGGCTACATATATATATTGCTACAGTCCATTCTGTACATAATTTCAGGGATTGCAATGTGCCAGTCTCTCCCAAGCAAATTTTAGATTGCGGTGTCATGCATCTTGAAATTTCATTCAAAGCATAAGAATTGGTGGCTGTTTTTGCTCAACACTCATTTTTGTCGAGCCCACTTGCGGTGAGCTTGACTTAGTTGTCACAATGGCGGTTCCGTGTGAGTTAGTGCTGTGTGCCTGCGTGTGTCTGTCCGTCTGGATTTGGTCTTGTCCAGGCTATAACTTCCATCATGGATTGAAGGATTCTCAAATAATTTGGCACAAATGTCAAGCTCAGTGAGATGGAGTGTCATGCACAAGAATCAGATTCGTAGCTCAAAGGTCAAGGTCATGGAGGTCAAAGTTCTAAAACATATCCGATCCCGTGGCCTAGTGGTTAATTAGGCATTTGCTTTGGTCAAAGGTCAAAAACATACTTTTTTGCTTGTCCGGGTTGCAACTTCATCATGGATTGAAGAATTCTCAAATAATATGGCACAAATGTCAAGCTCAGTGACACGGAGTGTCATGCACAAGAACCAGATTCTCAAAGGTCAAGGTCATGGAGGCCAAAGTTCTAAAACATATCCGATCCCGTGGCCTAGTGGTTAATTAGGCATCCGCTTTGGTCAAAGGTCAAAAACATACTTTTTTGCTTGTCCGGGTTGCAACTTCATCATGGATTGAAGAATTCTCAAATAATATGGCACAGATGTCAAGCTCAGTGACACGGAGTGTCATGCACATTAACCAGATTCATAGCTCAAAGATCAAGGTCACATGGAGGTCAAAGGTCAAAATCATGTACTTTTTTGCTTGTCCGGGCTGTAACTTCATCATGATGGAAAGATTTTCAAATATTTTGGCACAAATGTCAAGCTCAGTTAGACGGAGTGTCATGCACAAAAAACAGATTCGTACCTCAAAGGTCAAGGTCCCAGTTGGATGTCAAAGGTCAAAAACATGTACTTTTTTGCTTGTCTTGGTTGCAACTTCATCATGTATTGAAGGATTCTCAAATAATTTTGCACAAATGTCAAGCTCAGTTAGACAGAGTGTCATGCACAAGAACCAGATTCATAGCTCAAAGGCCAAGGTCACAGATGGAGGTCAAAGGTCAAAAACATGTACTTTTTTGCTTGTCTGGGTTGTTACTTCATCATGGATTAAAGGATTCTCAAATAATTTGGCACAAATTTCAAACTCAGTGAGACGGAGTTTCATGCACAAGAACCAGATTCATAGCTCAAAGGTCAAGGTCACAGATGGAGGTCAAAGTTCACAAACATGTACTTTTTTGCTTGTCCAGGCTATAACTTCATCATGGATTGAAGGATTTTCAAATAATTTGGCACAAATGTCAAGCTCAGTGAGACGGAGTGTCATGCACAAGAACCAGATTCGTAGTTCAAAGGTCAAGGTCACGGTTGGAGGTCAAAGTTCTAAAACATATCCGATCCCGTGGCCTGGTGGTTAAGGCATCCGCTTTGGGAGCGGGAGGTTGAAGGTTTGATCCCCGACAGATGATCGTTCTGATATGGCCAGTTGGCGAGATGCCAGCTAGTTAAATAATGGTACTGGTTACCTTCCTGTCTGATGCCTGGCATATAAGAGGGAACTGGGGTACATGTGGAATAAAAGAGGTATTTCATAAGTCAAAATTGACCAGCCCTTACAGTGGGGGTGACACTATAATAAAAGAAACACTTTACACTTTTGTACTTTTTTCCTTGTCCTTGTTTTACTTGTGAGTACGGTCTGTTGTGTGTAAGAACCATGTCCATATCTTAAAGTCGAGGTCATACATGGAGGTCAAAGGTATAAAACATACTTTTTTGCATGTCCGGGTTCTTTCTTAGAAATGAATAGATAGATTTTGAAATAACTGAAATGTTCTACTTAAGAGTACGGTCTGTTGCATGTAAGAACCATGTTTGTGTCTTAAAGGTCAAGGTCACAATAGGAGGTCAAAGGTCAAATACGTGTACTTTTATATACGTAATGCTGTAATCAGTACAGATGAAACCTCATTAAATTTTAAAACCACAACAACTTCTACAATGCCTCTCGTAGGTATTCTGTTCAAAATGTATCCTTTGGCAGGCTCGACATGCTGCCCTTGGGCATCTAGTTGAATCAGTCAACAGATAATGCATCGTTTCTTTATATTTCTGAATGTTGCTTGGCGGCAATAGAAGACATTGCAAATGTTTGCACATTATGTACATGTAGTTTGAAATGCGTTCAGTGTAAACTACATTTGAGATGTTATAATTTGAAATTTGAGACCATTTATAATATCATCAAAAGATTTTGGCCAGAAAGATGAAAATGACATTACTATGGAAACCATATTTTATTCTATGAGAGGGGTACAGATCTAATTTTTGCGCATTAAAATGAGAAAGTATCGACCTACATTAAAGTGCAATTTCATAAATCTGCCATCTAAAATAAAGAAATGAGAATATAATTCCGCGTACTTTTTCAACACCCCTTGTAGTTTGGTGATATCAAAACTGAAAGCTTAATACATGTACCTGTTGACCACTTATTAATGGTGGCCGCTAATACAGGTTCAACTGTATACTAAAGGACATTAAAAATGCCACACTTTGGAAAAAATGTCATACTTCATTTTGTGTTTTTCAAACAATTTTTGTTAATTTAGAAATGTAATACGGCATATTTCAGCAATACATTGATGCATGTTATATGTCCTACTTGTATTTAATCACTGTAGAAAATACAAATTTAAAGTAGAAATCCACCTATGAAAAATAAAAATCATGACCTTTGATACATGAAGTGTTAAAGTAAAGTCCTCTAGTATAATTTGGAGCAGGTAAATATATAGGAATCACCACATGGTGAGTTTGTTGCAATTCTTTGCCAAAAAAAAAAAAAAAAAAAGACCAGAGATAACCTGGAAATAGTAAAAAGGTTGATTTGAAACTTATTATTTGTAAAGATTGCAATTAGGAGAAATGCAGTGTCAAAGAACCATAATTCCACTGTTCCCATTTGTTGAATTACCTCCCTTTGTTTACTTTTTTTTTTTTTTTAAATGAAATTTTGTCTGTAGATACATTTCAGACAAG
>CM037786.1:25922593-25972593 GCA_021229015.1 Solen grandis
GTTTCTTTTGTGTAAAAGCAGTATGTGAGGATGCATGTAATGTGAATTAATTGCTCAGTGACATGTTTGTCTATTTCAGTTTTATGTAATTATCTTAATGATATTTCCTGCATGCTAAACTTATATATAAGTAATAGTATACTTTGTTACTGTGTCACCTGCTGTAAGCAGAGGTGACACAAAGGGGTCACTTTTCCATTTTGTATCTGTCTGTCCGCCACACTTTTCCGTCATGCTTCAGCAGGTGACACATGTGTTCCAAAGAACACTCTTGTTTTATATACCATTTTCGGTGACCAAATGGTGTCTGCCCTGTCACCATTCAATCTCCAGCCTTGACATACAAAACAAACTGGTATAATTATCTCCCACGTGCTTGGTGCTTAGCCCATAAGGGAGTTCTAGGGCAGGTTGGTCCAGTCAGGATACCATGCCACTTGTCTATGACGTGATATGGCAGCACAATATCCGTCTCATATAGACAAAGTCTCCAAATTTCTGAAATACTGTCGTCCAGACATTATACCAAGGAAACAAACAAACATTATTAGTCCCCACCGGTGAAACCAGTTGTCGACTATAGGTTTGTGCATGTCCTTCCATTTGTCTGTCTATCCGTCTGTCTGTCCTGGTTTCGTTCTGCTTCATTACTTGTACATTTATGGATGGATTTTAATAATTAACAGAAGAATTCCTCATAACCCAAGGGTGTGAAGTGTACATCATCTATATGCACCCTTGAAAGGTCAAGGTCACAGGAGTTGTTAGAAATTGTCTGTGTTTATAAGCTACATCTTCGTGTCTTGAGGCTGTATTCATGGTAAATCTAAAGGTTCTGGGACTCTAATGCATTATATTAAGAATCATAAAAACAATACTATATACTAAATGTATAAGACAGTCAATGGTTAAGTTTTAATCAGTTTTACGTCCATCAGTTTGTCCATCTGTAAACATTTTACACTCTAGCATCTTCATTTCTTGAGCAATATTCTTCAAACTTTATGACAATTTTTATAGCCGTAATCCCTCTGACAAGTTTGATTATGGCTGATATCAACCCATTGGGTCTGGAGTTATGGCCCTTGAATGATAAAAAAAATGCCAGATTTCATTTTATTTACACTCCAGCATCATCATTTTTGAAGCAATTATCTTCTAACTTTATGACAATGTTTTTTACCATAATCTCTCAGCCAAGTTCATTTATGGCTGATATTAGCCAATAAGGTCAGGAGTTACCAGTATGTCCCTTTTAATATTAAAAAATGTCAGATTTTACTTGGTTTGCACATTAGCATCTTCATTCTTAAGCAATCATTTTCAATCTTTATGACAATGTTTATTGCCAAGTTTGATTATGGCTGATATCAGCCAATTTGGTCAGGGGTTATGGTCTATTTGATATTAATAATTGCCAGATTTCATTTTGTTTGCACTCTTGCATCTTTATTTCTAAAATCATTTTTAAAATTTAAGCCATAATCTCTGGGCAAAGTTTGACTATGGCTGATTTTGGATAATTAGGCCAGGAGTTATTGCCCTTTAATTAATAAAAATGCCAGATTTACACTCTGGCATCTTCATTTTTATGCAGTCATTTTGAAGTTTCATTGACAATGTTTATGGCCATAATCTCTCAATTAAGTTTGACTTCAAATTTTGACCACAGGTACTGTTTGGTTTGCGGAATTTAGATGATCTCATGGATTGTTATCAGTACAACATGCTAAAATTTAGTAACTTGCACAGGCAATAAAAGCAGTTTTTCTCAGGTGAGTGTCTTCAGGGCCATCTTGGCCCTCTGATTTTAAACACCAATGTCCAGTTTGGTGCCAAAAAAAAAAAAAAAAAGACATGAAAGTCTAAAAGTGCATTTTATTTCAAAATAGCTATTTACCAAAACTTGGCTAACCATTTCTATATTATAGTATACAGAAACAGGATTGAAGAGGAAAATTTCTTTTTTCAAATTTATATTTTACCTACTTTTAGTTAAAAATATGTTTAACAATCTATATAATCATACTGACTTTTAAATGTGTACTGTCTGTAACATACTGTAGGTACAAACATGGGACTTACTTCAAAATTTGCAGCATTTTATTGCTGAATAAAAATATAAAAATTATCAACTTTTACCTTGGTGTTATAATCAATAAGTGAAACAAATACATACAATTTTGCTGTAGTACATAAGCCTTAAATACTTAAATAGCTAAACAAAACATAAAATTAAACACTTTTTCTTTTCTAAATCTGATTGGAGTGATACAGAAATAATGTTAGCAAATAGAAAGAAAAGAAGTTGATTTGAAAGGATTTGAATCCAGTTTAAAAGCAATTTGAAGCAATTTTAGCTTTATTGGTATTTATGGACACTCTTCAAGTGGAGGTAATGCATTAGAGGTCTGCCATTTTATAAATACTTTATTTTTTAAAAAGATTTACCCCACAAACTAAACAAATTTAGCAGTTTACGTGAAAAAAATATCAACCATTATATAAGGCCTTTATATAAACATTTATGAATGCTTAAGCAAAAAGAATCTTATCAAAAGTAACAACTTTTCAACATAAATTCAAAATATCAGTTGCTTTGTAAATAAGGCAGGATTTTGCACAAATGACAACCACAGTGAATCAATATATAAAGCGCAGTTTCAGTCATGTGACTAAGAGGTCAAAATTACAATATTGATGCTGTTTTTGTATTTCCTCTGACAAATTGCTATGGATGAGATACATCTTTTTTTTGTTGGAAACAAATAATCTAGTTTATGCATTTATTTCCCTGGCTAACCTATACAGAAAATGCCTGAATAGGAGCATTAATAGCACAGAAAAAGGTTTCTTTAGTATTTAAAGGGACACAACTGTACTATCCATGCAAATATTATAAACCCAGTTATAGTTCTTGGACATCCCCTGGCTCTGCGTTCAGTTATCTTTAATGTCCATAACATTTCGTTTTTGCATCATTGTTTTAGACTGTATAGATTATAAGCAGGAAACCCAATCCCTAACAGTGGCAAGTGTTGTGATTAACTGAATGCACGGCAGGAATGATGCTTTGAAAAAAAAAATCAAAATTTCAATTTACAACATTTTTTACATTTTTCAATGACCACATGTATATTCAAATTTGCTGTAAATGGAAAATTTGTAATAGCTTTAACATTTTTTTATTTTTTTTTTAATTTTTACTGTGTACCTTTGCATCATAAACATCTTGACCCTATACTTTATAAATATTCATGACTACTTTGATGTTTTAATGAATATTAATTTATTTAACTCTAAACAGTATATGAAACAGTGGATCAGACTTCAGAATCTGCAATGCAATATTGCATAAGCAAACAGGAGAGACACTGATCAGACAGCTCCTGAAATGAACTCTTTGATCTGGGTCTGTTCTCTTTGCAAAAGCATCAATACATGTTTTTATCATATGACATTATGCTTAACATGTTTCTGGTTTCTGAATATATATTTTATTTTCTTATATTTGAAATTTTACATATAACTTTTAGACGAATTACATCACTCTGCACAACACGTGTGTATTTTATATATATGCATAGTGTGTTGGAACACTGGATTAAATGTTTGGTGCAACTAATTTTGATATAAAAGATGAATTATTGATATGATGTTGAAAATGTATGAGAAATACACGTTAACCCTTTCCCTCATAGAGGAAACCATGAAAAGACCTATGCGAACAACATAAAACCAGATCAGCCTGCGAGTAACTCGCAGGCTGATCAGGTTTTATGCTGTTCGCTGCTCCTCAGTGGTCTGGAAATGAGGACTTTATAATTAAATTTGGTAAGGTTTAATTGTGGTTTTCTGAAGATCAGGCTTTATGTGGTACCTACTGAGTGCGTCAAAATGAGTCTATATGAGGGAAAGGGTTAAATTGTTATTTTCAGTTATTATTTGAAACTCTTTTCTTGTTATTTATACATAACACTCTGTTTCAATATTTCGGCTTTAAAGCCTTTATCAAGACGAACACTTCTCTTTTGAAAAACTACATCTTGCCGGTAGCCATAATTAAAAAAAAAAAGAAAACAAAAAGTATTTCGCTCACAATCCGTTCATTCATGTTTTCTGTTTGTTTGTTGTGATAATCCCAATTTATTGTCAGTTTAGGTCAAATGATAAGAAGAATCTGACATGAATTGTCATTTCATATCAAATTTTACTAAACTTGTTCTTGAAAATGTTATTAAGGTCACCAGAGACTTGCTTAGTAAAACTTTCATGAATTCTTTTAGTAAAATTTTATATGAAATAACAATTCATGTCAGATCATATATATATGACGTAAAAGGTTAAGATGAAGGTATGTTCTTAAAATATTTAACATTTCCTGAAATCTTATTTTCAAAACCATCCAGCATGTTAATGAAATATCCCTTTACGGAATTTACCAATTTTTTGCAATAAGAAAAATATCTGCCTCAGTTTTGTGGGTAAGGTTGTTCTAATAGATTATCCTCTTTCCTGGTTCACAGTCACATCTAGCTTTTTCAGAAAGCAAAAAATCTTAGATTTTACATGGACTGTAGCATCATTAATTTTCGTGGGAAATTTTCGCCGATTCCTTGAACGGCTTTATCTTTATCAAATATCAGTCACCTTGAAAATTGTCAATTTCATGTACTCAAGTATCCTAGAACATGAATCCATGAAAATATGTACCATCGAAATTGATTTCAGATTCCACAAACTTTTATGCCAACAAAAATTAATGATTTTACAGTAATCAACTCCACAACATGATCTTATTAGTTCAGTAAGACCTAATCTAATTTATAGGCTTGGTATATGTACTTTGTTTTTGGTACATGGATCATACATATTCCCCCAAAGTCTTATTATGTTAAACTAAATATTTATTTTGGCTTTGCTTTTCAATGATGTATATTTAATTTTCTATGATTGCATAAATAATTTTGAATACACGTTTTTTTCTTCAAATTTTAAATTCAATTAAATTAAACCGATTGTCTGCTTGTCTGCAAAAAAATCTTAAAACCTCATCATGAATATGTAATGCTTAAATAAGCTAAAATTTGTTTGCTTGTTGAGTTTAACATCCCACCAACAGTATTTCAGTCATTTGGGGACTATGTTTACTTGAGACATAGAGGTTAGTACTGCCACACTGCAGGATAACGCCATGGCATGATACTACACCCATTCACGTTATCCTGACACCAGGTCAACAGTCCTGGAACTACCCTTAGGTGCTGAGCACCAAGTAAGGGAGCTACCAGCATACCAGTACCATTTTGTACTACTTTGTAATGTTTTGGTTAGGGATTGAACCCACAACCTTCCAGAAATTCAAGTATAAGAAACACTACAGATGATTTAAAAATTTTTATTCTCAAACAATATTCCTCTCAATCAAAAATTATAAAAATAACAAAATGCATAAGTTTTCAGAAGTAAGCAACAAATACATTATTTGGGGAAATTTAAAAAAAACAAAACAAAAAAAAACAACATATGAAGCAAACTATGTTTTTAAACAACGTAAAATCAAACCTCTTAACAATAACATTCACTAAAATTTGAACCCAACAAAGCAGACACATTGCTGCTATCCTTCTTCAATTCAGTAAACAGCTGAAATTTAAAGTAGACAGCTGAAATTTGAACAGAAATTTAAACAAACTTCTTCTCTACAGCTCAGAACAGATCTCAATGACATGATTGCTCTTGCATTATTTATATGAGGTTTGTAGACCTTGTTATTAGTATCAGAACAGACATTTCCTTAGGGAACACATTTAAAGATATGACCAAATTTTATTATATTTTCATAGCAGAAATGCAATATAGGAATGACCTACACAAACAGTGTAAATACCCATAGGCTCTTAAGGTTTTATACTGCTAAGCTCCATGGAGATAACTCTGAGAATCCTGTTCAGACTTGAAAAAATCATCTTGCTTTTGAGTTGTATTCCATGCAGGGTCCCCCTTGTGTTATTTTTCTTCAAATTTAGGGGTAAGGGGTGGGGGAGTTAAGTCACTCTTTAATATATAAAGGGATAAATCACAAAATGTTTGTAGGGATTTAGACAATTTGATTGTCAAAATAGACAACTTTGTGTCCCAATACCATGAATAAAATTAGAAATGTGTCCAAAGGACATGAATGCCAAACTCAAGTAACTGCTGTGACCTTTACCTTGAAGCTAGCAAACTTGGTTCTTGTTTGCAAGACATCATCTTTTCTTAGGGATCATTTGTACCAATGCAACCATTCACAACAAAATTACTGGGACATGATTTTAAGGTCATCTAAAGCTGTGACCTTGACCTTCAAGCTAGCAACCTGGTTCTTGTTTAGGACACATCGTCATGTCTTAACCCTTTCCCTCATAGAGGACACCATGAAAAGACCTATGCGAACAGCATAAAACCAGATCAGCCTGCGAGTAACTCGCAGGCTGATCAGGTTTTATGCTGTTTGCTGCTCCTCAGTGGTCTGGAAATGAGGATTTTGTTATTAAATTTGGTAAGGTTTAACTGTGGTTTTCTGTAGATCAGGCTTTATGTGGTACCTATTGAGTGCGTCAAAATGAGTCTATATGAGGGAAAGGGTTAAGGATCACTTGTGATGAGTTATTCCAAAACATGACCATACATGACAAAGTTACAGCTGGGACACGATTTCTTGCACACACACACACACTATATGCCCATCGCCATTTCATGGCAGGGGCATAAGAAGGTTTCATCTGGAAACACCCAAATTTTGGTATATGCAAAAGTGAAAACAATCTTAAAACAATCAATACAAAAACACAAAAATGTACATTCATGCTATTTACCATTCATAGAAATAAAAACAAATTGATAAAGAATGATCAGTTTTAACCAAATCGAAAGACTGTCCAAATGATTGTACAATATGAGTTGTGTGATGACCCATGTTTACTTTTCAGTATCCTGCGTGCGGTCGTCTGGCGCTATCTGCACCTTGGTCCCATGCGCAAAGGGTTCAGCTGTCCTCTGCAGCACGTATACCCCCGCCGCCAAACCCCCTAGGTTGATCCCCAGTGTCCTTGTTCTCTTCCAGTACTTCCCTACACTCATCAGAGTCTGCAAACAGACAGACAAACAATTGTGTGATTTTTGTAAAAAAAAAAAATCTCTATATCTGATAATTATTTAACTGTTACACGAGCTATCAATTAAGATAATAAATACCCCCATAACACTGCCTTGATATGGAAAGATAGTAATTTTTTGCAATACATGACTGGATGCAGCTGGACGATGCAAGTGGTTCTTATATAGCCCTAAAGTCACAGTATGTTACAGTTAACTGTCCCTGCAATAGTATTTCAGTCATAGAGCAACATCCACCTAATTACAGGTGGAGGAAAACCCTATGTAGAGAGGTATCTTTTCCCTACTCATGGATATTAAATCTCTTGGGATTTCAATTTGCTCAGTTTTAATCCATTTGATTTGCAAGGAGATTGTGTAACGTGAATCCAGGTGTACACAGCAATGTGCAATCATCCTTATCCAATCAAAGCGCTCGTTTCAGACGAGCGTATCAACGAAACTAGCATTTGATATCCCGAAATTAAGATGTAACTGATTGCTTATACTACAGTAAAGAAAACAAACATTGTTGCTGAACAAGAGAATTAGAAAGCTAGTGTGCATTATCTTACTGTGTATAAAAACAGCAAATCCTAATCCCCGCAAGTATAAACAATAAATGATAATGAGATCAGGTAATTTGTTTATAGATATGCTAATCATTTAAACTGTAACAGAGCAAGTCATATCAACATATCTTAGTAGACACACATCAGTTATCATTAAATGACCATAAACTGCATTGGAGGAGCAATTTCACATGATATTGTTTTGATACGCAACGTATGTCGTCTGCTAAATAAATAATTATAATGAGATGTGCTGAAGAGTTAGGTAACCACATCATATTGCCATACCATACACAATCCATTCATGAAAGTATTTAAGTTAAAAGCAATTTACATTCTAAATAAATCTATATAATATAGTCATTAATTTTGTTATATATCAATTGTGATAAAGAATTACTGGTAATCACAATGACACACTCGTACCTACTTCATGAACCTCAAGAGCCGTGATATATAAAGGCGGTGCATTTATTACTCATCAATTTTGCCTTGTCAGTCAGCTAGGATGTTTATATGAACCCTTTAATACATATAGATATTATGCTTCACATGTGATCTTTTATTAACTTGAATAAAAAATGTTAAAAAAAAAATAATATTTTTCTTTATTTTCAATTAAGAACACATTTTTGATATAATGTTTTTAAATCTCCCTGGTTGGACCCAAGTCCCCCTGTAAAAGATTCCAAACCTCCTCGAGAGACATTATTTTCTCTACATCTAATAATCATTTAACTGATAAAATAGGGGTATCCATTCATATATGTAGTACTTGATAATAAATCCAGTATTTTGCATAAAACAAATAAGTGTTTTCATGTTAAAATATTTATTTTCTCAACTGTTATGGTGGTATTTTTCTGATGCTGTCACACTGACACCTTCCAAAAATGCAACTGCAATTTTCTTTTCTGTAAATATCTGGTGAGATAAGTAAAAATTGAGTAATAATAACAAATGTTGTAATCAATTTAATTAGAAACATGTCCGTTTGAAATAGATGCTCCCACTTTACGCAATTTTCACCAAGTTATTTTCGAACAAATTGATACTTAAGTGGATTCTTTAAAGCCAAAACATATTTCTAATAGATACATTTGAATTAATACAGACCTGAGTGCACTTTTCTTTTGTAAACAGAGTAAATTAAAGTATACTTATACTGACACAACATTTTTCAACATCAGAAGAGCAGATTACCTTAATCATACACTTCTTGTCCTGTGTGAGCAGGCAGGCTCGGCCAGTCTCGTGCCGCGTGACACGTGCCATCTCCAGCAGGGCTCCAGGGTAGAGCCTCCAGTTGTCTGCCTTGGACCCCACCCTCAGGCCAAATGGCTGAAACAATAAGTTTGACTACTCAGACAAAAAATAGGATTTGTGGAAGATATAACAATCATTAAAATCCATAAATATACTTATGGACTTTAAAATAAAGATCAATATTTCACTCCATTTTATTTTTCAGAGGTAGACCTTCCTTAAAACTCTTACTTTCTCTTGTAAACTGGGACTAAACAGGGCAACACATGCCATTCTTAATAAGCTCCCACTTTTGAAGCGGGGATATAAAATTGTTAAAACAGGATGAGTACTTTTAGAGTAATTAAACTTAACAACGTGACATCCAGACAGACTGACAGACATCTAAAGAGCATAAAGGCAGCATGTCTCCACCCAATCATGTGTTGAGGGAGTCATAAATAACATTAACAACAATTATTCGCAATCATTTGAAAATCTGTTCCAACATCACTCCCTTAATCAGGACTGGAAATACCACAATCAATTCTCCAGAGGGAGTATAAATCAAATCTGACAGGGAGGAATGCACATGAGTCTCCTATAGTCTGGCCCTAGCCTAACCTCTCCTACCCCTCTCTGTATCATTGACTCTCACAAATATCAAGAGACAGACACAGACAGACATCTGACGACAACTTACGAGATCCGTGATGAAAACATCTATAGCCTGGTCTCGTACTGGGAGTCTGCATGCGTCCCATTTAATTGGGTCAACACACGGCCGTCTCCTGCAAATAAACATGTCAATATCTGAAGTATGTAGAAGTATATATCACTTGTTCAGTCATAACATAGTACTTTTCTGATTTCTGACATAAAAAAAAATGGGCGCAATGGCACTTTAAAAGACATACTAGCCACTTAAAACTGGTATTATCTGGTTCTTTATCTATTAGAAATTTCATACAATTATCATTTTTTACTACCTATACAAACCAAAGGGGTCTGGCACAAAAGGTGAGTCATATGTCACCGCATCATCATATATAATCCTATATAATTTTTCACGTGTGGCTTCCTTTACAGGAAAATTAGCATTATAAATAAAAAAATTGGGAAATCATAAAGATAATGAAAAGTTTTAAATTCACAAAACAATTATCTAATTTTAGTAGGTGGTACATGTCAAGGAAAGTTTCAAATCAACATTAAAATCATTAGAAAAACACTTTCATTAAAATTCCATGAATTATTTCTTTTAAGAAAAAAAAAAGCTGTTTCATTAGAAAATAAGTAGTTATTTTGGGTAAAAAAATGTCAGTTTTTGGCTAGGGGAAACAACCTGTTATCCCTAACCCCCACCCTAAAATCACTGATTAAAGAAATGGTAAAATTTGAGGCCTTGGTGACCAAGTGGTGATAGGCGCTGATTTATGATCTCTTTGAACTTCACAGCTATGGGTTTGAGTCTCAGTCTGCATGGTCGCTAGAAAGAAACATATGAGGAAGCCTTCCGGCCTGCTGGTTCTACCATGGCCATCTCTGTGCACTCAAAGTCTTCTTCCATCTGTTTGTTAATTGGATTTCTCAGATATAGTGCTGTCACACTGCAGTATCACACCATACACATGTGGCATGATACAACACCCACTGAGCGCCTAGCAAAGGAGCTATACCAGTACTGGCAGATGCTCTAACCACTCACCCACAGGGGACGGTTGTTCAATCTGTAACTAGCATGTTATCCCTATGACTGAAATACTGTCAAAGTGACACTGACCTTTGAAACATCCCCCCCCCTTCCCTGTAAAAAAAAAAAAAAAAAAGCAGACAAATCCATTGCATCAAGGGTTGGAAAAGTGACTGAAGAATGGCACACTAATGCTTTGACAAATAAACCATGCAGACTGACACATTGTAAACTTTCATCTCGATAGATCCTTCAAGTGTCCATAACGAACATATCAACATGCTTTATAAACATTGATAGAAGTCAAAAAGTCACAGACAATACATAACACTGAAAGAAACTTGATTATTCAGACACTCTTAATCCAATCTAAGAAAATTCTGTAATCTAGACGTAAACCTCTGGGAAAATAAAAAATCTCAGCACAAAATTTCTCTCAGTCTGTTGTTCTACAGGGTAGACAGTAATGATATGCACAACCAGGATGAGTGAGTTTCACACAGACACTGTTCTATTCAATGTACATTAAATGTACATATATCTGGAAAAATCCCAGAGTCATCAACTACATAAAAATTTCATTATTGTTTCACCAGCCTGCAATATATGTGACTATTTAAGATACAAAACCAGTATCAACCACAGAAAATACCATACCCAGACTTGAGGTCTAAGTCGGCAATCTCTAAAGTCTGCATTTTAGGCCGAGTCTCAAAAAGAGCACATTTCCAAACTGTTTGTTTGGTTACTTGGTTAAATGTCCCACTGACAGTATTTCAGTCATTTGGAGGCTATTTCTACTTGAGACATAGTGCTGCCACACTGCAGTATCACGCCACAGGCATGTGGCATGATACCATCCCAAGTCACATTATCCTGACACCAAAGTAACTGGTCCTGGAACTGAAAGAATATGCTGAGCGCCAGGCAAGGTAGCTATACCAGTATCAGTTTTCTGAATTTGGTATATCACAGCTTGGAATTGAACCCACAACCTCATGATTCCAGGGCTGGATGCTCAATTTACATGGCAAACTTGGACTGGTAAATTTTCAAAAGATGTTTCTAGATGATAGTAATTGTTTTTCTTTATATATCAAGGTAAAATTAAAGATTTGTTTTCGTAGAAAACTGATGCCTCCCCGTACCCCCTTCCCTTCACTTAACATATACACTAAGGCACACAGTGATATATGCAAAAAGTTAAAGTTAAAGGGCTGACAATATTGTTAAAGCTCCGTACAGAGTTATGGACCTTGTGTGTGACACTTTCTTTCATCAATTTCTTTCCGTAACTGGAACATAAGTGGAGTTATCTTGCAGTCAATAAATTGTAACAAGAGGGCCAAGGTGGCCCTAGATCGCTCACCTGAGAAAAGTATCATTCATTGCCTGTACAAAACAGATTGCTTAAGAATAAAGATGATGAGGTGAAACAATGTTCAGGAATTTTCTGACCCCATCCACAAAAGATATCATCATGACAAACATTCTGCCAAAGTTTGAGGATGATTGGACCAAAAATGTTGCCCTTGTGTGTGAACAAGATTTTTTCTAAGATTTGACCTACTGACCTTCTTTTTGATCCAACCTGACCCATTTTTGAAAGGGTTCAAGATATCATCAAGACAAACATTCTGACCAAGTTTGAGGAAGATTGGATCAAAATTGTGGCCTCTAGTGTGTAAACAAGATTGTTCTAAGATTTAACCTACTGACCTACTTTTTGATCCAACCTGACCCAATTTCGAAAGGATTCAAGATATTATCAAGACAAACATTCTGACCAAGTTTGAGGAAGATTGGATCAAAATTGTGGCCTCTAGTGTGTAAACAAGATTTTCTAAGATTAGGAAGATTGGATCAAAATTGTGGCCTCTAGTGTGTAAACAAGATTTTTCTAAGATTTGACCTACTGACCTACTTTTGGATCCAACCTGACCCATTTTCGAAAGGGTTCAAGATATTATCAGTACAAACATTCTGACCAAGTTTGAGGAAGATTGGATCAAAATTGTGGCCTCTAGTGTGTAAACATCAAAATTGTTGACGGACGACAGACAATCAAGTATCCCAAAAGCTCACCCTGAGCTATGCTCAGGTGAGCTAAAAAGAGTGAATAACTCCAAAAATACTGAGACCAGAGTTGTGAACATTGTGCATGACACTTTCTATCATTAATATCTTTCCATAAATGAAATTTTTAATTTCAATAGGATGTGTTGAACTGGAGTTATCTTAAGGACACGAAATTGCATAAAAGCGAAAAAAAAAAAAAAAGGAAATGGATTATGCTCTAGTGTGCTGCAATTCTTATCCATAATGTCTACCCACCTATGAAGCTTCATGGTTATATATCTCATAAAGCATGAGTTATGCTCCGGACAAAACTTTACTGAATATGAAATTAAACAATGGGCAATAATTAAAAAAATATGATTTGCAGAATTAAGATTCTTGTGCACTGCAATTTTCCTTTGTGAGGTCTATTCACCTTTGAAGTTTCAAGGTTATATGTTATGTCTCATAGTGCATGAGTAATGCTTAAAAAAACACACACACAAAAAAAACAACAACAAGGAAATATGTCTGTGAGACACTAATGCCCTGCCAATAAGGTCAGAACTAAATATTTGCTTGTATTTTTAAAAGATTATATAATGATGTACATTTGTACAAAGTTTCATGATGATGTGAAATTACCTTTAGAGAAAAAGAAGCTTAAACACAGAGGTAAACCTGGGGCAGAATAACCAATTTTACAAAGTCATGGCCATTAAATTAAATAAATACTACTGGTAAAAAATCCATGTCATGATGTACATGAATGTCAAGTTTCATGAAGATGTAAAGTCATCTTCATAAAAACAAGAGGGCCAAGATGGCCCTAGATCGCTCACCTGAGAAAAGTATCATTCATTGCCTGTACAAAACAGATTGCTTCAGAATTAAGATGATGAGGTGAAACAATGTTCAGGAATTTTCTGACCCCATCCACAAAAGATATCATCATGACAAACATTCTGACCAAGTTTGAGGAAGATTGGATCAAAACTGTGGCCTTTAGTGTGTAAACAAGATTTTTCTAAGATTTGACCTATTGACCTACTTTTCGAGCCAACCTGACCCATTTTCGAAAGGGTTCAAGATATCATCAAGACAAACATTCTGACCAAGTTTGAGGAAGATTGGATCAAAATAGTGGCCTCTAGTGTGTAAACAAGATTTTTCTTAGATTTGACCTACTGACCTACTTTTTGATCCAACCTGACCCATTTTCGAAAGGGTTCAAGATATCATCAAGACAAACATTCTGACCAAGTTTGAGGAAGATTGGATCAAAAGTGTGGCCTCTAGTGTGTAAACATCAAAATTGTTGACGGACGACAAGATTTTTCTAAGATTTGACCTACTGACCTACTTTTTGATCCAACCTGACCCATTTTCTAAAGGGTTCAAGATATCATCAAGACAAACATTCTGACCAAGTTTGAGGAAGATTGGATCAAAATTGTGGCCTCTAGTGTGTAAACAAGATTTTTTCTAAGATTTGACCTACTGACCTACTTTTTGATCCAACCTGACCCATTTTCGAAAGGGTTCAAGATATCATCAAGACAAACATTCTGACCAAGTTTGAGGAAGATTGGATAAAATTGTGGCCTCTAGTGTGTAAACATCAAAATTGTTGATGGACAACAAGATTTTTCTAAGATTTGACCTACTGACCTACTTTTTGATCCAACCTGACCCATTTTCGAAAGGGTTCAAGATATCATCAAGACAAACATTCTGACCAAGTTTGAGGAAGATTGGATCAAAACTGTGGCCTCTAGTGTGTAAACATCAAAATTGTTGACGGACGACGGACGACGGACGACGGCCGACGGCCGACGGACAATCAAGTATCCCAAAAGCTCACCCTGAGCTATGCTCAGGTGAGCTAAAAAGCTTAAACGCAAAGGTAAACCTGAGCCAGAACAACCAATTTTTCAATGTTCATCCAACCATGAAAAATAGGTCACAGCCATTATTTTGCATAAATTTTTAAAAGATCATATCATGATGTACATGTGTACCTAGTTTAATAAAAATGTGAAGTCATCTTCTTACAAAAACAGCTTAAACACAAAGGTAAACCTGAGGTGTGACAGACGGATGGACCAACAGACGGACACAGACCGAAAATCTAAATGCCCCCCCAATGGAGTTTGTGGGGCATGAAAACAAGTATGAAATTGAACTGTAAATGCAGTAACTCCAAAAATATTATGTACAGAGTTACAGTTCTTGTGCACTGCACTTCTCCTCCATATGATCCATCCATCTATGAAGTTTCAAGTTAATAGCTCCTATACTTTCTGAGTAATGCTCCGGACTAAAAGTGTGACAGATGGACGGACAGACAGGAAACTCCGAGAAAAACAATATGTCTCCCCCATATAAATATGGGGGGGGAGACATAAATAACCTGGGTGCTCACTGAGCTTTCAAACAGGGGGAACAACTGCTATTTTTCCTTAACTTGATACCCCTTCATAAAAATCATAGAGTTCTTATTACAATAATTTGGGTGCATGGCCAATTTTGGGGGGTAAAAACCCTCTATAGGGAGTAAATGGGCATGCTGATAACTAAAAACTGCTGTGTTTTTATACATTCATTTATTAACTCTTACCTTTATAGGAATATTCATGTACAATTCTATGAATTCATGAATATTAAATTACTTAACTTTAAATGGTATATGAAACAATGAATTTTTCTTTGGTGTGCATACTTTGTAGCTCAGATATCCCCTGTTTTTGCTTTTGGTATGCTACATAGGACTTTTGTTTGCTTTGAGTTGATATGAAATATATCTCATTGAGAAGTGATACAAATTTGTTATTTTCATAAGTGTGTAGCATTAGTGAAAATGTTAAAATTTTATCAATTTCAGATGAGATATATTCCATATCAACTCAAAACATATTTTCTTTTTATTTTATGCTTACTGCTGACGAAAAACATGGAACTATTCAGTTGCTAAGTAAAGAAGTAGTTTTGGGCAAACCTCTTTCAGTCAAACTGTGGGATATGGATTTTTATCTCACAGATAGAACCAGTTAGCATAAAATAAAACTAGGCATTTGACTAATATATCATACCAGAGTTATATGAGGGTTGTTCAAGTATAACTAGATAAAAAAAAAAAAAAAAAAAAAGTATAACTAGGACTGAGGGTCTTGCATCTTCTTTTACCATTAAGATTTTAGTTATTTTCATATAAATGGCAATCTACATTTTTGTCATAATTTCTATTTTATTTTTGGCTATATGTACATGCATTTTGCTATTGAATAACCATGGTAACACCCACCCGGTGCAGTGTGTCAAGTCAGATGTTTAAGTGACATTATTCTCTTAATTTATTCAATATTTGCCGTTTGCTTTTATTCATATTTCCCGAACAAGTTTCATTATATACCGGTATATGGTACGTCATGTACAAATTTGACATTCTTTAGACGTTAGATGCCGAAGTAAACAAGATTTAAATAATAATAGCAGTGATATGATTATATGTGCAAACATGCCGTCAATGAAAAATTAGAAATTTGCGTGATTGTAAAATTTTGTCAGCATATAGGCAATACTCCTTCTTAATTGTCTGAAAAATCAAGGTAACAAAGGACAAGAATAATTTGAGCAGATCACTTGTTTTATAGCTGGCACAAAGGATTTAAAGACAGTGAGGATGAGATAACAGAGAGGAAAGGGTTAGTTACGTGTGTAGCTGCGTGCGACGTCATAAACATCATGAGTGATATTTTTCATGGGCTGGCTTGCATAACCTATGTTATTTGTAATTGTCATAGAATTGCTAGTGGTTATCATATTTTATTGATATTTTCATTGTATGTAGAGGATATGTTTTGATGTATGTTACTTGTAAAATCATGTAGGTAAGTTCAAAGATGTGAACAATATCGCCGCAGTCCTATTTATTTTTGAACAACCTTCTTATCTTGTTAATCAGTTGGGCAGCCACAACCTCTTCAGCCACAAGAGCCCAGATATCAAATGCTTACAGGCCTTCCTGCTCCCGAGATACTCCAAGGCTTGTAAGGTTCTCAAATGTCTTGATCACTCCATTCTTAGCTATCTCTCCACATATGTTGTACGAATTGGGCCAGCTTAGTGCAGCCTGAAACACAAGGCAGATAAATAATAAAGAGTTCTTCTGCTGGGTTTTACATCCCTTTGGCAGAATGCTTCTTTTCAGTTTTTAGAAGTGAAAAGTTAAGTCCAGCCTTTCCCTTTCATGGATGGGTCAATTGCTCATTTAAAGTATCACAAACAAAACCTTGTGTACTTGTGTAAGCCAGGTCAACTTTTGACTACCTGCTATCCAAGTGTAGCTATATCATTGACATGTGACGTACATGATATCCAGAATATTATAACAAACTCAAAATGAATAAATGCTCTTCGGTTGTGTTCAAAACTGTTATTTAAATTAGTCAGACTTGCTGCATTTATAAGACAATAAAGAAATCTGTGCTCTGGACATCCTCATATGGTAAACACTTAATAAGTTTTATGTCAGATAGTTTCAATTTCTTTCCAGCTGTTGAAAAGATACAAAGCAGACACAAAATATTCACACATTATATTACTCAGTGTGACATATGTCCTCTTAAGTGTGATCCTGGACTTGACCCAAGCTGACCGAAACTTGTGCTTTGCACTTCATCTCTGAATAATTAACATATCTTGAAAATAGTTTCAGATTCCTTCAAGTGACTCAAGAGATACATCACAGATTCTGACATGAGATTGCTTATGGATGAACAGAGCATATCAATTCATAATATGTCCCTTCAGGTATATAAAAATTACAGTCTGAACCTGAAGCAGTAAGAACAAGGTGCAATCTGGGTAGTTTTCACAAGAAGTGAGACAAACTTGACTGAATTTATGTAAAACACATCATTGGAACCCATGGTAACTATATATTCCATTAATCACCATCGTATATACTGTGGAATTATCAACTGGCAAAACATCATTTTCATGAATATTTATCAGCTACTTGCTGACCAATGAAACCATGCATCCTATTTAAATAATCTTCATTGAAGTTGCACTTTCAAAACCCGAAGAACTATATGTAAGGCAACATTTAGTTGATCAAATGATCCATGCTGTCTCTGGTAAGATTCAAATGAAATGCCTTTATATATTTATAATTTGGAGTAAAATGTTTTACTAATCAAATTATCCACAGTCAATTAAGAAGTAAAGTGTATTGAGCCAACATGGATTCAGACGATGGTGAAACACCAAACTCCACACAGTGATCTCCATTGTAAGCAAAAAAAAATCACTGCAGTCACAAATGTCACGTGATAATGATAATAGGGAAATGACACTCACAGTAAAATATTTTTTTGGGGAATAAAGAAAAATTAGCTAAATTCTGTTAAGTTTTACTTGTGGTGGCAGTGTTATCTACAACTGTAAGGGGAGGTAACTACTGTGTGGAGTTTGGTGAAACACCTGTCCCAGGCTTACCTGGATTGGGATACTGCCTGATCCACACATGGGGTCACACACCACATCACCAGTCTGGATTTCACACAGCCTGTCAACACACCAGTGTAGCTATATCATACCTTAACCCTTTATCTCATGAATATTCATAAACTAATTTATGACTTGATGAATATCAATGTACATAACTTTAAATGGCAAATGAAACAAAGATTTATTCTTTACTGTGCAAAATCTGAGCTACAATATTGTATGAGCCTTTTTTGCTGATGTGTCCAACTGAGTCTATACAGGGTAAAGGGCAACGGTATTCCACCCAATTGAGAAATAAAATATATTCATTGGGCAATGGCAGACAAAGAATATCAATATTCAGGGTCTTCCATGATGCACAAGACTGTCCATTTTGACCCTTTAATTGGTGGTCTAACTGAACCCCTGGGGTTTGAATTTAAGCTTGCATACTTGCTAAATGTGAGTGAAAATTTATAAATGCGAGTTATAATTTTATGTACTTGTATTTTTTGTGAGTGGAAATGGAGTAGCTAATGCTGAGTTATAGAATAAAGCCTGCAGTAACAAGATGGTGGAAGTCTGAAGAGAGACAGAAAAGACCCACCACTCTGCCATATGGGGCCTGACACAAAAATAACATGCCCAGCATGTTGTCACTGCATGCTATGGTTCATAGTTTTGCACTGTGTTGACTTGATATTTTACAAGTAAAGAATTTGAAATTTTAAAATTGTGAGTTGACTTTTCATTTAGCAAGTAAAAAAAATTACTACCTGCTAAAAATAGCAAGTGCAAAATCTGGCTAAATTCTAACCCTGTGAACCCTAAATATTTCAAAACTTGACTTTTTTTATCTATGTATCAGTGACTGGCTATCACTGAGGTCACTGCCAAGAGTGAGGGTGCTGTGGTCCAGTGGTAACATATCCGATTACAGATCCGAGGGTTGTGGGTTCGAACCCCGTTGGAGGCAAGAATTATTCATTACCTTCCTGGGCGCAAAGTACTGGTCCAACCCAGGAACCTTCGAGAGGGATTAGTATAAGTTGTAAGAACTTGTTTCTTAATCGACGTAAAATAAATAAGTTTAAACTAAACCAAGAAATTTAATGATAAGGAAATCCTCAATTTTCTTTTGATTCATATACATCCTTTTTCTAATTTCTTCCTTTTGCGTAGTTTGTATATGTCAGTTTGCTATTGTTTTACAGTTTATGTCCAACTGGTAAATTTTTGTCATTAATTAAGTGCAGATAATGCCTATATGTGGTAGATATAATACATACTACAGACTAGTGATACTACACTCTGTACTGCTTTTTGACAACAACTACAGGAATAATGAATTTACAGCCAAAAATTTATTTCAGTACTGAAAAAGGATGTACCATCTAAATGCTAGATAATTTTTTGAGAGCAAATGAAAGATTCACAAACTATAAGAATGGAAAATTCCAGATGAAAAATCATCTTATTTGCATTTAAAAGGATAAATATGTGATGGAGGAAAATGCCCTATTAAAAAGTTTTCTCCCCTGATTAATTACCTCAACATATTGTACGCCACTGTTGGTCTGAGGGTCGTGCGTCCAAAACTACTGATGTTTCTCCTGTGCAGACTTCCCCTGGTCAATCCCAGACACACTCTCACATCCTGATCATCTATGTTCAATATCACTTCTATATCAAACTCTTTCATCTTCACATTCCATCCAAAGTATTGATAAACCGCACCTCCAAAGTTGGAGGCTGCAGTCATAGAGTCAAAGTTATGATTATCACCATTTCTATTACAGGTAACTCTGAAGGATGGTTTCAAGGGATCCCATGGATTTGAAGGTGGTTTCTTTACTTTTGGCTGGTTTTCCTCTGACTTTTCTTCAACTTCACATTTTTCTGTATGACATTCTTTTTCTGCTTCTTGAACCATATCAGTTTCTTTTGCACCTTCCACAGATTGCACATTATCTTTATTTTCTTCTTCTGCACGCTTCTCTTCTCTCAATCTTTTCCATTTATTTCTCTTTCTAGACTTGCTAGCTGGTTGTTTTGTCTGTCTAGGTGGAGGTTCTGTAACCTCACCAAAGTTTGCTGGGAAGACTTCGGGAACATCATGAATAGGATGTTCAAATGAGAAGAATTTATGCCAGATCCTCAACCCTGATGGCCAGTCCACACTTCCTACAAGGTTCCGCAGACGTTGGAGATTATCAATCTGAAAATCAAAACACATTAATCAGTACTGACACAATCAAACAAAGAAATATTTTCAGTGTTGGTGGAATAATAACATAATGAAAACTTTATACAATGTATACAAAATCTGCAGGGCACATTTTACTACAATACCACATACAGTTACATATTAGTTCATTGAATAATCTTCTCTTTTAATTAAGATTAAAAAAAATGCCATTTACATTTCATGTATTAATATATCATTTATTAATTACAATTTTACATTTTTACTTTCTTTTTTTTATATCTTTCATAAAGAGAGAACTTTTTACTCATAATAACATTGACCATTTAAAGCAGACAAAATTCATATGAGTCCATGAAAGTTTCTACAAGTGCCTAAAAATTGGCATGTAACTTTTTTTGCACAGTTTCACCACCACTGAAGTTTCTTTCTCAGGACTGACTATCTTCTAGTTTTACATTTTTGATTGATATATCAAGAAGGTTAAAAGTTGGATTAGAGAACTCATCTATGCTGAAAAAAATTAAGGCATGTGCAACTTTGACAATTGATAGTTATAATTTGTCTACATCAGAGCCTGCCCATGTCTTCACAGGTGTTTACTTAAGGATTTGACTTTCACTTGTCCAGGGGGCAAGTTACTTTGAACATCTACTAGCCCCCAGTGAAAACAAGTTGCCCGATCTTTAAGTTAGTTGGTGTTTGTTAATGTTTAAAAATAAATATGTGCAATATTAAGGTGAATTTTAGTTAATATGTATCAAAGACAATTTGCAAGCATTTTACCCCAATATACTTTGGAAAATAAAAAAAACGAAGGATTTCATTTACATAAATAAACTTGCCCGCCGCGCTATCTTCTTTGAAAAATCACTTGCCCACTTGCTCACGTGGGCGTCCACTTAAGGAAATCCCTGATTCATCAGCAAGCAGTACAATGATATAAATGTAACGGCCTAAAAGTAACCCTTATCACTAATATCAGTGAGAGATTTATGTAAGTGGTCCAGTGGCTCGGTTAGTAGAGCACTCATCCTGTAAGCAAGGGGTCCCAGGTTCGAGTCCCAGTCTGGCTGCACATTTTTCTCACTTAGATACATTTAGCATCTAACATGGGGCCATTACAGTGCAGTTCTCCAGTATATATTGCCTTTGGGTTCTTTGAGACATAGCAATTTGTTCTCTGGACTGTAAATTCAGCAACAAATTCCAAATTGGCGGGAGAGTATAAAACAGCCTATTACAAAGTTATCCTTATTGGTTTTCAATTCCAGCTTGGGGCAGTAGGATTCTATTTCAATACAAACAAGAGCTTTCAGAGGACAGCACGCTCGACTACTCAAAATGCTTGTTGATAAATAAAATCAAATCTATTTTAATTCTTGCCCTTCATATACCCTGTTTATAATAATAGTCAAAAATGATATACCTTGATAGTCTTAAATAGGTTAAACCCTTAAATAGGTTTATGAAATCTAAAATAATTCCCATGCCTAGTTTCTGAGACATAATCATAATAACACTCTGCATGCAAAACTTTAACCAAGTATCCAAGTTAGAAAAGGGCCATAATTTGTATAAAATTCACTCCAAGAGTTATCCTCCTTGGTTTTCTGATGCCCCTGAACACACTTCTAAACTTTCTAGTCAATACCAAAAACAATTTCTGAGATATAAGCTGGATAAAAGCTTGCATGCAAAACTTTAACCAAAAGGCGCCTAAGTCAAAAAGTGGCCCTCATTTGCATTATATTCATTCAAAAACTATCTGCCATTATAGTATGATACCATTGAACATATTAAAGAAGTTTCAAATTAAACCCAAGCCTGGTTACTGAAATATAAGCATGAAATTCCTTGCATGCAAAACTTTAACCAAAATTTCTAAGTTAAAACGGGGCCATAATTAGTAATATATTCCATCAAGAGTTATCTACCTTGATAGTATGATAACGCTTAAGGTATTAAAGATGTTTAAAAAAATTGCATGCCTGGATACTGAGATATAAGCATAAAAGTATCTTGCATGTAAAACTTTAACCAAAATTTCAAAGTTTAAAAATGGGCCATAATTTGTAATTTATTCCATCAAGAATTATCTACCTTGGTTGTCTGATTTCCCTTAACATATTCATAACATTTCAAGTCAATACCATGAATGGTTATTGAGATATAAGACTGATAGTAACTTGCATGCAAAACTTTAACCAAAAGCTAAAACGCCAACGCCGACGCCTAGGCAAGGGCAACTACAATAGCTCTCATTTTCTTTGAATAGTCAAGCTAAAAATAGTAAAAACCTGTTACATACCTTGTCTTCCGTAAAACCAAAGTCCTCAACATGGCACATGACTACTAACAGGTTGTCCACTGAACCTAGGTCCATAATCTGTATCAAATTATGAAATACATAATCATGAACATGTAAACAGTGATCACTCAAGGAGAACAAAGCTGCAAAATCAGAATACAAAATTATTTTAATGACCCACATTAAGCTGTATTTGATAATGCACTATACAAACAATGTAAAGTCAGCGATTCATAACACCGCCTGCCATGAACCTATTTAAAAATGCTAATCGTAAAATTTGTAAACCCTTAGTCCACATGTGTGTACCTGTAATTGGTGAGATGCTTCTACTTTCAGTACCAAAAATAGCATGCCACACTGAGACTGGTTCATTGATGTGACTATACAGTATCCTTGCTCCTCATTCAAAAACGAATGACAACTTTCATACTACAATGAATGTTGTTTACTGTATATATTTTAACATACATTCATGTTCAAAACATATACAGTCCCCTTTTTTAATTATTATTTATTTTTGAGTTATAAAACTGATTTATTTATTGACATCCTCTATATTTGGTATACTGTCATCTAACGGATTTTTTTCTAGGATCATTGCTGACAAATAAAAATGGCAGTGTCAAATAATGTTCAGTATGCCTCAGGATAAAACTTAAGTGGCAAAATTGATTGCTACGCCGTTTCATTTACTTACCTTGTGAACATTTTCTATCGGACAGTAAATCTTTATCCTACCCCTAAGCTCTGACACTTTTGCATTTAATTTTTCTTCTGCCTCAGCTTTTGCTATCGGCTCAAAGCCAGTCGTAACAGTCGCTTCCAATATGCAGTCTGCACTTGATTTCCCTGTATCTTCCATTTCCGACACGTTTGCCTTGGGCGCCGCCATTACTCGCAACTAATTCTACCGGACACCGTAATATCTACTGAAGCGTAACAAGGCACGATTCACTTTCAGTTTGTAGTCGTGACATGGCCGTCACCGAGTAAGCTTTGCTTATGTTCTGTTTAACGAACAAAGACAGTGATCAGAGAGGAATTGTTGTGGTTTCACTATGGAATCATTGTGATTGGTTTTAATAGTTTTTAAAGCTAAAATGCTTTGAGAAGATGAGGGCTAAAGCTGCGTATACGATTTTGTTTGGATACTTTGTGATATGCTGTTGCACCTGTTATATTCTACTTAGGAATAAAATATACAGAGAAAAATACCAGGAGGAGAAATTTCGACAGATGTCAGGTTAGTTTGTTATTGGGGTTAAAACCGAAAAGTAGGCTACAATTTTTTAAGGTGCATTGTACACAGATTCTGGTAACAAAACAATGGTCTCTTTATGTTATACAGTACTACTGTATAGGTAGTTTTTGTTTTTAAGTTTTTGAGTGACTGTCCAACAGGATATTTAAATTGATAACCTTTTATTTTTAGATTATTTTCTTTAAATGGATGCAGTGTGTAAGATGCCACTTGTGTATAATGCACCGGTGACGTGCATAGCACACTTTGAACAGATCAAAATGTACGGGACAACATTGCTACACATAGCTATGAATTAAGTTTATTAATGGGGTTAACCAAAGATATGTCATTAAAAGATTTCAAAAATAAAAGGAATGTTGCATTTCTTCTTCTTTTTTGTTTTAATGTGTAATATTTTCCTAATTAGACATTATGAATTTACCTGTAATTTAAGTACTTAACTATTAATAATTGTGATATGCATCGTAGTAATTCCCATCATTAAGCTGTGCTCATCAGGAATTAACTGTAATTTAAGTACTTTATTGCATGAATCGGAAGATGCAGGAATGGCTTATATAGTATACATTATACAACTTCTAATAAACTACAGAAAAGACTTGATATGTAACTGTTGGAACAATTGAAAAGACTCTAATTATATTGCAAGACTCTCCATTTCAAATGAGTTGGGTATTTTCTATATATTTTTTGCATTAGAGATATCCTCCGTCAGCAAGATTATTTCATAGTTTTTTTTACAGATGATCATGGAGTTTTGAAGTACACCTGTTGCACATATCCCCTCAGTATTAACAAACACACTCTTACACACACCACACATGCACACAAAAATCTGCTTGTTTAGCATTCAGATCTAAAATTACATCTAATATATTTTATAATTTTTATATCATATCCCATTAACTTATATAGACAGACTAATTTTTGTGCATTGGCAAACTGTGCAAAACCTGATCAGACAGCTCCTTAATTTAGGAGCTGTCTGATCAGGTTCTCCTCTGTTTAATTAATTATTTACGAAATTGTAGCTCTTAAGTCTATACAGTCTGCATGGCAAAGAAAAATTCATTGTTTCATTTATACCTGCATTTAAACTAAAAAATCAGTAAATTGATATACATTAAGTTATAAATGTGTACATGAATATTCATGAGGTAAAGGGATATACTGTGATTTATGTATATATTTTTATATATAATGCCCTAAGCAAAAACCCTAGGGTTCTCACTTGCATTCTTAAAACTAGAGTCCATGACGAAGATTTGCCAAAAAAACTATAGTTATCATAGATATAACTATGAATAGAAGAAAGTCTCAGAAAAAACATGAGTTTATTCCCCAAAAATTTGTTTCCAATGCTCCAACTTTATAGGAGTAAGTGAGAAACCTGAAAATCTTTAAGTTCAAGTTTCATTTTAATGGTCCCTCAGAGTTATCCTGTTATATCATTTACACCATTAATAAATATAATTCATGGTCAATTTCTGTCAAATGTAATAATCAGTGAAATAATCATTGTCTGGAGAAGTGAATTAAAATTGATTTCCAATACTTTGTTTTCAAAATTCAAATTACCACAAAAATAGTTTTTTATTTCCTATTTTTTGCCTCCGAGTTGGTTCAACACTTTTTTTTAACATTAAAGACAATAACTTTGCCTTGATGGAAACCTTTAAGACTTGTCAGAAAACAAATATTAAACACATTTTAGAACCTAGAAGGAAAAGAGTTGTGAGGTTTATGAGAAACCATAATTCCCTTGGTAGTCCTAGGACATTGGAGTTTCACTTCACTGGAAGGATGTCTGGTGTATGCTGAGTTTTACAATATCATGCAAGATCTTTCTGTAGGGTTCTGTGGGTTTAATGGCAGTGTTCATTGACCATGGATCACAATGGTGGATTTGTTTCCTTAAGGTGCAAGGCTTTTCACAAACAGTTTATCATTTGATTCATACAATAGCAAAACGCCATTTTAGTACAAAATGTGTTTTTTAGGCTGCATTTTGTAAATATGCAATAATTGTACTTACATTTTGTTTATTTTACACATATATTTTTCTTTGCAAGTTCATAAAGAAACAATTGTCATCACATTTTGGATTCATTAGAATGAACTTTAATTGTCAAATGTATTAAGATACTTTTGTTGAGATTTTAAACTATTAAAAAGACTGTTCCAATTTTAAAATGATATATTGGAAAGCAGAAACAGGCCAAGAAATATCAATAGGGTATTATTGTGGCAGTCTCATTGTTAATATTTTATGTATTTTTGTCTAATTATCACAGTTATAATATTAATGTTAATTAAAGATAATGTACTGCCTGGAATATTGGTAATATCTCCTGAAAAAAAAAGGCTGAAATTGAAATGTTAATCTCACTGTAAAAACTGGGTCTTGTGTTGATATAAAAAGGATTGCCCTATTTAAATCATTTCTGCCATTGCTTCATCATCATCATCATCATCATCACCATCATCTTTTTATTCACCTTCATTCATTCCCCTCTTCCTCTCCTAACCTTTTTTCATCATCGTTTGTATCTTATTTACCAATAGTGATAATACATGGTTGCATCTATAGATCACTTTGAATATTCCTTTCAGTTAGCAAAGAGTGTATTATAATCCACTAGTTTATTCAATATTTTAATCGAGAGTGCCAAATGTATCATCAGTATTTATACCACTTTACTTTGCCTTGGATAAAAAAGCTTCAAAGTTCAGTTTACCTCCAAGCCTTACATGATTATTGGTTTAACCCTCATATTATTGACTCAATAAACTAATTGAATGGGCAAATGACACAAGTTTTGTCATTCAATAGTCATTTATCAAATGGTTTAATGAATGAATAACACATATGTGAGAGAGTCACGCACAGAGGGGGAACTGTACAACTGTTCCTCCACAATGCATGCAGTATTTGGCGCTCAGTGGGCAGGCTTTTTATTCATATGCCATTGAATATTTACATTACTTTACAATAATGTTAATGTTATTTTAAAAAGAACGTTATTGTCATTTTTCACTTTCATGATTTGATCATTTTGAATATGATACAACTGCAGTTATACGAAATCTATAGCCAATTTGGATATTGGCTCAATTCAGTGCCTCTGCGATTGATTGTAGACAAATTCATACCATGAATGCATGTGAAAAAAGGTTATAACTATGTAACCATGGTAACAGTCTTATCTTTTCCTACATGGATATGCCAAATCATACTTAAGGCAATTGTCATTAGAATCAATCCTGTGTCCAGTACCTGTCAATGTTTTGCCCCAAGATGGGGGCAACGGGCATTCACGGGGCTTTTGACAGAAGACCCTTCCCGACAGGTGAGAATTTGACAGACAAAATGGGACTTGGTCCCGGCAAGCATATATTGTGGGGATTTTGAAAAACAGCCAATACCACTGGGGATTTAAAGCAAGAAAAAAAAAAAGTCAAATTCTCCAAGGTCAGCCTGTCGCTCACCACCTCCCTGGTGCAAAGCATTGATACATGCATAACACTTGCTAACATGAGTGTCTTTGATAGTGCCTTTCACAAACTTGAACAACACTCTATTTTGAAAAATGGTTTATTTGATAATTAATGGCTGTGCACAAAGCATAGTTTAATTGAAAATTATTTGCTATACACTTGGCATCATATTTTCCTATCGTAATATTTCAAAAGAGCAGCTGAATTTTACCTTTCAGAGGCATGTGCAAAGTTAAAGTAATCAAAATGATGGATCACGTTTCCAGCATTTTCTAGAGACCAAAAGATATGGGTCAATATACACAGTAGACATCAAATTACATAAAAGGAAAATCATAAATAACACTTTGTGAAAACGCTCTTATACATATTTCATACCAGGTAATTTCAGCAAGGAAGCATTTTATTTATGTAGCAGATCTAAATGTGGTTTATCAGCCAACCAGGCATAACTCTTAGGTAAAATGACATCACTCCTTGTCGACTTATCAATTTGTACACCCACTGTATGCCAGTGTTGACAGAGTATCAAGCACGCCTGGGTCTTATCAGTCTGAGTCAACTCACACTTATTCATCGGTAGACTTGTGTTTATCATTAATGCATGGATCTAACAGCCCTTGAAAGCTTTCAATAATCTTCTTAGACTGTGATGTTACTGCATTTCGGCAGACTAGAGTTGTTTTTTACTTCCTCTGGAAATGGTTAAGCCCGCTTATGTTGAAGTCCTTGGGACCTGATAAATTAGTTTGAAATATGGGTGCACATATTGAATAAGTTTCTTTCGGAAATGCATTGTTCTAGCATCAAACTTGATTTATTTAGTATATATCTTGTTGTTAGTCTTTTCAACAGTGGCTGTCTTGATATTCTACTGTTATTTTTAAACTAGATGAGCCAGTTTTATGACAGTTCAAAGTTGAAACGAACCATTTATTGATCTTTTATCTACTGAATATTGATGTACAAAATGTCTTGTTGATGTTAATGAACTTAATTTTCAATGGTATTCAAACCAATGAATTTTTCTTTACCGTACAGACTGTGTAGAATACAATTTTATATGAGCAAACACAGAAGACCCTGATCAGACAGCTCTTACCCTACCAGGAGCTGTTTGATCAGGGTCCATCTTGTTTGCCAAGCCATCCAAACATGTTTAAATGATTTCGAGGTAAAATGTTAATTAACATTTTAATTGAAATGGACATGATCTGTATTACACTTTTATTAATAAATGATAATGTATTCCCTTTTTATATCCTTTCATAGTATTGAACAAACCAACTTGAGAATGAAGGTTTATGCTATTAGGTATGCCATATGCACACCCATATAAAATAAACACAATATAAGTTTGCTTAGCTAAATCAGAATTGCTCTTATAATTCTTTCATTTGTAATACCAGTATGTTTAGTTTGCTATATAAATACTTGAGAAATGAACCTCAAATCCATTTCTATCACATTTTAAGGAAAAATAAATGACACGCAGGGGAAGTGAAAGGCTTGAAATGGATGACATTTACAAAGAACAAGATTTAGAAACATTTTCTGACTATGTAATGTAACAATTTCATCGTGGACCAAAACTTTCAGAATTTATACCTGTATTAATTTACATCCTTAATTCAAAATTTGTGAAATATTATTTTTACACTAAGTCATAAAGCATTTATGAAACTGGAAACAGTAATGTTGTGATATACATTGCTTGGTTTTTGCTTCGATCACACTTAGTTATTTGTGAAGCAGACAGGAGATTAATCAGAGACAAAGCAATATAACCATGGTACAACGATTATGAGATCTCTTCTTATCTTGTTGAAGAACACAGTCGTTAAGGGACACATGTCCTGAATAAAGTGGTCTTGTAGAAACAATGTGGTCCTGATATAGAAATGGTGCTTAACCCTTTACTTTATATGGACTCATTTTTGCACTGGAAAACAGAGCACACACAAATCAGACAGCTTTTATAGGAACTGTCTGATCAGGGTCTCCTTTGTTTGTTCATACAATATTGTAGCTCAGATTCTACACAGTCTGTATGGCAAAGAAAAATCCATTATTTCATAAATCAAGTTCAGTAAATTAATATTCATCAAATCATAAATTTGTTAATGAATATTAATGAAGTAAAGGATTACGGGTAGTCACTAACTAATTTAGTGTCCCAACCCCTTATTCTCAAATATAAAAATGGTACTTAAGTATAATTTTTTTACTCAGGCTCAAACTATGCCCATTAGTTTCAATAGTTATTTGAATATGATATCCAAATTTGAGCCTGAGATAATATTTCTTGGTTTTGGGAAATTAAGATTTTTCTGAGCTTCTCTTTTATGAGGACCCCCAACCTTTTGGCAAATCTTTGAAAAGGACACCATTTTTCAGAATCCAAGGGAGAACCCAGCTTTATATATAGGGATTTATTGTGATGGCAAAGTAAACAAATCTGTGACCATTATGGCATATTTGGTACTGTCCTTATTTGGGAGATTCTGGTATAAACGTTTTGTCACCCAGCTGTTTCTCTGAGTTCTTCCCTGCAATTTTCCTTCAATGGGACCAATAAGTTGGTCACTTGCCACCACGTTAGATGCATCTCTCTCGGCATGCTGCGATCACAGCGCTTTTGACCACATGTGGTGTAATCATTCTCCGACCTTTCCAATAATGGGGAGTTAACTAAAATAATAGATGAATCTTGAGAAAATTGATTACTAAGGAAATAATTAGGATACCTCCTAGCCTTGTAAATAAAATGTACAAGGCAGGATTGCCTCAACACGATCAATAGATGTCTCCCTAGGTGTTTCAATGAAGGGGATGATATCAGAACAGCTGACGGTAAATCAAGATGAAAGTGACGATGATGGTGTTTCATGAAAGACGATCTATCATCCAACCCTTATCGTTATATAACCTTGATTTACGCAAGGAATAATTATTGTGATTATGATGGTAATGATGATGAGGGGACTGTTATTGACCGGTTGATCACTGGTGTTTTTCTAGACAGTCATGATGTATGACAATAAGTCAGGATGTGGATGGTAAACAGAATTATTTCAATATTATACACTCCCTTGTGTTTGACAATAAGCACATAGGGGCAGTTCCAGGACTGGTTTCACAGTGGCTTGGTATTATTACTGTCACTTATCAAAGCTTTATGACAATGACGAAGCTTTAACACTATATATATCCGTCTCATGTAGAAAAAAGTTTCCAAAAGACTCAAATATTGTTGACAGGACATTTAACTTAATCAAATAAGCAAGTAAATAGTATCATGATTTATTAGGCCAAAAAAAAAAAAGTTCCATTTCTGGTCTCCCTACTGACCCTCTTTACTAACAACCGACCCTAAAGTTTTTTTACCTTTCCACCTTAAAAAAATAGTTCCCTTTTATTTTTACCCTTTGCTTCATGTAAAAAAAAAAAATAAAATAAATCCTGACCTACCTACCCTTTTTTTTTTTTGCTGGAGACCAGAAACGAACTTTTTCTTTGCCTTACCATATCTGCCTCTTTTGTCAAACCTCATATAGTGATTACATCAGATTTTTGTTGTAATTCTCAGTATACTGGTAATAACAATTTATCATAACATGATATTAAAATTGGTGAATACATACCAGTACAATATTTTATACAATTTTTTTTTTTAGATTCAAAGATCTTCAATTACTGTTAAATCATCTTTGAGGCATTGAAAAATATTTTGTTTATTGTTAAATTTTTAATTATTTAACTTTGAGTTCATGACTATAGGAACTTAGATTCTTGCAGGCTGACCTGGTGATATTCTGGTAAATTTGTCATTCTAACATCATGAGGATGCAAGTATATCTGAGGAATGAGATGCTTTTTCCTTTTGTCTGGAGGTTAAGCTGTTAAGAACACAACGACATGGCGAATCCTTTTTTCAATACCGTTGACATTATTGAATTAATCGTTCCAGTTTCAGCCTACTTGTTCTCCTTGGAACACAATAAAGGGAATCCCTGTACAGCAATATTTATTGTTATTTAATACATCTCGCGTGGTGTTTTGTTGGAATGTCTGATGGTGTCGTCAATCTGGAAAATATAAATGCTGAAATGGTGGATCTTTTTATACTGGTAGCATTTTTTGATAAAGGAAAAACAGAATTCTGTTGTTTTTTCTCTTTGATGCCTTTATATTGTAGGCTGTTGCAAATGTTGAAATGTTTACATGATAGTTTCATATTGATATTAAAAGAAAATGCTTTTGAGCTGGGTTTTGTGGGATGGGGATATTTTTAAATTTTAATTAGTGTTTATATTACTGGTATATATTGCAATATTTTGAAAATACATTGCAGCTCCATCAGTATGTAAGGCTATATTTTGGGCCCACCTCTCTACCACATTATCTGTTTACAGTTTTAACCTCATATAAATGCATTTTGATCCTTCTAGGAGCTGTCTGATTAGGGTCTCCTCTGTTTGCTCATACAATATTGTTGCTCATATTCTACACAGCACAGCAATAAAAATAATTATCATGTAAAGCTTCAGTAAATATATATTCATCAAGTCATAAATTGTAACACAATAAAATTGGACAACAGTATGACCGGATAAAAATGTGTATTTCCGGTAAGAAAACTAAACATATCACCAAAATTGATTTGGAATCCTGTGTGAAACTGTATTATATATTAGACATTGCAATATAATGAAGCTTATAATGTAATAGATCTGTCTTGTAAAAGTTTTGTATTTCAGTAACTACTATCATCTTGATCTTATTTGTCTGCACTTATGCTAAGCAGAGATGTACATAATTATACTGTTAATATTGTTAAATGATTTTTCAATAATTCATGACCATTAAATTTTGTAGTTTTTTCTCCTCTGTGCCATTTTCATTAGCCGACTTTTGAATTCAGTATTGCCTGTATTATTGCATGTGCATGTTATCCAATTTCATATATTTATGTTGTCCTTACTGAATTGATGAATGTTAACTTATACTACCTACAGACTACTTTTGGTATTTTTATGCAGAAAACTCTGAAAAATATAGCCACAATGCTTTCGACTCTTCTGATTTATTTATTTATTTATATCTTATCTTTTTTTTTTACATTAATTGCAGTAGATTTGGTGTTACTGGTAATGGGTTTTATTTGACCACCATCCAATTTGATATTAGATCTTTAAAATATGGTTTTAAGTTATGATGTTTATATTAGGCATTAGAAAACACAGTGGAAATAGAGAAGTAGCATCTCTTTCCACAATGTTATCATTGTTAGCAGAGTGCACCTTGAAGGGAATGGTATGTGAGCACATTTTAGGTTGCTTTGCAAAGTTTCTGCTTTTTAGATATACCTTTTATTGTCATGGTTTTCATTAGCTGTATCAAATTCTACCACTTTTTGGAGAGCAAATTTATGACAAGAAGCTGTGTGTGGGGTATTCATCATCTTTAGTGATAGCTCTATTTTTTATTGATGTTTGAAGAATACAAAGGTTTGTTCATATATGATGATAACCTTTTATTCTATGCTTTTAGTGAAAAACTGAGAAATATTTATGTATGATAAATCATGTCATTCACTATAGAAGACAAGATGTTATTTTTTTTTATGTATTCCAAAAATATTTATAAAATCTGTCAGTGCACCTTTAAGTTAGTGAAAAATCAGCTAGAAGATGAAGGATTGGCTATCATTAGAAAACATTTTGAAGTTTTGAAGTTCATAAAGATAGGGTGATATTAATGCAAGCTGTACTTAAAGCTTCACAAAATTATTAAAAAAAAAATTCTTAAAGGAGAAAAGCTGATCTTAGTTATCTTTAGAAAACAGTTTTTAGGATCATAAAGATAAACTGATATTCATGTCCCCCAAAAATGCATGTCTTTATCAGTGTACAGGGTTTCCTGACACTTGCATGGCCTCAGAAATCACAAAATCTGTATCAACAAAAATGAGAAAAACTGGCAAAATCATGACAGGCCATCCAGATCAACATGATGAAAAGTCGTTAAAAAAAGTCCTGCTTTAGAATTTAACTTAAACAAGTTTGTGAACTTAAATCATAAACTATAACGATAAGCAGATTGGGCAATACTTTATGACCCATTGATAATCTTCCTCCTACAAATAAAGTTTGAAGAGGTGATGTATGGGTTGATCTAAAATAGGCAGTCATTTGACGAGAAAAAAACTTACATCATGCTGTGAACAGAAAGTGTGCATTAATTTTGCTACTAATGCTGTTTCTGAGTTATTTGCAAATTTTGATATATAGAGATACAGTATTTGAGATATTTTGTAAAATGCAGGCCTGCAAAATGAGATTTTCCTCATCTGGAAATCCTCTATTCATTGACCTTAAGAAAAGTAATTAAGAGAAGATAATTATGTTATTTCTAGCATATTTTTACTGAAAATGAGTCATTATTTTTTTCAAAATGCAGCAGATTTTTCATAATTTTGAGTTGTTGAAAACCTCACTTTGAGATTTTATCGAACATGGAACACAAACCTCGTCCATTATTCAACATGCCCCATATTGGATATGGGATTGAACTCGGGTTGCATTTGTAAAAAGCCAGTGTGTGTTAACCACTATGCCACCCAGATTTAAATTGAATCCAGCTTAAAGGACCCTGCAGATGTTACCATGTCAGAGACATTCAGGAGGCAATGTTTTCAAAGAATATTATCAAATGTTAACATTTTATCCAATATTGGTTCATCTCCTGTTGTTGTTTTTTAATTGAGACTTCTTGAGTCATGCAAAGCTTTTTACTCCTTCTTTACACCTGGATATCTCTCTGTGTCATTATCAATTTTGAGGGCTGACCAAGAAACTATTCTAAGACCATATAGAAATAGAAGGAGATGGAACGGTTTTGTGGTCACTCCTCGATTTATATATATAGCTTCATTCTTCAAATTACTGCAGTTTTCCCTAGAAATTGCTATTTCTCCAAGCTAGGATTGTTTTAATTCACTTAAATCAGGAAATACCAGTAAAAGGTTCCCTTTGATTTACAGGGATAAACGTGTCTACAAAATTCATTAGGAAAAAAACATTTACAGGGATAAACGTGTCTACAAAATTCATTAGGAAAAAAACACTTGGCCAAAGTAAGTGAGAACTTGTCTGTGTCCATTGGGAGATTAAATTCCAATGTATAAATGATCGATTTACATATTTATGAGGGATTTTTGTTCTAATTTCACAGATTTTAATGAAACTTTTATGAAAAGAAAAAAGAATATAGCATATCTCCCAAAGTCTTGCCCCTAGATAATCCCTGGAGCATACTGAGATGGAAGACCATTTCTTGTGGTTTGGTCTAGTAGTGTTGAACTTTTCCTTCGACAGCAGGAAGAATTTTTTCATCCTTTAAGTTTTTCATCAACAATGTAATCTCTATAAACTGTCATTCCAGTTTCTTAAAGTACCTAATTCTTTTGTTTTTATTTGTCAAAAAAGTTGAAGCATTTCTTTACTCTAAATATCATTATCTGCATTTGATTCCGAAGTAGATTTCATTTTTACCATACACACAACATGCTCTGTTTTAACCCTTTTCCTCATATATACTCATTTTGACGCCCTCAATAGGTATCACATAAAGCCTGATCTGCAGAAAACCACAGTTAAACCTTACCAAATTTAATTACAAAATCCTCATTTCCAGACCACAGAGGAGCAGCGAACAGCATAAAACCTGATCAGCCTGCGAGTTACTTGCAGGCTGATCTGGTTTTATGCTGTTCGCATAGGTCTTTTCATGGTGTCCTCTATGAGGGAAAGGGTTAAGCACTTCACATTGATATATAGACCTCATTATACAGGTTCAGGCTAAAGTGTCACATTCTGTTTTTCAAAGAAGTTTACCTATTTTTTTAATCTTAAAGGTGACATGATGGGTGTATTTATCACTTTAAGTAAAAAAACAACAACTCTAGTTTATGATCTTCAGAGAACATCTACATTTAGATCAGTATTTAATGTTCTAAAGTTCATGTTGACATTTTAATAGTTTATAAACCAATCTTGCTATAAATAATTCATCAGGAAAAGTCAAGTTTATAACTCTGCCACACAAGAGTTTTTAAGGGCTGATTTATATCAGATTCTCTATACAGCTGACTACAAAGTTCATCAGTCCTGGTAGCCAAGTGGTTAGAGAACCTACCCTGTAACCTCAGGAGGTTGTTGGTTTGATTCCTTGCATGCAACTTAACAAAGTACAGGTATATCTCCCTTGTGCTTTGCTCTCAGCCAATTAAGGTATGTTGTTGTTCCAGGACTGGTTGGCCCAGTGTTAGAGTAATGTGATTTGATGTGGCATCATGACACATGTCTATGGTGTGATATCACAGTAAGACACCTGCATGTATATACCTATTTTGTGTCAGCAAAAGTCTTCAAATGACTGAAATTCTGTTGATGGGACATTAAACTCAAGCTAATGAATAAACTACTGGTACTCTATACCTCAGAGATGAAGACAGAGAGCCCCATGTACAACCTGAGCAGAGTGAAAATTTGGATTTCAGCCTGATCAGGGTTGTCCATGGTGTTAATGGCAAAGGTGCTTATTTCAGCGAAGACTGATTTAATACATGCAGCTGAGCTCTGCCATTATCTACCAGCAATTAGTGGTTCTTTTCTTGAACTTGTGAATTATTATGCAGTCTAATTAGGTCAGAAACTAATGGATGCCTAATTACCACAACCTCAGCACCTCTATAATTATAGAATAATGAAGCTTCAGGAAAACTCCAAAAGTTTGTCTTATACACAGCAAATTCGGTGTGGAAATTTCTGTGGCTCATTTTCCAGGTTATTTTCGGGCTTAATTTTGATTTTAACTTCTGAAATGAGACTTTCTGAGAGCTGGAACTATCCATTGCGCCGTAAGGAATAGGGCATTAATCATTGTAATCAAAAGGAATTCTTTCTCACATGACATAAATTAATGCTTACACCAGTTTGTGTTACCATCCCGGGTGATGATTTTGTGCATGGGCATTGTTGATGTTTATTTGAGTGGACATTTATATAGTGACATTTATCTAGCAACATTCATATAGTGACATTAATGTAGTGATGTTCATATAGTGACATTCATGTAGCGATGTTTATATAGTGACATTCATGTAGGGAGATTCATGTAGTGACATTCATGTAGCGATGTTCATATAGTGACATTCATGTAGGGAGATTCATATAGTGACATTAATGTAGGGAGATTCATATAGTGACAGTCATGTAGCAACAATTATATAAAGACAGTCTAGACAAGAACCTAGTAGTCAGATGCTTCTGTTAATATTACTGGTTTACCATGGCCTAAACTATCATTCAAGTATGTTTATATTAACCGGCTTATCCAACCAGTGTAAGTGTGATGCACATGGTGAACGGTAGTCGGTTGACCTACTTTACACAAAAGAACATGTGCTTTTTTTTTCTGTTTGTGATACTGTTTGTGAGCACTTGACCTAGGTATGAATAGCAACTGTCAAATAATCAATAGGGGGAGGAGTTACAAACAAGTTGCGGAACATCCATTGCTGTGTCGGTGCAAGGTGCAGTCCAATCACTGCAAGTACACGAGGGATTGCCAGGCTTTCACAAGCCAATTGAAGGTTCCCTCACAAAAAAAAAATCCTGTGTATATACCGGTACTTGAACCTAGAATGGGGATTGACTAAATGATAGTAAGTGGCAGCTTCAGTAATCATTCAGTCATGGAGGTCCCCAACAGCAGACCTTACCACTGGCTCTGATGGTAATTATGCCCATGGCTATTGTAAGGGAGACCTTTTGCATCATAAGGCCACTGAGAATTTTGACCTAGCTATTGTGACGAATATAAAACTAGGTCACTTTGCAGTACGCTACTCATCGGCAACTTTAACCTTTTACCTCATATAAGCTCGTTTTTGATGCATTTACAAACAGGAGCTGTCTGGTCAGGGTCTCCTCAGTTTGCTCTTACAATATTGTAGTTCTACACAGATTCTACACAATCTGTATGGCAAAGTAAAATCCATTGTTTCATATTCCATGGAAAGTTTTGTAAATGAATTTGTACATGAGTATTTTTGAGGTACAGGGTCAAGACAAGAAGGTAATATTGTACTGAAACCAGGGAATAACTTTCATTCAGCTCTGGTTTTTCTGAGGTCTTTGGTGAATCAGGGTGGTAAAGGGTTATTCATGCAGACTGGTTAATAATTTAATATTAAAGTCCTCAAGAAAGATTTTTTCATTGTTTTTTTTCTCAGGTTCTGCTCAATTTGAATTAAAGTTATACCGACTGCTGTTGCCTGCAGACAACACAGTGTTTGTGACATTAATGATGGGAATTCAAGATTTTCAAGTTTGTTATCTGTCATGATGAAAAATGCCATGCATGTGAAGATTGTTTTCCAGACTTTAAGAGATCTGCAATTTCAGCAAATGATTCAGGAATGATAAAGAAAAGCATACATATACTTTTAGTAACAGGTTTTTGGCATTTGTAGCTGTATGTATCGCATATTGTTTAAGGTCGATGTCTCTGCATAGCAAAACTGGTTTAGACTTGTCATTTTTTTTTTGGTCAATTTGGAAACAAGTTCTTGCAACCTATGATGGAGGATGTAAGAATTCATATTAAACTGTTTGGGGGGGAAGTGGGTGTGGTACAAGTGGGTGTTAGGGTTTGAGGGCACCAAGGTCATTGAGCGACTCAGTGATTGTAAGGCAAAAAGTCCACTTCTGATCCTCCTAGTCATTTCTTTTCAAGACACAATTGCTTCTACATAGCTCAATATACATGTTTGGTATTATTTGGTATTATTTACATTAATTCATAACGTTAAGTTAATCAATAAATTTGTCCAATAACATTTATGCTGCCCAACTGGAGGGAAGGGGCAGAGGCCCTGGGGATAGATCCATATCTGGTCACAGTAGACCTTACCCACAAACACTGCCATACCCTTGTTTGTTGTGAAAATATAACTGCAATTCTTTGTAAATCATGCAAATTAAAAAGGTAATAGATCTATCCATCAGCCATTGACCTTTTTTCTAATCTTCTAATCCTTGTAGACAGTTTCTAGGTTGGGCCAGTACTTTGTGTTTGGTAAAAACATGCAAAATTCTTGCGCGCGCGCGCCCCCCCCCCCCCCCCCCCCCCCCCCCCCCAGCTTGGAGCGGAGGCAGAGGAGTTGGGCACAGGCCATAGGTGCCCCAGTTAATCGGCTACTGACCTATACTTATCCCTGTTGACAGTTCCTGGGTTGGACCAGTACTTTGTGTCTGGGAAGGTCATGAAAGATTCATACTCCAAAAGCTTTTCTAACCCATATCATCGAAATCGAAAATCAAGTACACTACCTTTGGATCATGGTGCCATTCTAATGAAACTTAGGCTATCAGCCTAATGACTTAGTTTCAAGACTGCTGATGGCTTCCCAGATTTGTATATTATGAACGAGATTTGTGTATTATGAATGGCTGAAAGCTGATTTTATGTTTGCAATCTTGTTCATTGTTTTCACTGTAGAGGAAAAGAAGATATTGGATAGCTTCAATAACTGCCATTATAGACTCAGTAAAGGAAATGATGAAAAATGGTGTTATAATTACTAATCATAAAGCCTTTGGCTGTGCAAGGTCCTTTGTTCAGCTGTGGTCCACCATAACTTTAACCCCTCAGGTTTCATCATCTTCAATTCTGGTTTATTCCAGGAATAGGACCAGGGGAACCTTACCTGCAATGTGCCTGCAATGTTACAATGTGATCAAAAATTAAGACCAGTATGTATATCGAACATGCTGGGTTTTCATAGAAAGAAAGACTCAATAAACAAGAGGCTGGATATATAATAGACAAATTAGGTGAAGCTAAAGGAAATGAAAATACGTCCCCTCAGATGATATCTATAAATATAATACAGCTTATTTACTCATTTTATTGTCACCTCAGGTCTGTTATGAATCTTATTGAAATAAGATTTCTGAATCATACTAACCATCTTACAATTTCCTCAGTTCCTTGAATCATCAAATAGATTCAATTGTACAATGGTTGACATTGTACATACCTCAAACCTCTCAGCTTGCCTAATCTTGATACAAAACTTGGAACACCCAGATGTTTGTGCCTTTGTACAATCTTGAACAAACAACTTCCTACTGATAAATTTATTACAGTGGCTCGTTTCAGGGTTTATAATTGCCCACATTCAAGAGAGTGAATTGCTGAAGGAAAGGACTTCCCCAGCATATTTGAGTTTCCAAGTGTTTTTACTGGTATGGAGCCCATTTTACTAAACTTTATACAAATTCAGTTGTAGTTGTATTGACATTTCTGCTATTTCTTATTTGCACAATTAACCCTGTACCTCATATAGAGGTATTTTAATGTCTTGGCAAACAGAGCAGACCCAGATCAGACTGTTCCTTCAGGGCTGCCTGAACAGGGTCTCTTCTGTTTCCATGTACAATATTGTAGCTCAGATTCTATACAGTCTGCACAGCAAAGAAAAATCCATTGTTTTTCATACCATTTAATATTCAGAAAAGTCATACATTTGTATATGAATATTTATGAGGTAAAAGATTAAACATTGATAAATATAAACTTCTTCATTGCATGACACATAACAAAGTTTTGTGAATAAGAAATCATCAGGAGATTAAAACTATTTTACATCCGTGAAATTTTGTTCTTTACACTTAAGGAGAATTTTTAGGTCGTGATGTTAAGTGAAATGCGGACTGGCCTTGGAGAACATTTGAACTCTGATATAACCTTGCCTTAAACAAGGTTCTTTTGTGTGGTCCAATCCCTCATAAGTCAGCATTACATGCTGTTTTAACAACTCTTTCATTTCTTTGTAGCAGATTAAGATCTACAAGTATCAGAGTGCACACAAGTGGAGATTAACTGTTGGGCTCTATTATATTGGCCGTCATAAATGATATAAGATAGCTCAAAGAAAACTAGAATGCAAAGCAGACCATCAGTGCATGGATATGAAATGTCAACTTTCTCCCAAAGGGGCTTGATTTATGTGACTTGGTCATATAGGAGACATATTTATTTGCATGGATTTTGAATGCAATTTCCAAGATTGTTGACGTTATATCATTTTATGGTTTATTCAAATATACATATAAAATTATTCATAGGCCTTGTGTACATTGAAGAAGATCATATTTAATATTTTAAGGGGAATAGTACTTGAAATTTAGTGTCATATTTTCTTTACACATATCATGTTCTTTTTAAGAAGGGCTTTATGAAGTTGACTCAGTTTATTTAAGTACATAATAAGGCGGAAAAAAAAAGTTGTTTGTTCCCACTAACATTGCCAAAAAAATAGGGTCAGTAGATCGGCTAGACTGTTTTTGTTTTAACTTTTCTCCATTTTTTACCTTATTTTTAGAGCGTTTTCCAACTGTAATAGCCCGAAAACTACAAAAAAAAGTCTAGGGTTGGTACAAAAAATAAAGTCGGTTTATTAATTTTGGTGATTAATTGATTTATTTGTTGCATAATAAAAAGATTTGGCTGCTTTTTTCTGTTCATCCGAATGTGAGCATCAGTTATTTTATCTATTGTGTCCATTTACCTTTCAATTTGTCTTTTTGTTCGTACTGATTTTAACCAGTCTATCCATCAATCCAGTCATTGATCTTTTTCTTTTTTTATGAATTTCTTTTTCTGTTTATTCCTTTATCTTTCTTGCCACATAGAACCATTATTTTTAAAAAAAAAAAAAAAAAAAAAAACTTGAAATTTAAGACAGTAACTTATTAAAGGTCAGGCTCAATTTCACCAACAATACTTAGCACTAAGTAATACTTAAGTTCTTAAACTAGGTCAATACACATTCCACCATTACTATTTTATGAAACATTCAAGTACACGACAAAGTTGAAATTATCATCTTAATAACTAACAATAATTGTTAAGAAATGAAACATTTGGGTATTTTTTTATTAGAGAAACAAGACTAATGAAATTCACCCTTAAGTATATAAGTTCCCTTAGCGCTAAGAATTGTTGGTGGAATCCAACACAGGTTGACACATTGTGGTCTAGTGTTAGAATATAAGACTCAGGATCCAGAGGTTTTGGGGTTCAGGTCCTGCTGCCATCCCCAGTAGAGCTTTCCCATCGGCTACAGGGGGGGGTTGTAGGTTTGATCCAGATTGCAACATACCAAAGTTGTTAAAAATGGTGCCGATATAGCAATCTTGCTTGGGGCTCAGCATATAAGGATAGTTGCAGGAATGGTTGCCCCGGTTTCAGGATAATGTGACTGGGTGTGGTATCATGCCACAGGTCTATGGCCTGATACTGCAGTTTGGCAGCGCTGTCTGTCTCCGTTAGAAATAGTCTCCAAATTACTGAAATACTGTTGGTGAGACTTAAAGGTCAACATACAAACAAGCAAAAGGCCTATATGAGTTGGTGGTTCTGTCTAACTCCTCTGTGCAATTGGGTTTTTTAGCCAGACATATTTTAAGATTGAAATTGGTAATTTCCAAAATAACAACATCAAACCTTGCAGAGGCAAATTTCTTCCATAATTCTCACTCCTGACATACCACCCTGGAAATGTCAAGTGAAATTACTTAATGTAAAATGTTGTTTTCAAACTCAGTATGACAGTTAACAGTGTTAAAAAATTGGAAACAACAAAAAAGCCAAAGTATGTCTAGAGAATCTGTCCCATAATAATGTTATTGAAATAAAACATGATGTAACTTTGTTCATTACAACATTCCCAGATAACTATCAACACCATTAGGATCCTGCAGAGCCATGGAACATGGTCTGAGAGTTCAAATCATGCATGCAGGGTATGTATACTTCTGGGATTTGTTGTTTTGAAAGATATCAGTTTAATTTGGGCCATTTAAATATACACTGCGTGCTTGAATTAAAAAGATGTTTTGGGAGATCCTTCAAAATTTTAATGTAATGAGTCTGGCACAAAAGGTGGGTCATAAATCACTATGTATAATATTATATGTGCCAGACCTATTTATGTAAGGTTAGAAAAGTTTTTAGATGTTGATCGATAACTAGAAGAGCCTTAAACCCATCTTCTTCAAACTTGAAAGGGAATTGGGTCATGAATGGTGGATGACCCCTATTGATTTTGACACATTGACCTTGAAAATACAATAATTGTTTCTGATTGATGACTTGAGCACACATTTCCTCAAAACTTGATAGGGTGTTGGGTTATGGTTAAAAACTGATCTCTATTAGTTTAGGGGTCACTAGGTCAGGGGTCACAGAAACAGTGACCTTGAATTTGAAAATCTTTTCCAATCAATACCGAGAGAATGTTTTTGCCCAAGTACCTCAAATTTGATAGGAACTTTGGTTGATTAATAGATGCCCTTGTCAAGTTTTTGGTCATTTGGTCCAAGGTCATCCCAGATCAGTTAACTGAACTTGTATCTGCAATTATGTGTGGCCTTATACTTCTGACCATACATCCAGGAGGGGCATAGGCATCACTGACCTACAACTCTTGTTTCTTTATTGAATTGAACATGGGGCTAATATGTTTTTCTTGTATTTGAAGAAAAATGCTATTCCTATGTTAATTTGAAAGATTTTTTTTTCTCTGTGTGAACCAAAAAAAAATCAGGAGTAAATGTCAATTTCAGGGGGAGATTCATGAATAATTAAGTAATTCTAGATTGGTTGGTGTGGCAAGACATGTGGGTGTGTCCAAAAAACAAAGAAACAGGATCACCCACTTGGCATAATTTTTCATTTATATTTGACTTTCTGGTAAGCTACCTCATGTGTTGTCAAGATAATTGGGTGATTTATTTCATTTGTTGGGGGAAATGTAGTGTTTTAATCATTTTCAGAGCCTATATATTTCATTCTCTTCGGAGGGTAATCATTCAAAGTTGTCCAGAGAAAAAGGGGTGGTGTACAGTTGATTCATGATTCATGATAACAATGGAATCTGCTATCAATATTTATTCAAATTTTTGTCAGTATACATGAATTAAAAATCAACTACTGGCATACATGTATTAATAAAATAAGATACTTTTTCTACTTAAAGCTATTCATGATTCATCGTGATGTGCTCACATAATTTCTCATTATGCTTTAACTTGAGATAAACGGTTTTTTACAAGGAAAGGAAATGGTGAACATAACTATTCAAAGAAACTTAAAGCTGGAAAGTAAAAGTGCTAGGAAAAAAAAAAAATTTATACCACAGCTGTAGGCCCAAAATTAAATACCAATGAATAAAAAGTTGTCAGTTACATGATGTCATCCTCTAGTACTACCCTGCGTTCATTCAGTTAACCATAATGCTCACAACTGTAACAGATTTGGTTCCCTGCTTGCATTCTACACACTATAATGATGCAACAGGGATGCAAACAACAATTTTCTTTTTTTAACAATAACTGAACGTGGGACTGGTTCTTCAGACAACTAGGTCAGGTTAAGCTGTCATGACAATGACCTATGTGACCAAAATATTTCAAATCGGCTGGCAAGAAAGATGGAGGCTGATCAGGGTTTATACTGTTTGCTGCTCATTGTTATCTCTCCAACACTTAATACAAAATTGCTCTTAGTCTGATCTGGCCTTACTCTGGTATGACATCGTACAAAACAGCATATCACAATGATTAAGGTTTACAAATAAAAGTACAATGGAGATCTCCATTAAAATGACATCAACCTCTATTTTGCTGACAATAATGATGTAACGTTAGAAGAAAAACTTATCAAAAGTCATCTAAACACTGTCCACCATTATCGTACCCATTAACGACAGCTCACAACAATCAGCATTTGACACTTCAAGTAAGTTCTGACATAGTTTCATATCCTTGTCTCGGACACAAGCTTTTCTATCGTAATCATAATTAATGGATACACTACATATTAATTCACTTCTTTCTCCTAAGTACAATTAATGGTTACTTTTGTAACAATATTGCTTGTTTTTGGGATGCCATTTATGAGGGGAGCGACATTTGCCAAAAAGTCGATGTTAGTATATCAATATAAGTTCCTAAGGTATCTACGGGATACAGAGCATAACGACTCCTAGGTGCAATCAATGACTGTATGACAAAAATGTGGTATTATTGTCAAGATAATTGAATTAAGTAGCTTCGTAATTATATTGGAAGAAGAATAAATCGTATTATCATATATCAATACAGGAACGGTACCAGGATATATTGACAATTTGTAAGCATTATTATTTATATCAGAGTCCCTATGAACTGTTGGCAACATGAATGTACTGACAGAAACTGCAGATTATTTTTGTTTCCAAATATAGGTATACATCATAATTATAACACATTGCTTGATAAGAGGCAGTTTCAGAACAGCATTTTCTACCAATGAAATAATTATCTGGGAGGTGTTTTTGTTTGGAGTTTATCATTGTCCTGACAATATTTCAGTCGTAAAGTGGGCACAGAGGCACATAGGTCAGAATGACCTGAAGTGCACAGAAACACCTTGGTCAGAATCCAAAGCTTACCACAAGCTAGCTGGAAGACTTCCTCAGTTAAAAGATCAAATGGCCTGACTAGGACTTGAATCCACAACAGTGTAAGTGATAGTATTCCCTGGCCTGTCAGAGTTACACTGTCTTTCTAGCAAAAGTTTATGTCTAACATTTAGATTGATTATTACTCATTACCAGATAAAAATAAAAAAAAAGTTGTTGAAACATTTTTTTTTAATTAAGAATATTAAGAAGAATATTTGACATTTACTGTTTATTGACTCAGATGGGATTTCCGGAAATAATTTCAATCAGATCAGCGTAGATTATGTTACACTTAAGTTTATTGCAAGCTTCTGTTTCATTTTTTTCAAAACATTGGTTAAGTTTTGTTTACAGTAAAAACAAGATATCAGGAAATCCGTTCCACTGACCTCAAGTTTTTATAATCTGATTCATCATTACTTCCTTGCCTGCCTCGTTTCCACAGTTTATATAGTCATGGCATCCATTGAGTGAACCAAACTTTGACACTTAAACCCTTTCCCTCAAAGAGGACACCATGAAAAGACCTATGCGAACAGCATAAAACCAGATCAGCCTGCGAGTTACTCGCAGGCTGATCAGGTTTTATGCTGTTCGCTGCTCCTTAGTGGTCTGGAAATGAGGACTTAATAATTAAATTTGGTAAGGTTTAACTGTGGTTTTCTGCAGATCAGGCTTTATGTGGTACCTATTGAGGGTGTCAAAATGAGTATATATGAGGGAAAGGGTTAAAGCCACCCACTCCATGCATGTACAGTAATAAAAAATGTCTCATTTTTAAGGTGTTTTAAACCACAGGGTCCAAAGACTTTGTTTGATATTATTTTGGAAGTGGTATACAAGTTCTGAGCTAAATAAATAAGTAAATAAAGATTGGATTCTTTTTTTTTTGGAGGGGGGAGGGGGTAAAAACCTGGAATTCTTCCAATCTAATGCACCTATAGAAGAACAAATCAAGCAGGAAATCCTGTCTATGTGGCTATGGAAATTAGAAAAATGGTTGTTTATATCATAGGTAGATGCTGTGTGGGAATTAAATTTATGGAAATTAAATTTTCTTTTCTTGGGCCTGACTGCATAAAGCAGTTAAATCAGATTGAATACTTGGAACAGGTGGCTGCTAACACATATTATCTGTATTTCAGCTAAGGCTCTAGATCTCTATTGACACTTAATTGGGTCAGGGTTTTCTGAAATGGTGCATTTTGACCCTTGAAAATTAATGGTCAGGGGTTAAGTTTACATTAGAATAAGAAGGAACCTCAAAATATTTGACCCTTGAGTTTCACTTTCTATGGAGAGCCCAGTGTACTTCATTCTCAACAATTCATCTTAGACTGCAAGCAAAAAAATGTATCACTTTTTTGTAAATCAAAAGATACATCAAAGAATATTTATGGTCCAGGTTAAATATTTTGGAAAAAGATCTAAGAGAGTTGCTGTTTGAACCCAGTAGGGGGTTAGATCTTTTTTACCCTTCCATTAAGCCCTTCTAGGAACATGGTCCTCTGGATTCAGAAAGGCCAGTTAACCCAGATTCCAAAATTGAGTGGCATGAAAAAAACTTACACAGATTCCAAAATTGAGTAGCATGAAAAAAACTTACCTTTGCTCTGGAAATGTCATCAAGATCTCATAATGCTTTGGCATGTGAGTCAGCAGCGATGAATGTGATAAAATTCTTCTAACAAATTCAAGCCTCACAAATTCAAGTTAATTACAGGCAGTGCTTACACAAGAAAAAACACCATGCTACAGAGGGAGAGAAAAAGTGCAACAAATTAAAAGTCAGACCAATTAAATGTTTGGCAAACGAGTAGGATTACCTGATTAGTACCTAGACAAATTATATGCCTTCTCAAGTTTCGACAGATGGACTACATCCTGTTATTAAAAAGCACCAAGCACCTGTTGTAAGGGGGCGAGACTGGTAGGGATCATCAAGTGCAAATGTGTGTTAACACTATTCTAAATTACACCTAGAATTCTAGATATTATCACAACCAAGTCAGGCATGCATTTCTGTACATGTTCGCTTTCTCTTTTTTGTTATATGCACATTTTTCATATGATACGGTTAATAAACTCAATACCACATTGTCTGAGTTTCATCGTTGCAGTCTGCAATTCATCACAATTTTATCATATCTACATGTAGCAGTTAAGATGACCTAGATTTAGATAACATTCTCTCTAAAAAAGATGGGTCGAAAAACTAATGGATTTTACAATTAGACAGGTGCGGAGAAATGGATTTAAATCTTAATGCCTCTTTAAATTTAACTGTTTACCTCCCATAGATGCATTTAATGCATTGGCATACAGAGCAGACCCAGGAGCTGTCTAATCAGGGTTTGTCTGTCTGTTTGTCAGCTTTAATCTTCACCATTCCACCTACAGCCTCCAAACTTCACAGGTGCATGCACCTTGATAAGCTCTACCCATCAGATGACATTGACCTTCAAATGACCTTGACCCCCAAGGTCTAAGACCCCCCCCCCCCCCCCGGCAAGGGCATGGTGTTCATTCGAACATAGTTTGTTTTTCATACATTATTTATTACAATCTGCACAGAAAAGAATATCCATTGTTTCATATACCTATTAAATTTCACTTTAATAGTTGTCAAGTCATAAATTTGTGCATGACTGTTCTTGAGGTTAAGGATTAACAACCAACATAGTGTTTTGAAATATTTAAACACCAGCAACATTATTTTTGTGTCAGACTGTCTTTCCATTCCCATCTACTGCCCAACATTTTTATAGGCCTGTCAAATGACAGGATGTATTATGGATTCACCTCTAATCTTGACCAAACTTGGTCACAATGTGAATGGGCACAATATCTCAACCATGTATGATAACATAAGCCAGAATGTCCCAGATACTTCAGAATTAATGAAAAATTGCAAAAATTAACAGTGTTTGCTCTCTAACTCTAACAAAATTGGTCACAATGTATATGGGCTCAATCTCAATTTCTTTACCATGTTTGATAACCAGCCACTCAATGTCCCAGCCACTCTAGAGTTACGGCCCTTGAATTAATGAAATTGCAGGACATGTGTAATTTGCGATAACCAGCGCTCTTGTTTACCTAAAAGTAACACTCTTCTAACCATCAACCTAGAAAATGTACTTGTATAGACATTATCCAGAAAACTGCCTCAGTTGTGCAATTGGTCAGACACATGGGGTCATATTCACAAAGAAACTAAAGTCCTCAATCCATATTTAAAGCAGGAAACTGGTAGTGACTTTTTGTGATTTGTTTACAGAGTTCATAATGGCGATTGTCCCTGAAATCTGTTTGTGACTTAATATGTTGAAAAACAGCATTACAGTCAATATATTAAAAAATGTAAGCATTTAGTACAGTAACAGTAGATCTGGCACTCTATTGTGCAAGAAGAATCAGTCTGTTTGATTGTTTATATTGGGTTTGATTCACAATTCAATGGACAGTTGTAATACAATAGATCAAAGATCTCTGACTCAAAACCAGTATTTTTGTATGTTATTTAATTAAGAAAGAATTTTCAATACTTAAGGTGACACCAGGGAAGATTTTAAACTTGTTCAGATACTAATAGCGTCACTTGTCATATGAATTGCTTGAAAGGGCACAGGTTTCGGTGAAGTGAGCCATTGGTCAGGGGGGTGGGGGAAATCATTATTGCAAGGGATAGACCACTTTGTCTGTTGTGCACTGTACTTTAATTAAATAGCAAAAATCAACAAACTTTTAACAATGTCTGTTTATTCATAAAAGAGATGGCTGTAAATTGACAAATGACTTGGGGACATTTATGCTTGTTTGAACGGAAATCAAAGTACAAACCTTGAATTATAATGGATGTATAGAAAAACTGATTTTATTATCTTTTGGCATGGCATTGTATGATTTAATTTTTCTACTGTACCAGTAATGGTTTTTATTCAAAAGATCCTCCCCCAGTTCTTTTTCTGTGGTAATGTAAAATATCTGAATGTTTTTTTTTTGAGTTGTGTCACTGTGGCTTAAAAAGTGAAGACCCTCTGTTCCAAACTTAGGTTTACTTTGACACCTTATAAAAATATTTTCAAACCCAGACCATACATATTGATAAATAATATGTTTGCCATCTTTAAAGATTTAAGCCCTCGTATCAAGTTATACCATTTATCTCATAAATACTCTTTTGACGCATTGGCATAGAGAACAGACCCTGATTCCTTCCAGCATGAGTTGTCTGATTATGCTCCATTATGTTTGCTTTTACAATATTGTCGCTCAAAACAATCTGAACAGCAAAAAAAAAAAAATTATAATATTTCAGTAAATTAATATTCATAAAGTCATAAAATTGTACATGAATATCATTTGGTAAAGGGTTTACTGTAATATATATTTTAAATGACCTATCGGTTAAACTTCTAACCTAATAGTTCTTGCTTTCAGAAGCCTAAAATATAAGATGCTGACCTTCATTCAGATGTAGGGTAAAGTGGTCTATAGCCCATTACAGTCTGGATATTATGCCTCTTTACATTATATTTGCAAAAATATAAGTCCTAAGAGAAATGAAAAAGAAAATATAATACATGTAGCTCACTCGTAAAGAAATTTTTGGATGGGAGACAGTGGCTGTATATGGAATTCCAGTCAAAGAAGGAGACTTTAAAAAAAAAAAACTACCTCAAAGTTCAAATATTTGGATTTCTTCCTCTAGTTCCTGATAAACTCAACTGTAGTATCAGGAATCTCATTAACTAGATCAGTGTCAAATGTTTCCAATTCTGTCTACCACAAGCCACCATTATAGCCCCTCGTGAAGATTTAAATGGAGTTCGCCCCCTAGAGAATTTAAGAATTTGGTAAATCAGGAGTCTCCCTATTTCAAAGGAGGTTTCTAAAAGAAGAAGAAAATAAAAACGAAAAAAAGAAAAAAAGA